>OY856410.1:1151597034-1151997034 GCA_963693085.1 Alisma plantago-aquatica
AAAAACTGATTTATACTGTAAATGAAACTAAACAAGCTGCGGAAGCATTTCTATTAACTGACAAGAAATATAACAGAGTCAACATCAATTTACGATGCTCAACATAAGATAAAGCGTAACAGTTAATTTACATCTTTGTACATATCCTCTCTCTCACTCACACCTTGTCCCAAGGATCGAGGGGAATGGACTAAGAGACCTCTAACTAGACTAACTACAAACCTTCTATCAACTAAGCGTTAGGATGATACGATCCTTCTGACTCCTGATGCTGGTGCCGACCTGAAAATGTTTGAGTAGAGGTATGAGCCTACTCGCTCAGTGAATAACATTTCACTTAGCTATCAATAAACAACTCGTCAGGTTTAATAACTGAAAGTAAACAGGTATACAGTTTAAGCAGAGCAATTATATTGACATAGCAGATATACAGATAATAATCACATTTCTAAGCATCATCAGGTATTTCAAGTAGATAGACATTTATATAAATTTACTGTGATCCTACATGATTATTTATCCATTTTATTATTTTTGCCCTAAATATATGCAGTGTACTCTGCATATAAAGATCCGCAGCAAGTTCATGCTACGGTCCCACCGTACAAGACTTAGCGACACACCCGGGGAGTGCTAAGTCTGACTACTCGTCCTGGTCTGCACAGGACACAGGCTCCTCGGCCTCCTCGCACAACCACGTGTGCTGCACAACCACGTGTGCTGCACAACCACGTGTGCTCTCGACTCCTCCTTAAACCTGAGTACACCGGCGGAGAGTCACAGGGTTACCTTCGCGACACAAGCACGAATGGTGTTAGATAACCAAGTTTTCTGGTGATATCGCAATGCCATTGTGACACAAGCACAATTGTTGTTAGACACTGCCCTTTTTTCTCTTTCCTCATTTGTCCGCGACACAAGCACGGATGATGTTGCAACACGAGTTTCACTCCAAAGTTGCAGACCCGTCTAAGGGGTTCTACGGTGTTAGGGCATCTAGGTCTATACTTGATTAACAAATAACAGAAATAACACATTATAACAATAAAACACAGAATTTCTTCTTTCTCATCATTCTTATCACACATTTCAAGTTCCAATGAACTTAATATACTATTACTGAAGCAATTAGACATTTAAAATGAGTTAAATAATGATTTATAAATGAATTGCCACTCACTACTTGGAACTCGGCCGACCACCTTGGAACTCGGCCGAACGCCTCCCAGATTCTGAAACTCGGCCGACCAATCTCGACCGACCAACTCATCGCTTGAAAAACCTACAAAGAAACTTGGCCGATCTGGACCCAAACTCGGCCGACAAAAACACTGTTCGCTTATCTTAATTGAGAAACTCGGCCGACCAAGATCAAAACTCGGCCGATCAGAAAACGCTGTACAAAAGCCCTAAATAAGAACTCGGCCGACCGAATTGAAACTCGGCCACACCGCGCACAGGCAGAACATAAAAACGGCCTGCAGAAGTCGATTTCTCTCGAATCGACGGGCAAACTTCGAGCAAACACCACCAAACGATCACAAACGACGTATATGACTAAACCGTACCTGAAGGAAGGAAGAAAACGAACTGGGGTTGCACCGTGTACCCCAATCACCAAACCGTCTTCCTTGCAAATGCAGCTCCAGCTGCGAAATCGATTCGAATCGATGAAGATGAAGATCTACGGGGGAAAGGGACGAATCTGCAGCAACTAATCGGAGCAAAACGGAGCTCTAGCGCTTCTCCCCTCACAGCTCCCTCTCTCTCTCTTTCTCTCTCCTTCTCACGCAAGGAGCAGAACACATGAGCGTTCTCTCGTTTCTGTGAAATGAAACGAGAAAGGAAAAGAGGTAGGATAAGGGAGAAAACTTAGGGGCCTAATCGCAAGGTTTCAAACTTTTGAAAATTACCATTGGGTCCCTAAAAGCCCAAAAACATGCAACTTTTGACTCGAAGGTCGGATTCGAACGATTTCTCTGGCAACGCTTCAAGCGTAAGATACTACACGCTTTAGAAGCTAGAAAACACACTAAGCACATATCATGTCCATTTTAAACATTATTAACAAAAACAGGCTTATAACTTAACACATCAGCTAAACACATGCTGAACAACTTACTTACGTGATAAGCTCGACACGGGTCATAACAGACTGAGAAGCGACAGACCAAGAACAAGAAGGTGTATTCACAGTTCCAAGGATCTTCATCCAAAGGATTCAAGAAACCAAGGTTTTCTGTGCCTACACCACCACCTAGATTCAGTACCCAAACACAGTGGACGTCAAATAGGGGTAGAGGAAGAAGTTTACCACCAGAAGGAGCTCACATCTCAGCATCTGTGTCGGTTACATGACCATCCAGACCACTATAGGGGATCAGAAGCTATTTCATATGTGGAAAGATGGGGCACCTGATGAAGGATTGTAGAGCGCGAGAGGCAAGTGTGACTCAACCCCAGAGGCAGAGTCAACAAGGTTCTCAAAGGAGATAGTTTCCAGGTGGCGTTAGAGGACGTGGACAAGCGTCCCAAGCTGGATCATTGGCACCCAGTCATCGAGCACCGAATCAACCACAAGCAATGGCGAGATTCTATGCAATGAATCCACCTGATGCAGTGATCAACCCTCGGGCTGTGACAGGTCAGATGAAGCTGTTTTATTCTGATATGTCAACATACTGCATCGTATCTATTTTAATTGATCCAGGTGCTACGTATTCCTTTATCACTCGAAGAGTGATTCTTGACTGCAATATGACAGTTGGTCATAGGGCAGAGAGTTTGAAGTTGGAGACTCCTTTGATGGGATCTGTCGTGTTGCGGGAGGTGTGTTCTCCCTGCATCCTTTTCTTTTCTGAGCATCACATTCAAGTGGATCTTATACCACTTGAGATGCATGGGTTCGATATAATCCTTGGGATGGACACCTTAGAAAGGTATAAGGTTGTCTTGGATTTTGAATGCAAGTAGGATGTGTTCACTGATGAAAGTGACACATGGATCTTTTAAGGAGATAGAAAGAGTCTTCCAATCTGTCTTGTGTCAGCTATGGTTGCTGAGAAGCTGTTGAGGCAAGGATGTTTTGCATTCTTGGCCCATGTGGTAGATACCACTACGGAGATTCTAATCCTACTGAAGTTTCGATAGTCAGGGAATTTGAAGATGTATTTCCTGAAGAACTTCCAGGTGTACCTCCATCCCGAGAGATTGATTTTGAGATTAATCTAATTCTGGGCACGCAGCCAATAGCACAAACACCGTATAGAATGGTGCCTGCTGAAACAACTATAAGAGTTGCTTGAGAAGGGTTTCATCCGACCGAGCCCTTCACCCTGGGGAGCTCTGGTCCTCTTTGTTAAGAAAAAGGATGGGTCGATGTGGTTATGTATTGACTACAGACAATTAAATAAAGTAACAATAAAGAATAAGTATCCTTTGCCAAGGATTGATGATCTCTTTGATCAGTTGCGTGGTGCAACTGTCTTTTCAAAGATAGATCTGAGGTCAGGATATCATCATCTGCGTATTAAGGAGGGTGACATACCTAAGTCTGCCTTTAGGACAAGGTATGGTCACTATGAGTTCACAGTTATGTCGTTTGGACTAACTAATGCATCAGCTGCATTCATAGAACTCATGAATAGAATCTTTCAACCTTTTCTTGATCAGTGTGTTGTTGTCTTCATAGATGACATCCTGATCTATAGTAGAGATGCTCAACAACATGAACAACATCTTCGTCAAGATCTAACTTTTCTAAGAAAGCATAAGTTATATGCTAAGTTTAGCAAGTGTGAGTTTTGGTTACCAGAAGTTTCTTTTCTTGGACACATAATATCTTCTTCAGGTATACGTGTTGACCCTAAAAAGGTAGAATCTGTCTTGTAATGGGAGCAACTGAAGACACCGACAGAGATTCGTAGTTTCTTAGGGTTGGCAGGCTACTATAGGAGGTTCGTTAAGAACTTCAATTCTATAGCTTTACCCTTGACTAAGTTGACCAGAAAGGATGTTCCTTTTCCCTAGAATGACAAGTGTCAACAACCATTCTAGCTGATGAAGGAAAGGCTGACAAGTGCACCAGTGCTAGTACTACCTGAGCAAGGGAAAGGGTATATAGTTTTCTGTGATGCATCTAAGAATGGACTAGGATGTGTGTTGATGCAGGATAAACAAGTGATTTCTTTTACTTCTTGAGAACTTAAGAAACACGAGGATAATTATCCGACACACGATCTAGAACTAGCTGCAGTAGTCCATGCTTTGAAGATCTGGAGACATTATCTCTATGGAGAGACATTCCAGATTTTCACAGACCATAAGAACCTAAAGTATATCTTCTCTCAGCATGAGCTTAACATGAGACAACGTTGTTGGATGGAGTTAATCAAGGACTACGATTGTACAATTGATTATCATCTAGGGAAGGCCAATGTAGTTGCTGATGCTTTGAGTAGGAAATCAGCAACACCAACCCTAGATAAAGCATAGTTGAATTCTTTAGTGTGCACTAGGAGGGATATGCTTATCTCTTTAAGGAAAGATAATGTACAACTTAAGGTATCGTTGTTATCTGGGTTGTTGGCTGAGATGCACATAAAACCTACTCTGAGACAGCAGATTAAGGAGGCACAACAAGCTGATGTTGTACTTCAATAGATTAGATTAGAGTATGGTAATGAGAAACGAGGAGGTTTCCATGATTCAGATGATCAAGTAGCCTGTTATCATGGTAGAATGATAGTGCATGATGTGGATAATTTAAGGAAGTTAGTCCTGGAAGAAGCTCATTGTTCTATGTATGCTATGCATCCAGGAAGCACCAAGATGTATCATAACTTGAAAGATATGTATTGGTGGCCTGGATTAAATAAAGACGGTGTTGAGTTTGTTATGCGGTGTCCAGTGTGTCAGCAAGTTAAAGCTGAACTCCAGAAGCCTGCAGGAACAATGCAACCTTTACCCATACCACAGTGGAAGTGGGATCATGTAACCATGGACTTTGTGGTTGGTTTACCTAGGACAGCCAAAGGTCATGATTCTATCTGGGTAATAGTTGATAGGTTGACAAAGACAACACATTTCTTACCTGTCAAAACAACCTATTCTGCTGAGAAGTTGGCACAGTTATATGTAGATGAGATAGTGCGACTGCATGGGGTCCCAATTACCATTGTTTCTGACAGAGGTCCCCAGTTTTCAAGTCATTTTTGGGAGCGACTTTATAAAGCCTTAGGCACACAGTTAAGGTTTAGTACAACCTTTCATCCTCAGATAGATGGACAATCAGAGAGGACTATACAGACCTTGGACGACTTGCATAGGGTATGTGTCCTCTAGTTTAAAGGAAGTTGGGATCTACATCTAAGCTTGATAGAGTTTGCCTATAACAATAGCTATCAATACAGTATTGACATGGCACTTTATGAAGATTTGTATGGTAGACGTTGTAGATCTCCCCTATGTTGGTATGAAACTGGTGAATATCAACTTTTGGGTCCTGATCTTGTGCAGCAGACCACCGAGAATATTAAAATAATACAACAACAGTTAAAGACTGCACAGGATAGGCAGAAATCTTACACTGACAAGCGTCATAGACCTTTAGAATTCCAGGTTGGAGATAGAGTGTATCTCAAGGTCTCACATTGGAAGGGAGTTCTTAGATTTGGAAGAAAAGGAAAGTTAGCTCCTAGATTTATGGGGCCTTATCCAATCATTGAATGGATTGGAAAGGTAGCTTATAAGCTAGAGTTACCACTTGAGCTGTAAAAGTTACACCCAGTGTTCCACATTTCCATGCTAAGGAAATGTCATCCTAACACAGAATCAGTTCTGCAGCCTATGGAAGTAGAATTAAACGATGATATATCCTATGTTGAAGGACCTATGTTGATTCTCGATAGAAGAATCAAGAAGTTGAAGAAGAAAGATATTAGTCTTGTAAAAGTTCTCTGGAATCATCATGGTGTAGAAGAAGCTACATGGGAACTATAGGAAGATATGAGGAGGAAATACCCTACTCTTTTCTCTTAAAATATTTTGTTAATGATTTCGGGGATGAAATTCTTATAAGGGGTGGATAATTTGTAACATCCCTGACCTGGGTTATGTACTAACCCTAGGTGTTTTTCCTAATAAATTTGATTATATGCTTGATCTTATCTTTTGAAAAGTAATTAAGGCTTTTGAGGAACTTATATTTCAAATTTCAGTCCTTTTTGAATAATGTTGAAACATTGTTTTGTTACTTTTGGACTAAAGTGCAAATTACCCAAGTTGAGGGGTTAACTTGAAAATTTCACATGAAGATGTTCCTCTGATGTTGAGACATAATAAGAATGAATATGATGCAGTGTTATGGTTTCCACAAGCTTGGGCATCAAGATAAAGCTTGTAGAGCATTCCTTGTGCATTAAAACCTAGTTTTGGTGTAATGTGCAATTTACCCAAAACCTAGGGTTCAATATGCAAAATATCACCTCTAGAGGGTCTCTCATGTTTCTTGGAATCAAGAAGGGCAAATAAAATGAGAGGAGCGCCTCATTTGAATTATCATGGAGGAGAGAGAATCTTGACATTAGAATAATCAAGATTTAAGAATAAATGGGATTTTAATTTAATTTAATGCAAAAAGAAATAATTAATTGAGGATCCCTTCAACCAAAAGTTGGAGGATGTGTTTGCAATAGTGTTGGACGAGCTTGTGCCATGCTTAAGCACAAAAAGATCTTGGTTGAGTGGAAGCCACTCACATTAATATAATAAAATGTATTATCCACTAAAGGTTGGGTATTAATATAAAACTCCTTAAGGTGCTAAATTCCTTTTCCATTAATCTTTGGATAATGGAACGGTTTTGCAAGATAAAGAAGATGTCTTCATGGACAAGAAATGGAGGGGGATTTGGTGGAAATTATTTTGGAATCTAAGGAAAATAATCCATTTTCTCTTTCCTTGAAAATCCCTTAAACATATCATTTATACTCCTCTTTTCCAATAACACCCAAGGCTCGTTCCCTTAGTTTTTCTCTTATCACTTTGCTTTGGCCGACTAAGGAAGAGCTCAGGAGTAGGGGAAGGATGAACACAACCTGTTGGTAAGGTTTTGATCATCTTCTACCCCGGATTCATGGTGGAAACCCTAAAGTAATGCTTGATTAATGGTTTTCTTCACCCAATTTCCAATTCTAGCCAACTTGCACATCCAAAGGCTTAAGGACAAACCTTGGATAGTTTCTGGAACTCCATCCACCATTAAATACGTGGAGCTTGGATCTTGGGATCAGTTCTAGTGGTGGGTTTTATAACTCAAGCCCTTAACCATTAGTGTTGCACTTCTTTCTTTAATAATTGTTGGTTACTTTTTCTTCTTTTGATACTCTTTTGAGTTCTTGCTTAAACTCCCATGAAGAACAACAACAGTTCTTGGTGGAACGAAGGAGGACGATGATGAAATCATCCTAGAGGATTATCCAAATAATTACTTTACCAAACGGTTTCCTTTTTGTTGCTCAAACGGTTTCCCAAACCGTTTGGGAGCAAACGGTTTCAAACCGTTTGGAATGAAACAGTTTCATCAAACTGCATGGAGGGAAATGGTTTCAAACCGTTTGGTGGTGTTGACCAAGGGTTGACCATTTGGAGATCTGTTGAAAATAATCTAAGTTAATGACCCATCAATTATTATTGATTAACTCCAATTGGTTCACTAGTTGAAGGTCAATCAATTACCTAAACCCTAATCGGGTATAGTGCTGATTTCATAAGTGGTTAAGTTTGAAACTTGGGTTGATTGACCCAAACGGTTTCAAAACCGTTTGGGGATCACCCAAACGGTCTCAAGACCATTTGGTGATCACCCAAGACTGTTTGGAGGTCTAGGGTTAGGTATGGTTGAGCAATTGAAGGTCCAAAGATATTAAGTTGAAGTATAATTAATTGCTGATTTGGTGATCAATCCAACAAACCAAACCCTAATTGGTTGACTTGGATTTTGATGTTGACATGGGAAAACGGTCTCAAGACCATTTGGAGGTCATCCAAATGACCTCAAGACCGTTTGGGGTCAGGTCATGTCCAATTTGGATGATGGTTCAATGGTTTCAAAGTAACTAATCTCATATTGATTAATATTGAAGGATTAACATTTCCTAACCCTAATCCAATTGATTCAAACTCTAATTGATGACCAATTGAGGGTCAATTGTGGGTCAAATCAGTTGAATGTTGACCTAATTAACTCAATTGAAGCATGGTGATATGTCCACTTGATGAGTGATAACATGATCACAATCAATGAAGGAATCGATCTTGGAAACCCTAGTTCAATCTGACTTGTTGAGACCATACTTGGTCCATGCAGTTCTGAGGAGGTTTGGACCAAACGGTCTCAAGACCGTTTGAGTCCAAATGGTCTCAAGACTGTTTGGGACCAAACGATCCCCAACCGTTTGAGTTCATGCATTTTCAAATGTTACTTTAGCAAACGGTCTCAAAAGTCAACTTTGGGCAAACGGTCTTCACCACCTACTTTTCTAAATGGTTTCAAAGGTTACATTACCAAATGGTTTCAGTGGTTTGTGCAAGACCGTTTGGAGGTCTAAAAATTCTTAGACCATTTGGATGTTTTTGTGCAAGACCGTTTGAGTTCTGATTTGGTCAAGATCATTTGGGGTCTATGTGGCCAAGACCGTTTGGTGAATAACTAACCAAAACCACATGGGTACTTAAAGTGGTTAAAGGACAAAGTGATTAGTTGATTACTACATGATGTAATCAAATATGATTATAGTAATTACATCTTAATGGGGTTAGATGATGAGTACCCTTTGAGTAATTAAGCCTTAATGATCATGGTGATAATGAATTAGCCGATGATGACAATTCTTCTTCAAGATTGAGTTGACTTAGCTTAATCAAAGCTGATGTAAGTATCATCTTATAGAAGATAAGAGAGAAGTTTCCCTACATGAATGTTAATTATGTAATGGACTCTCATTATGGATGGATGTCTAATTAGGGTATGATCCTTCATAATGAGATCATGAAACCCTTATTATGAAGGTTAATGAATCGTAACCCTAATTGAGGGCATTAATAGGTGAAATCCTAATCCATGCTGATGGTATGAACTTAACTCATAATGATGACATGATAAACCTTAATTCAAGGTACTTTGATGATCACTCCTACTTGGGGTGAATAGTAAACCCTAATCTAGGGTGATGCGATATGAATAGTAAACCCTAATCTAGGGTGATGTGATATGAATAGTGAACCCTAATCTAGGGTGATGTGATATGAATAGTGAACCCTAATCTAGGGTGATGTGATATGAATAGTGAACCCTAATCTAGGGTGATGTGATGTGAATAGTAAACCCTAATCTAGGGTGATGTAATGTGAATAGTAAACCCTAACTATGGAATGTTAATTAATGATGAACCCTAATCTAGGGTGATGTGATGTAAATAGTAAACCCTAATTTCAGATAAAGTGAAGGAATATGTGAAACCCTAATCCTGGGTTATAGTTTATAGCATGAAGCTCTAAGATTGGATAATGAAATGATGAGTCATTAATCCTAATTTAGCTCAGGGGATGGTTAGCCTTAATTGAACTAAAAAGGGAAACCCTAACCCTAGTAATGACATAGTGGTGTATTCCTTGATTAAAGCTGCTAAAGTTGTTTTACACTGTGCTGATATGAAATTGATGTATTTGCTATCATCTATACTAATCATGCAGGTTTTATAAGACATTGAACATAGCCAGGAATGAGCTATGATGCTTTGTTTATTGAAAGTACTTTATGAGCTTGTAAGCAATGATATGCTATGTTGCCTAGTGAAAGGTAACAAAAGATATTAATAGGCTGTAAGAGCCATATGAAATACCTGCATTGCAATTATCATGTTTACACTGTTACATGACTTGATGACATTATGTTACTTGTCAAAGTGGTAACAAGTATTTTGATGATCTAAGGGTTTGAAAACATATATTCTTGAATAATGATGATGTGATGATAAGGGATTGAGATCCCAATGTTAATAAAACTATAAAATGAACTTGATAAAAGTAATACTCTTTATTTACAGCAATTGCTATAATGGTTTATGTTTGAAAACATGCCTGATGCTAAAAGAATGTTGTAATGTACTTAAATAATCAAGTGAAATGATATCATGTAGAGCCCTGACCATAGATCCATCATCGTCAGTAGTTTGGTGATGGTGAAATAGGTTTTCCTAAGGGAACTCCTGGAGGGCATACTTTTGAGTATGTGGGGGTAATGGGTGCAAATATCCTTATGCCCTAATGAAGGAATTGATGTGAGATAAACATTAAATCTCTCAATCCTTCATTATATGAATATGCCGGGATGATGTATCACTAATCTCCCGATGATGATGTTAATGCCGAATCAATGTGAGATAAATATGAAATCTCTCAATTGCGAAGAGAGTACATCATGCCACTGTAACTCTAATAGCGAAGTTTCCGGTATACCCTGGAAAGCTATTTGGCAAAGACACGAGATGTCCTGCATGTTGTTCCTCACACTGACTGAGGAAGATGAGGTCATCGGAATTCAGCTCTTCTATTGACCTATGTATGGTACCGATTTCGATTTCACAATGGTCGGTTGGAGTATGAGCGGTATACCTCATCTCCTCAGGGCATAAGTATGATTGTAAAATGTAATCAGCCATGTAGCATATTTTCTTAGGGTTGAATTATGAGAATCCATGGTTGATGATACATTGTCTATTGTGTCCTAGTTGGATAAATGATATACATATTCTTCATATTCCTTATTGAATAAATGATATACTGCTTAATCAAGTTATATCTGTAATGAACTATATAGAGAATGTTGCTCTACTTAGTTTAATTAATGATTTACCTACTGTTGAATATTTATAATTTCACTGCTCAGTGTTATTCTACTATCTGCAATAATAATGTTTCTAGTGGAGAGTTATAACTCTCGCTGGGACAATTTTCAATTGTCTCACCCCCGCAGGATTCAACTTTTTAGGTAGACACCGAGGAAGAAGAAACCTTTCAGTGGGTGAGCAGCAACAGCAGCCACAACAACGACAACAACAACATCAAGGACAGCAGTGATCCTCAGGTGGAGACACTGTTTGTCAAGTCCTGTATATAGAAAGAGTCCTATGTGTTGTCTCTGTACACTCAGGTCCTAGGATTCAGTATAGGGTTTGATATAGATCTGAGATTTTTGGCTTGATGCCTCAAGATTTTTGTATACTGTTCATGTACAGTTTAACAGGGCAGATAATGTTTATGACTCTCGAGATGAGATGATACAGTGATGTGTTGATGTATCAGAATGTAAATAACTTACTTTAGTTCTTTATGAAAGAGTTTTACAGTTTGTAGATCTCTCTATAAAAAGTTTTAATTTTTAGTGATTTTCAGTAATTCTGCTGCTAATAATTCGCTTCTGCATTAGTTAATCTTGTTGTTTTTGAGATGGACGTCACATTACCCAAGTTGAGGGGTTAACTTGAAAATTGTACATGATAAAATGTTACTCAAATGTTAAGGAATCATAAGAATGAGAATGATGCTGTTGTATGGTTTCCACAAGCTTGAGCACCAAGATAAAGCTTGCTGAGCAATCTTTGTGCATTAAAACCTAGTTTTGGTGTAGTGTGCAATTTACCCAAAACCTAGGTTTCAATATGCAAAATACCACTTCTAGAGGGTACCCCATGTTTCTTTTCATCATGTAGAGTAAATAAAATGGGAGGGGCGCCTCATTTGAATTATTTTGGAGGATAGAGAATCTTGATATTAAAATAATCAAGATTTAAGAATAAAAGGAACTTTACTTCAATTTAATGCAAAAAAGAAATATATTAATTGAAGATCCCTTCAACCAAAATTTGAGGGATGAATTTGCAAAGGGTTGGACGAGATTATGCCTTGCAAAGGCACGAAAATATCTTGAGTGAGTGGAAAGCCCACTCACATTAAGATAATAAAAAGAAATATCCACTAAAAAGGGGATATTAGTATAATATGTTTAAGGTGCTTAATTTCTTTTCTTTTAATTCTTGGATAATTATGAGTTTTCGCAAGAGGATGAAGATGGCTTTGTGGCCAAGGAATTGAGGGGAAGAGGCGGTACTAATTTTGGAATTAAAATATTTTTATAAAGGCATTTTCTCTCTCATTGATTTTCTTATAAAAACACTCTTTACAACTCAAATAAAGGCTTTTTCGAACCCACTTCCTCTCTTTGCTTGCAAAAACGACCAAGGGAGCTAGGATCAGCTGGAGGACGACCCCCAACCTGTTGGTAAGCTTCTTGATCTTCTTTCACCTTAATTTCATGGTGGAAATCATAAAACAATGCATGATTTCTTCTCTATTTCACTCCATCTTCAATCCTAGCCGCTCCTTTCACTCCAAATCTTGAGGACGAGCCTTGGGAGAGTTGCAAAAGCTTCCTCCACCATTGTTGATGTGAAGCTCCAAGCTTTGAAGCTCAATTGGAGGCGGGTTATATAACTTAAACCCTTAAATGTTGTTATTGTATTCAATTTTCCATTATTTGTTGAACGTTTTGTTCTATTTGAAATTCCCTTGATCCATTTCTATAATTACCATGAAAATGGCAGTAGCTTTTGAATGAACGAAGGTAGATGATTTTGACATCATCTTAGGTGCATAATCCAACAAGTTTCCCTTGCAAACAGTTTTAAGATTTTGGTCCAAACAGTTTCACCAAACCGTTTGAAGACCAAACGGTTTGGAGTTTGGAATCCCAAACTATTTAGATGAGTTGACCATTTGGCTGGGTTGACCATTTGAGGTCAGGACCCTAGTACATGTTGGATAAGGATCTAATGGTTGCAATTGATTGAATCAGTATATGGACAATCATCCAATTTGAAACCCTAATCGGGTTGAGTGCTGATTTCGCAATTGATTGACTTAATTCTTTGGGTTGATTAACCCAAATGGTCTCAAGACCGTTTGGAGATCACCCAAATGGTCTCAAGACCTTTTGGAGGTCAACCAAGACCATTTGGAGGTCTAGGGTTGAGAATGGTTGAGTAGTTGAAGATCCAAAGATATCAAATTGAAATGTAATCAATAACTAAGTTGATGAGTAATCCAATGATGCAAACCCTAATTGAACTTAACAAATTTTAATGATGGATGGGGAAAACGGTCTCAAGACTGTTTGGAGGTTATCCAAACGACCTCAAGACCGTTTGAGGTCAGGTCATGCCCAATTTGAATGATGGTCCAATGATTTCAAAGCAATTAGTTCCACAATGACTAATATTGAAAGTTCATCATTTTCAAACCCTAATTTAATTGGGTTCAAAACCCTAATTGATGATCAATTGAAGATTGAATCAATTGAAAGATAATTTATTAAGCTCAATTGAAGTATGATGCTTAACTCCAATTGATGAGTAATTACATGGATTCAATTGAAGAAGGATTTGATCTTGGAAACCCTAAATCAATATGAGTGGTTGAAACCATTTTTGGTCCAATCAGTTTTGAGGAAGTTTTGACCAAATGGTCTCAAGACCGTTTGAGTCCAAATGGTCTCAAGACCATTTGGGACCAAATGATCCCAAACAGATTGAGGCTCAAACGGTTTCAAGCACCTACTTTGTCAAACGGTTTCAAGCACCTACTTTGCTAAACGGTTTCAAATGTTTGAGCATGATCGTTTGGAGGTCTAAACGGTCTTAGGACCGTTTGGAGGTATTTCAAGCAAGACCGTTTGAGGTCTGGTTGATCAAGACCGTTTGGGGTCTAAGTGACCAAGACCTTTTGGAAGTAATTAACCAAAACCGTATGGACACTTAAGGTGACTAAAGGTCAATTGTTTAATTGATCATTACATGATGTAATTCAAGGATGATTATGGTAATTGTACCCTTAATAATATAGAGTGATTAATACCTTTTGAATGATTAATCCTTGATGATTATGGAAGTAATGACACAGTACATGTGTTAGCTCTCCAATCAAGTTGAGTTAACCTAATCTAATCAGGTCTGAAGTAAATATCATTCTATAAAGGATGAGAGAGAGAGGACCTCCTACATGAATGATAATCATGTAGTGGTTAAGTCTCAACACTTCCAACATGAATGAATGTGTAACTAGGGTATGATCCTTGATAAAGAAGATAATGAACCCTAATTAAGAAGGTTAATGTACTCTAACCCTAATTGAGGGCAATGATAGGTGAAACCCTAATCTATGGTAATGGTAAGACCCTAATTTAGGGTAATGACATAAGACACCCTAATTCAGGGTATTTTGATAATAAACCTTGATTGAATGTGAATAGTAAACCCTAATTGAGGATGATGTTATGAGAAACCCTAAATAAGGGTAAAGTCATATGAAACCCTAAAGTGAGGTTGATGTGTGAAACCCTAGATAAGGTTAAGGTCAAAATGAAACCTTAATGCAATGATGTGATGTAACAATCTAATTTAAGGTAATGCTATGTACTAGCATGTGATATTTCAATATGAAATCCTACACTGATATAGGATAAAGATATGTGGAGCCCTAATTTTGGGTTGTAATGTATGAAACCCTAATTTGGGCAATAAGATGATAAATCATGACCCAAATCTGGGTAACAAGATATAGTATTCCTAATTGGCATAAATTGGAAAATCCTAACTCAAAAGGAGGAAATAGTGATGTTATTCTTACAATGCATAGTGTTGATTTGTAATTGATATAATTGTTATCATGAACACTAATTATGCAGGTTTCATGAGAATGTGGACATAGCCAGGTATGAGATATGATGATTTACTATCGAAATTGCTTTATGGGCTTTATGAGCCATAACATACTGTGTTGCCTAGTGAGAGGTAATAAGATGCATTTTTGGGCTTTAAGAGCCATGTGAAATACTTGCATTGCAAATATTATGTTTACATTGGTCAGATAACCTGAACGCATTAAGTTACCTGATAAATTGGTAACAAGTGTTTTGATGAATTGAGGGTTTGAACACCCATGTTTCATAATCATGATGATGAGATGATAAGGGATGAGAATACCCTGATGTGATAAGGGATTGAGATCCCAATGTTTAACAAAGCTTTGAAAAGAACTTGATAGAAACAATATTCATTCTTTGTAGCAATTGTTATACTGTTTTATGTCTGAAAACATGCTTGATGCTAAAAGAATATTGTAATGTACTTAACTAATCAAGTGAAATGATATCATGTAGAACCCTAACCATAGATCCATCATTGTCAATAGTTTGGTGATGGTGAAATAGGTTTTCCTACGGGAACTCCCGGAGGGCATACTTTTGAGTATGTGGGGGTTATGGGCGTGAATATCCTTATGCCCTAATGGAGGAATTGATGTGAGGTAAACATTAAATCTATCAATCCTTCATTATTTATGCCGGGATGGATGTATCACTAATCTCCTGAGGAGCGGGATGGATGTATCATTAATCTCCCGATGATCTTGATGTCGGATCAATGTGAGATAATTATAATATCTCTCGATTGCGAAGAGAGTGTAGCATGCCACTGTAACTCAAATAGCGAAGTTGCCAATATACCCTGGAAAGCTATTTAGTAGAGACATAATATGTCTTGCATTTGGTCCTCACACTGACTGAGGAAGATGAGGTCATGGGAATCTGGCTCTTCTATTGACCTATGTATGGTACCGATTTCGATTTCGCAATGGTCGGTTGGAGTATGAGCGGTATACCTCATCTCCTCAGGGCATTAAGTATGCTTGTAAAATGTAATCAGCCGTGTAACATATTTGCTTAGGGTTGAAATATGAGAATCATTGGTTGATGTTACTTTGCATAATATGTTCTAAAATGGACAAATGTTATTTATGCTCTTCAATTCCTTATTGGATAAGCAACATGCTACATTATCAAGATATAGCTGAAAGGACTTGAATAGAGAATACTGCTCTAATCTGTTTATATATATATTGAATTATTTGTTGTTAAATGCCTATGATTCTTCTGCTCAATTTTATACCATTATTTGCAATAATAATGTTTCTGGCGGAGAGTTATATCTCTCGTTGGGACAATTTTCAATTGTCTCATCCCCGTGGGATTCAACATTTTAGGTAGACACAGAAGAGGCAAGAACCCTACAGTAAGGGAAGAATAACAACAACAATAGCAGAACCAAGGACAGTAGTGAATCCTCAGGTGGAGACACTAGTTGTCATGTCCTATATATAGAGAGTCCTATGTGTCGTCTCTGTACTCTCAGGTCCTAGGAGTTAGTAGTTAGTTTAATATTGATCTGTGATATTGGCTTGATGCCTTGAGATTTTATACTGCCTATGTATAGCCTAAAAAGGCAGCTGATGTTTGTAACTCTCGAGAAGATTTGGTACAAGTGATGTACTAGTAAACCAGAATGTATTAGAAATACTTTGGTTCTTTATGAAAGAGTTTTTCAGTTTATAGATCTCTTTGTAAAAAGTTTTAATTCATAGTGATTTTTAGTAATTCCACTGCTAATGAATTCTTCCTCTTAAGTTAATCATGTTTTTATAAGTTGGATGCCACATATATGGGACACCTTGTGTTCCAAGACTATTCCCCCACTCACCATCATTTGACACTTTTCCCAATTCAAAACCAAGTGAGTGTCCTTGCATCTTTACAAGACTTTATCAAGACTGTTAAGGAAGTCCTCCAACAACTCTCCATACACCAAAAAATTGTCCATGAAAACCTCAAGACAACACTCTACCATATCAGAAAAATTGGCAAGCATATATCTCTAAAAAGTCGCCAGTGCATTACACAAACCAAAAGGCATCTGACGGTAAGTGAATGTGTTATTATGGACAAGTGAAAGTAGATTTCTCTTCATCATGTGGCTCATTGGAAATCTAATTGCACCCAGAATTCCCATCCAAACAAAAAAATGGAAGAAGTTGGCAACCCACTCAAGAATTTGAACAATGAAAGGAAGTGGTAAATGGTCCTTAAGCGTAGTGGCATTTAAATGATGATTGTCAATTCAAACTTGGCACCCGATCACCAATATAACATAAATAAATTCACTTGTAGAGTTTGTTGTGACCATTATCCCCCCTTTCTTAGGAACCATTTGAGTAGGACTTACCAAATTAGAGTCAAAGATATCATAAATTATACATGCTAACATAAGTTTGACTACCTCTTTCTTCACCACCTCATTCATGATGGGATTGAGATGCCTCTGAGGTTGCATTATGGGCTTGGCTCCATCTTCTATGCGGATTTTGTGTTGGAAAAAGCTACAAGAGATCCCCTTGATATCTGCAAACTGACCACCCAAATGCTTCCCTATGGTTCTTCAACACCATAATCAACTGCTCCTACTCTTGGATGCTTAAGGAGGCTGAGATAATGACTGGAAGCTTCCCATTTTCTGCCAAAAAGGTATACTTCAAATGTAGCAAAAATAGCTTTAATTCAAGATTTGTAGACTTTGTTGAGATGGAATCAGTGGTGGTGGAGGTGGTCCTAAGTCTTCACAGTGCCTAGTGTAGTAACATGACAATGCCTTGAGAAACAAGACACACTCCTCCAAGGAATGAAATCGAGTGTAGTCATCCACCAAATTCATATCGACACACCTCTAGAGGTAACTATGGATATGCTTGAACAAACATAGAGGAAGTTGTTTCTTCAATTGTTGTTGGGAAATCTTCCTCCTCTTCATCATCAGGGTATTAAACTACCTTGGCTAGTGAAATCTCATTGGTATTCTCTAATATGTCCACTACCAATGTGCCTTTATGTACCTCATCACATGAGCCATGTCTAGGAATGGATTCCCTAGAAATAAAAACACCTTTCCTTGGACCTGTTGCAACATGTGACACTGTGCCTTCTCCTCGGTCATTTGTGTGGACTCAGGCATCTTGATTTCAAAGTGATCTTCTTTTATACATAGTGTCAGTCTACCTCTGCCCATCCCTAAGATCATATTTTCTATGGATTGAAATAGCCTCCCTAATAGTAGTTCATTTCCATGACCATCCTGCATTTTCATAACCAAAAAATCTGCTGGAAACACAAATCTGTACACATTAACAAGAACATCTTCACAGATACTACATGGCCTATCCACTGAGTTGTATGCTAGCTATATAGTCATGTTGCTCTTTCTGGATTCCTTGAGACCCAACTTCTTGAAGGTAGTCAAGGGAATAACATTTGATACTTGCCCCTAAATCGTATAAGGCATCCCCAAACTTGGTCTTCTCGATGTAACATGATATGTTGAAGCAACCTAGATCTTGCCCTTTTGGTGGCAGTTTTCCCAGAATGAAAGAACTAATTCCACGAAACCATTTGTTACCCTAAGTCCACACTCCTAATGCCTATATAGACAAAGGCGAGTGGACATGGGCGTCCATCCCTAGAATGGATCCCATCACATATGCATGAGTAAAACCACATACAAGAATAAGATAAGAGATAATATGGCATAAAAGGAACTAAACTAGTACTTGACACACAATCTTAGTCCCATATGTTAACCCATAAGAATTTTATTTGCATGTCATTTGATGTAATCAGAGTAAGAGCATCATATTATCATAAATATCAGAAGAAACAGTCATAGCATGAGAGTCTTAGTGTACCTATTACCTAAAATCATAAAAAGGTACACATCAACACAACTATGCTGAGTACGCTATAAAATGCATAAAATCATTGGTTTAAGAAAGATATATGATTGGAAAAAACTTAATATGATAGCAAGAAAATAATAAACAACATTAAAGACTTTCTTATTAATAAGAAAATGTGTTTTACATGCATTTCCATTATGCTGAACAACATTTTAGTTCCATTTGACTTGCTTCCCCAATGGAAGGGTCCATGAGTATGCCTTGTGCCCTTACCCTGAGAATTCAGGCAAGCACACAAGGTTTGTATAATGGACAAGTTTAGTTATGTTCAAGGTTCATTAAACACATTCCAACCAAAACGAACACACTAATCATAAGGAACAAGTAGCTAAAACAAGTATATAAACCCAAGCAATTAAGCATACATACATACAAGCAAGTTCAATACCACTAGTCTAGAAAATAAGGGGATAAAGTGTACCTTGATTGGAGAACAAGATTAAGATACTTTATTAGAAAACCATATACACGATCTTGACTAGATCTTGGCAATTAAGTCATCATAGAGGTCCTTGATTCAGGGGCTAAGGACCTTTGGATCAAGATCCAAGAGCCATACAGAGGGTTTTTTGGGGCAGAGTGGGCTTGGGATTCATGGGACTTGGAAGGAATGACCTCCAAATATACTTTTCTTGGGCATACACTCAGGTTCTTCATGGTTGCCCACCACTGCTCAATGCTAAAGGGGCATTTGTCTCAGATTCATAGTCATCATCCAACCCCGTCCATCACCGGCTCACAGTAGGCCTTTGTGCCTGCATGAGCTGCCTAACTTCCACTGCAGTGGCGATGTTAGCTCGCCATGGGTGGGGAAAAGAGGTGCTCTAACCCTTGAAGCTTGAAGAAAGAAGGGAGGACCAATATGGCTTGACCATGCAGACTCACCACCGTGCTTGGCACGATGTGAGGGTGGCTAGGGAGGAGAGAAAGCTCACCAAAGTTTCTTCTAGATGGAGGTAAGAAAAATTCCATGGGGAGGGAGTTATGGTTTGTGAGAGAGATGCAAAAGAGAGGGGGAACAAAGAAAAAAAGATGGTAATACTACATGATTGTCAATTAATGCAATGGGAGCTCAGATCTCCAGATTGATTAAGCAAAAGGGGGGTTGGTAGGTTGTTGTACCTTGTCTGACACAAGGTAGAAGACAACCGAGAGCAACTGGATTTGGGTCCACCATGGACCAAAAGTCAATCCAAGGGCTAGGAGTGAGGATCCTCTTCTCTAAAATGGAGCATTCTCATTGGTTGAGAGCATATGCCACGGATTGTTGTGTTTAAGTTGTCTCAAAATTGTGTTTCTTTGACAACTTGTAAAATTTATATCTCTCAAATAGTAACTTAGATTGACATGAAATTTTCACCGTTGGTTCAAAAATTTCCTATATTTATTGTGATAAAATATTGGATCCTACATGAGAATAGTTACAATACTCAATTCTGAAAATACACTTTCAAAAGTGAAATTATGCATTCAACGATATCAATTAAGCATGGTGTGACATTTATTCAATTCTATTTTGTCAATTGAGTATAATGTGATTACAAACCTTGTAATTGGGTGTGAGGGAGGTTGTTAAGTATAATAGAGCATCCAATGAGTCAAGATGTGCATTAATTTAATGAGAGTGGAAAATTATGTTATCACATCCTCCCTCCTTGAAAGGAATATTGTCCCCAAAATTAACACAATCCTTCACTTGAGATTGGGAGTTCACTTTTTATATCACAATCATCATATAATTTCAATAAGGTATCAAAATCACTTTCAAAATAATTCTCATTCCAAAATTGAGCAATCAAGCATCAAGATCAAGTCATAGACACATAGATCATCAAATTGGATGTATCATCACATGAGTTACAAATCGAGATAGATCATATTATAGATCACAAATTGATAGAGATCACATTCTTAGGTCAAATGAATAAGTCTCTTTGAATCAAGAGTAATGAATGACTTCCATTCCCAACATTTAGGGTCCTAACTTCAACATTGGCCTAGGTGGGGTCATACATCAATGATCAAGAATTCATATTTCCACAATTCAAGACATACATCATAATTCACCATCATGATTTCATGCTCAAAATCAATGGAAGATCCAACCCTAGTACTCATGGAGCTCACACCTAAGTCATAAATCAAACAAATCAACATAGTCATAATTTTAAAATTTTGAGATTTGGGAACAAGTAAGTCATTAGTCATATATCGAGTGTGATCTTCAAGATCCAAATAGGGTGATCATAGGAGTCAAGTCAAAACTAGATCAATAATCATGTGTTAAGATTTCATGCATCAATATTGAGAGTCGAGTTTGGACATCAAAGTCATAGGTCTAAACACTTGAGGCTAGCATTTAGATTCCTATTTTAGATCTTAAGGGGTGACTTGGGGTTCCACCCTTCCTAAGGTTTTATTGAGATGGCATACACACTTTTCTTGAGGTTCCTCTATCAATATTCGAGCATATTATTTTGTGTATAATTCTTTAACCTAGATTTTCTCAATCTCTTAAGTGCTCCAGGTGACCTTCCCTCCCGGGCTTAGCCTTTCTCATGAGTTATAGAATAATAGGTCTAGATTGATATATGTATCCATCATATCATTCAAAATTGAGATTTACAAGGAGGCATAGAAATCAACAACAAGATGCCTCTTGTAAAAAGTCTTTCCTCGTGAATTTGAGATTCTAAGAGCATAGTCATTTGATGACATGATTATCGTACATATCAAAATAGGGGAAATTTTTCTTAATCATGTTTGAGGTTTGGTCAAGGATAGGGAACCAAGGATTCAATCCAATAGGGATATTATAAACTATAAGGTATAATGTACAAATTCTCATTATCTCATATTATCAAGATTGTTATCATTTTACCTCAAACATAGAAAGCATGTGATCTAGATTTGGTAAAGTTGAGTTTATATGACTTGAGGGGTCATACATGAGTACTTAACTACTAGAGTACTTTCATTAGTCATGATTGAGTTTTCAAATTAAGGTCAGATCATGGAATCATCAACATGTTACTCAAATTTTACCATTTCATTCAAATTTTAGTTTTACCCATACATAGCTACCCAAAATTAAGAAATCATGTGATTATTAGTCATGAGTAGAAGAATCACAGGAATAGATGATAAGAGAACTAATCATCATCTAATGGGTGGAATAGGGTAGTCCTCAGAGAAGAGGTGAGATGCTAGAAGACTCTCTAAGGGAGGTGGAATTGGGTTATTAAACATGCATAGAGGATATGTGATTGCTCTGATATCATTTTCCATGGAACCATTTGTTACCCTAAGTCCACACTCCTAATGTCTATATAGCCAAAGGTGAGTGGACATGGGCTTCCCTCCCTAGAATGGATCACATAACATATGCATGAATAAAACCACATATAAGAATAAGATAAGAGATAATATGGAATAAAAGAAACTAAACCAGTACCTGATACAAAATCTTAGTCCCATATGTTAACCCATAAGAATCTCATTTACATGTCATTTCATGTCATCAGAGTAAGAGTAGCATATTATCATAATATAGCAAAAACAACGATCATAGCATGAGAGTCTTATTGTACTTGTTACCTAAAATCATAAAAAGGGTACACATACGCTATAAAATACATAAACTCACAAGTTTTAGAAACATATATGCTTGGAAAAAGTTAATATAATAGCAAGGAAGCAATAAACAACATTAAAACCTTTCTTATTAACAAGAAAACATGTTTTACATACATTTCCATTATAGTGAACAACATTTTAGTTCCATGTGACATGTTTCCCCAATGGAAACATCCATGAGTATGCCTTGTGCCCTTACCCTGAGAATTCAGGAAGGCGTACAAGGTTTGTATAAGTTCAATTATGTCAAGGTTCATTCAACATATTTCAAGCAAAACGAACATACTAATCATAAGGAACAAGTATCTCAAACATGTATATAAAGCCAAGCAGTTTAAGCATACATACATATAAGCAAGTTCAATACCATTAGTCTAGAAAATAAGGGGATAATGTGTTCCTTGATTGGAGCAAAGATTAAGATACTTGATTAGAAAACCATATATATGCACTTGACTATATCTTGTCAATTAAGTCATCATAGAAGTCCTTGATTAAGGGTTGAGGACCCTTGGATCAAGATCCAAGAGCCATAGAGGTGGTGTTTTGGGGTGGAGTGGGCTTGGGCTTCATGGCCCTTAGAAGCAGTGACCCACCGGTCCGCTAATCCTGGGCATAGGCTCATATTCTTCACGGTTTCCCATCGCCTCTAGGTTCCAAAGGGGAATTTGTCTCAGATTCATAGTCGGCATCCATCCCCTTCCATTGCTGGCTTAGAGTAGACCTTTGCGCCTGTGTGAGCAGCCCCAATTTCTACTGTAGTGGTGGTGCTGGCTTGCCATGGACAGGGTAAGGAGGGGCTCTGACCCCAGAAGCTTCAAGAAAGAAGGCCGGCCAAGAACTCCCATATCACGGAGACTCACCAGCGTGCTTGCCACAATGTGAGGGTGACCGAGGGAGGAGAGAAAGCTCACCGGAGTTTCTCTGAGCTGGGCATTTGAAAATTCCATGGAGAGGGAGTTATGGTTCGTGAGAGAGAGGCAAAAGAGAGGCGGAAATGAAGAAAAAGAAGGGAATGCAATAGGATCGTCTATTTATGCAATGGGAGCTCGGATCTCCAGATTGGTCAAGAAAAAGGGGGGTTGGTAGGTTGTTGTACCTTGTATGACATAAGGTAGAAGACAATCAAGAGCCATTGTATTTGGTTCCACCATGGACAACAAGTCAATCCAAGTGTTGGGAGTGTGACGTCCTTGGATTTTCAACACCTTGACCACATATGTGATGTCCAAATTGAAACCCTCACCTCAATGAGAACCCCAATTCGAATGCCATACACTTGGCCAAGAAGAAGAAAATGAAGGGAGTCATAGGAAGTAACAGTAGCACATGCACATGGACAAGAAGAAAACCATACAACACATTTACCATTCAACATATAATTACAAAATTAATTATTAGAACATTTGATATTACATATTTAACAACAATCTATTACATATGAATGTACTACACTCTAAAATAGGATCTTCTAGACAAAAGGTGTACCTATACATTAGCTCGCCACACAACTCCCAACTATCTTGGTCCTTCAAGAGAATATATGCACAACCTAAACAAAAAATTACATGTGATACACATTAACACAATATTTAAAAATATGGTACTAGTACACCTATGTGTCTTACATATACCTCTCATTACTATGACTTGGCAATAAGATAAAACTAATACTTGGAAATAATAAAAAAATACAACAAAATGCATATAATTGAACAATGATGTTTATTAACAAAAGAAAAACACATATTTTAGTCACATTATCCATTATATCATCCATGCATTTACCTACCAAAGCGATAAATGCATTACACAATAGAGACACACTAGTCAATTGCAACCTGTGACATATAGTTAATAGCGAAAGTCCTATACCACCTTGGTATAGGTCATGGCATTAGTGAAACTGAGCAACGACCCATAGCTACACTCTTACTAGGGTATGGCCCACAACCAATCTCGTGAAACCTCATAAGCATCAAAGTCACTAAGCTACGGCCCACAACCACACTCCTGCCAAGGTATGACCCATAGCCAATCATGTGAATGCATATACTCAACAATATATGACTCTAAGCCTTCACCATGGAAAGCATGTTTTACCATCCAACAAGTGCTGACACTGAGATGGATCTATTGCAGAGGGAAAAACTACATGATTAGGTTCCACTTGATTAGTTAAGTCAATTAAGTGTCTTTTAGCATCAATCAAGTTACAACGTATAAAGTCATAACAAACTCTACAAAGATAAGGACATAACACACTTCCATAAGATATAAACGTATAAGGTGTGAACTAGTCACACAATCCCCACATGATACTTGTATTATTGTCATTCACCTTATCATCAATACCAAATTCACATGCTATAGGATATCAATATCTCAACTAATAAGTCTTGTATCACAAGTGTTTCAGCACACCTCTTGAAGGCTCATACAACCTGTATCATGTCTAGTCCCCATATAATACCATAGCTATGATTATCAAGCTCATAGCACTTGCATGGTTATAAGTTAATAAATGAGATAGATAACCACATAACATCATAACCATTCAACAAGAGAGGAATAAACAAGATCATTGCACATTATTAGGTTTAGGGTTCCTTCTTAGCCGATTAGGGTTTACAAAGATAGATTTAACCATTAACCCTAGATTCACCACCTCCCACCATCTTGGAGTATATTAGGATTAAGGAATATCATTAGAGTTGATTAGGTGTTATTCCAATCAACACTATACATGGCCTATGCATCACACATACAAGAGTATCATTAAACATCCAAGCATACCCCCTCAATCACCATCATCATCATTTGTTGACCACATAGAAACTAGATTGCAATCACCCAACCTGATCCATGGCATGACTGTGAAACCTATGGTGTCACAACCCCTCATACCAATAGGTCATGACCACTTCCATTTAGACCATGTCGCGCCTGCAACATCTAGGGTTAGGGTTATAGACTTCGACCAACATCTTGACTTTGAAGTGTCTCGACCACCATCCAACCACAATGTCGTGACCACACCACCTAGGCCATGTCATAAGCGCAACACCTAGGACTAGAGCTCCATCCACTCCTAACTGTCGCGACCTAGGGATGTCTCAACCTCAACCTAGCAACATGTTGTGACCCAAAAGACACTATGTCGCGACCTCAACATCTATAGTGTCTTAACCGCTACACCTAGGGGATGGCATCTTGGTCTCAAAATAGAACAAAACCAAGGAGAAAACCATGGTCACCATAAAGGAAAGGCTGAAGAAAATGATCACCAAAAACCCTAAGACATGGGTCAAGAAACTATCAAGCAAAAACCTTGTCTAAGGAAGAAGAAGCCCTGATCAAGGTACCCAAAATAAAACCTAACCTCCCTCCAACATCTAGGGACTTGTCCACTATGCATGAAGGTAATATCAAGGTCAAAATATAGGTAAGAACCTCCATAACATATCAACCATAAAAAATGGGTGCAAGTAGATTAGGGTTTCAAATTTCCACCAAATCAAACAAGATGTCATCACCAACCAAGTTCTAGAGATTATCATTATCTATTAGTATGATAAAGGAACATTTAGGAAGATAAATAGTAACATACAAGCATAAAGAGTTCAATAATAAAGGAGGTTAAGAGTTATATAACCCGCCTCAAGAAGATCACCTCCAAGAATCCAAGATCAAGAGTTCCAAGTACACGATCCAAGGGTTGAAGAAGCTCCCCCAAAAGCTCCACTCTCAGCCACAAGAGCACCTCAAGAAGGAGAAGGCACAAAAGACAAAGATCATACAAGAAAAGAGAAACAAAAAGCTCTAGGTCAAGCCAAAAGAAAGAAGGAGGAGAAGAGATAAGAAATTCCCTCTCACTTGGGTGTCTCCTTGTCAAAACATGGCCTATTACCCTTGTGATGAGGAGCTTACTCTCAAGAAAGATGACCAAGTCAAAACATGCTCTACGGCGGAAATAAAGGAAGAAGATGGAGGTAAGAGATCAAAAGAAACATCATCTAGGAAGGTAACACTTACCAAGGGTTGAAGATGAGTTTGGATCACCACAAACCCCACATGCAAGAGGAGGTCGATCACCAAAGCTTCAAGGTAAGATCTCCTTGCTCCATCAAGATCCAAGAACAAGAAAAGGAGAAGGAAAAAGATAGAGGGCCAAATGGGATACAAGCATGGAGAAATAAGGGGTTATATAGGTGGGAGATGAGAGAGAAGGTAAAAGATGAGGTATCAACACTCCAAGGTACCAAAGGGACACTTGTCCACACAAAAGACCAACATGCATCCACATGCAACCACCTTAACCATGCATGACATGGTGATACACTCTAGGTTAGGTTTTGACCATCTTGGTCACCCACGAGGTTGTGGTCCCGACCCTCCCTTGGTGTACCATCCATGGTCATGACACCACCAACCATCATCAACACATGGTCGAGACAAGGGTCCTCTACAAACCCTAGGTCGAGACAACCTATGTAAGGACTAACATCTCAACCCAAGACTACCCTAGACCTCCTTGGTCATGACTCCAACATCTATAGGGGGTGTATCGATCGCAAAACCCACCAAAGCCAACCTAGGTCGTGACCCTATGTCGAGACAACACACCAAACACACATGGGTCAAGACAATCTACACCCATCGAAACCCTAATCACCACCTAGAGTGATACTCCTCATCCAAGACTTAAATAAGGTACCCACCTATTTCTCTCTCCTCTAGATGATGTCAAAAAAGAGAGGGAACATTCTAGAGGTGACAGATTGCACATCAACCCCCTACTTTGGGTGAATTGCAATTTGTACCTAAACTAGTGCATAAAGAACAAACATCATCCAAACAAGCCCGAAATTGAAAATTAAACTCTTGTAAAGCCCTTATTACATCTCAAAAGATTAGAGAAAAAGGTTCCAAGCACATGATTATGCCAAAACAAATAGGGTTACCCCGAAGCTCAGGTCAGGGGTCATACAAGCCATAAACCCCTAACAAGGATTTCACCCCCAAAATCCTAAGAGAAAAGAGATGGGTACTTCCTCCTCATCTCTTCCTCAAGCTCCCACATGTCTTCCTCAACACCACAGTGATGCCACTGAACCTTCACAAACATTATTTCTTTCTTCTTCAACTTCTTTACTATTCTGTCAAGGATGAACATTGGACCTTCAACATAGGACATATCCTCATCAAGATCCACCTCTACAAGATGTAACACTAACTCTATATCAGGATGGCACTTCCTCAACATACTCACATGAAACACTGGAAGCAACCTTTGCAACTTAGTTGGTAGTTCTAGCTTATAGGCCACCGTCCCAACACATGCCAGTAAAGGGTAAGGTCCCATAAACCTGGGAGCCAACTTACCCTTCTTCCCAAACCTCAGAACACCTTTACAAGGAGAGACTTTGAGGTACACTCTGTCTCCTACTTGGACTCAAAAGGTCTATGCTAGTTATCTGCTTATGACTTCTGCTTGTCTTGTGCTGCCTTCAACTGTTGTTGAATCACCTTGATCTTTTCTGTCATTTACTACACAAGCTTAGGACCAAGAAACTGGTAATCACCTATCTCATACCAACACAACGGAGACCAGCAATGCCTACCATACAATGCCTCATACAGTTCCATGCCGATACTTCTATAATAACAATTATTGTAGGCAAACTCTATCAAACTGAGGTGTATGACCCAACTACCCAAAACTGAAGAACACAAGCTCTCAGTAGATCCTCCAAGATCTGAATGGTCCTCTTAGATTGACCATCTATCTATGGGTGAAAGGTAGTGCTAAACCTCAATTGCATACCCAAAGCTATGTGCAACTGCTCCCAAATGCGACTCGTGAACTGATGACCTCTATCAGACTCGATAGTTGTTGGAACACCATACAAACACACTATCTCATCAACATAGATCTGACCAAGCTTCTCAGTTGTATAAGTTGTCTTCACAGGAAGGAAATGCACTGACTTGGTCAACCTATCAACGATCACCTAGTTGGAATCATGACCTTTGACTATCCTAGGTAGACTAACCACAAAGTTCATAGTCACATGATCCCATTTCCATTGTGGTATAGGCAACCGTTGCAACATCCCTGTAGGATTCTAGTGCTCGGCCTTAATCTACTGACACACAACACATCTCACAACGAACTCAACTACATCTCGTTTCATGCCATGCCACCAATACATGTCTTTTATATTGTGATACATCTTGTTGCTACCTGGAAGCATAACATACATGGATGAGTGATACTCCTCCAAAACCATCTTCCTTAGATCATCAACATCAGGAACCTCGACTCTGCCATGGTAACAAACTGTCATGTCATCTAATTCATGGAAGCCATTACACTTATCACTGCCAAACTCTGACCTAATCTACTGTCTCACAGTATCAACTTGGTGTGCCTCTCTGATATGCTATCTCAGTGTGGGCTTCACCTGCAACTGATCAAACAACCCTTCTAATAAGGAAACTTCCAACTTAACATTTATCTGACGTAGGGAGATCAACATGTCTCACTTGTGGCAGGCCAAGGAACACAATTGTGCCTTCTCTGTAGATGACAACGAAGAGGACTTCCTACTCAGTGCATCTGCCATGACATTCACCTTCCCTAGATGGTAATCAATCATAGAATCATAATCCTTGATTAATTCCATCTAGTGTCACTGCCTCATGTTCAACTCCTACCATGAAAAGGTATACTTCAGGTTCTTGTGGTCCGTGAAAATATGACACTTCTCTCTATAAAGGTAGTTCCTCTAGGTCTTTGAGGTATGAACCACAACAACTAAATACAAGTCTTGGGTAGGGTAGTTATCCTCATTTTTCTTAAGATTTTGAGAAGCAAAATAAAATTACATTCTTGTCCTGCAACAACACACAACCCAAACCATTCCTAGATGCATCATAGAAGATGATGTCTCCTTTTCCTTGCTTAGGTAAGACTAGAATCAGTGAACTTGTAAGCTTTTCCTTTAATGTCTGAAAAGCACACTGATATCTATCATCCTAGACAAATGACACATCCTTCCTTGTCAACTTAGTTAGTGGTAGAGCTATAGCAATGAAGTTATTAATGAACCTCATATAATAGCCTACCAAACCCTGAAAGTTTCACACTTTTGTTGGTGTCTTTAGCTATTCCCACTCTATCATGGGCTCCACTTTCTTGGGGTCCACACAAACACCCTCACTAGAGATAACATGCTCCAGAAAATCTACCTCTACCAGCCAGAACTCACACTAATGAACTTGGCATAAAGCTGATGTTGCCTCAATAAGGTCAATGCCTGATGGAGATGTTTCTCATGCTACTGGATGTCACAACTGTATATCAGGATATCATCTATGAAGACCACCACAAACTGATCAAGAAATGGTCAGTACATTTTGTTCATCAAATCCATGAACGTTGATGGTACATTGGTTAACCACAAACTCAAGTGACCAAACATCATCCTAAAAGCTGACTTAGGTATATCATCCTCCTTGATCCTCAACTAGTGATATCAAGACCTTAGGTCTATCTTTGAGAACACTATCACACCACACAACTGGTCAAATAGGTCATCTATCCTTGACAAGGGATACATGTTCTTTATTGTCACCTTATTCCACTGTTTGTAATCTATACATAGCCTCATGGACCCATCTTTTTTCTTCACAAACAACACTTAAGCACCCCATGGTGACATACTCAGCCTGATAAAACCTTTGTCAAGAATCTCTTCCAACTATCTCTTCAACTCTACCATCTCAGTTGGAGCCATCATGCATGGTGTCTGAGCTATCAGTTGCATGAAGAGAACTAGATTGATCTCAAAATCAATCTCTCAGGGTTGGGGAACACCTGGAAATGCCTTAGGAAACATGTCCTCAAACTCTCTAACCACTGGAACCTCTTGAATACTAGGACTCCTTACCTCAGTATTCAGCACATGTGCCAAAAATGCCTCACAACCTTGCATCAACAACCTTTTGGCCACCATCTATGACATCAGACATGTCATGAGAATCTTCCTATCTCCTTGGAAGATCTACATTTTATCACCATCTACAAATGTTGCCTTCTTAAAGCCACAATCCAAGACCACTATATACTTCTCCAAGGTGTCCATTCCAAGGATTACATCGAATCCATGCATATCAAGTGGTATGTGATCCACTTGAATGTTGTGCCCTAAGAAAGAAAGGACATAGGAAGGACACACCTCCTACAACACTACATAACCAAATAATGGGGTTTCTAAAAACAAACTATCTCTCCTAAAACTAATAGGCAAAATACAACTGTTAAGCACTTCACGAGTGATAAAAGAGTGTGTTGAACCTAGGTCAACCAAAATAGATACGAAGCAAGAAGAAGATGAATCAAAATGAAATAACTCCATATGACATGTCACCACTCGCGGGTTGACCACCACCTCTGACTGACTCATGGCGTAGAATCTAGTCGTTGCTTGTTGTTGCCCCTGTCCTATGCTTCCTTGAGCAGACAATCTGGTCTGTGACACTTGGTCACATCATCGTCCTCGTGCAGCACTGAACTACTACCTTTGTGAGCCTTGCTGGCTCTGCTTTGATTCTTGGGTCACCTCATCATCTCTCACTAGGAACTCCCACCTCATATGTCCTACCTATCCACACTTGTGGTAAGCTCTGGTCTCAAACTACGGCGTAGATGGCCCTGTCACTAACACTGACGATGTGTTGTGTGTAACATCCCTGACCTGGGTTATGCTTAAACCTAGAAGTTTTGCTTAATAAAGTTGATTATATGCTTTCTCTTATCTCTTGAAAAGTAATTAAGGCTCAAGAGGAACTTATATTTCAATTTTAGTCCTTTTTCAATCATGTTGAAATAATGTTTTACTTGTTTTGGGCTAAAGTGAAAATTACCCAAGTTAAGGGGTTAAATTGCAAATGTTACATGGTGAAATGTTCCTCTAGTATTGAAGCATCATAGGAATGAGAATGATGTAGAGGTATGGCTTGTAGGGGCCTGAATAACAAGAAAGAGCATGTTGAGCAATGTTTGTGCATTAAAACCTAGTTTTTGTGTAATGTGCAATTTACCTAAAATCTAGGGTTCAATATGAAAAATACCACTTCAAGAGGGTCCCTTATGATTCTTGGCATCATTTAGAGAAAATAATTTGAGAAGGGCGCCTCATTTAAATCATTTTGGAAGAAAGAGAATCTTGATATTAAAATAATCAAGATTTAAGCATAATTGGAACTTTACTTCAAATTAATGCAAAAATAAATATGTTAATCGAAGTGCCCAACAACCAAAATGGTAATGGTTGAAATTAGATAAGTTTGGAAGATAATGTGACTTGGAACGAAAATATCTAAGTGAGTGGAGAACCCACTCACATTAGTTAAATCAAAAGTAATATCCACTAAAAATGGGATATTAGTATTATATGATTTAAGGTGCTTAATTTGCTTTTCCTTAATTCATGGATAATGAAGAGGAATTCGAAGGAGGGGAATATGGCTTTGCATGCAAGGAATTGATGGGGGAGAGGTGGCACCAATTTTGGAATTAAAGGGATTTTATAAAATATTTTCTCTCTCATTGAATTTCTTATGAAAATACCTTTTACAAGTCAATTGAGAGGATTTTTCGAAACCACTTCCACTCTTTGCTTGAAAAACGACCAAGGGAGCTTTGGAGGATCAGGAGGACGACCCACGTCCTGTTGGTAATCTCCATGACCTCTTTTCACCTTGATTCCATGGTGGAAATCGAAAATCAATGCATGATTTCTTCTTATCTCCATTCCATCTTCAATTCTAGCCATTCCTTTTCACTCAAAGCTTAAGTACGATCTTGGGATAGTGGAAGGTGTTTATTTCACCATTAAATACGTGGAGGTTGAAGCTTTGAAGCTCAATTGAAGGTGGGTTATATAACTTGAACCGTTGAATGTTATTATTGATTTCATACCTCTATCAATTGTTGATCCTTTCTTCATTCTCAAAATTTTATTTGAATGATTGATGCAATCACCATGAAAATCACTGCAAGCTTCGTGGGTTTATATCTTGATGTTGATGAAATCATCATAAGCACACACCTCCACAAATATCTATTGCAAACGGTTTCAAAATTTGAGTCCAATCGGTTTCAATAAAGTTAGCCAAACAGTTTCATCAAACTGTTTGAAACCAAATGGTTTCAAAACTGTTTGGAATAGTTGACCACAGTTGACCATTTGGGGTTCATATGCTGATATTGATGGTTGATGACCCATTAAATCCAATTGATTGGTTTCAAAGGGTTCATCAATTAAAGGTCCATCAAGTATCAAACCCTAATCGGGTTGAGTGCTGAAATTCTCAATTGATTGATTTAATTTTTGGGTTGACTAACCCAAACGGTCTCAAGACCGTTTGGAGGTCACCGAAATGGTCTCAAGACCATTTGGAGGTCAACCAAGACCATTTGGAAGTCTATGATGAAGTATGATTAGATGGTTGAAGATCCAGTGATATCAAATTGAAATACAATCAATAGCTCAATTGATGATCGATTCTATGATGCAACCCCTAATTGAATTTCACAAATTTCAATGAGGGGACTAGTCAAATGGTCTCAAGACCTTTTGGAGGTTAACCAAATTACCTCAAGACCGTTTGAGGTCAGGTCATGACATGGCTAAGTGGTGATTCAATGATTTCAATAGAATTAGTCCTACAATGTCAACAATTGAAGGCATCTCGATTTCAAACCGTAATTCAATTAGGTTAAAATGCCAATTGATGGTTTCTTAAATTTAAAACCCTAATTGATGGTTCAATTGAAGGGTGATTTAATGGTTCAATTGAGGTTAATTTAATGTTTCAATTGATAGGTGGATTCAACAGGTGAAACCCTGAAATCGATTTAGTTGATGGATATCTTTTTGGTCCATTCGGTTTTGAGAGGGTTTGGACCAAACGGTCTTAAAACCATGTGAGTCCAAATGGTCTCAAGACCGTTTAGGATCAAATGGTATCAAGACCGTTTGGGACCAAATGGTCTCAAAAAGCTTGGAGACCCAAGTTCATTCAGTTTCAAAATGTTTTGTCTAAACGGTTTTATATGTTTAATTGGTTTCAACTTGATTTGGCTAAACAGTTTCAAACCGATTGGATGGCCAATGTAATCAAGACCGTTTGGAGGTATAAACGGTCTTAGACCATTTGGAGGTTATTTTAGTAAGATTGTTTGGAGTCTAATTTGTCAAGATTGTTGGGGTCTAAGTGACCAAGACTATTTGGGATTTAATTAATCAAAACCATTTGGATGTCTACGGTGATTGAAGATCAATCAAGTACTTGACTATTTATGATGAAAATCAATTATTATTACAATGGTTGTACCTTTAAGGTACTATAGTGATTGGTACCCTTAGTGGGGTTAACCTTTGATGCATATTAATGCAATAGTCCAATACATTATGATAACCCTAATTACATGTATTTGAATAAAGAATAGACTCAATTTGGTTAAGATTGGAGTAGAGAACATCCTAGAGAGGATGAGAAAGGGAAATTCATACATGTATAATAATCATGTAGCAATCAAGCCCAACACATTCAAAATGAATGGGATATATAATTAGGGTATGACTCTTGATAAAGAGATCATAAAACCCTAATTGAGTTGATTGATGAACTTAAACCCTAATTCAGGGCAATTTTGAGTGAAACCCTAATTCAGGGTAATGATGTGTAAATCCCTAATATAGGGTGATGAATGTGATACAAAACCCTAATCCAGGGTAATGTTATGTAATGTTACAGTAAACCCTAATTTGGGTAAAAGGACAAGATAAACCCTAATCTAATGTGAATTGTGCATCCTAACCCTAAATTGGGTAATATGATATAATAAACCCTAATACAGGGTAATGCTATGTGAAACCCTGATACAGGGTAATGCTATGTGAAACCCTAATACAGGGTAATGCTATGTGAAACCCTAACACAAGGTAATGCTATGTGAAACCCTAATACAAGGTGATGCTATGTGAAGTCCTAACACAGAGTGATCCTATGTGAAGCTCAAATATGGAGGATGAGTTATGAATGTAATAAGAAAACCCTTGTATTGCATGGTACTGATATATACTGGATATAATTGTTATCATGAGTACTAATCATGCATGTATGTTGAGATGATGAGCGTAGCCAGGTATGGGCTATGATGCTCTATATATTGAACATGTTTTATAGGCCTTATAAGCCTTCATATTCTTTGTTGCTTAGTGAGAGGTAACCTGAAATTAATGATCCATGTGTGCCATATGATGTTTTAATTATTGAAATTGTTTATGGGCTTCATAAGCCATAATATGCCTTGTTGCCTATTAAGGGGTAACAAGAGGTGATACGAGCTTTGTGAACTATGTGGAATGCTTGTGTAGCAAGAATCATGATTACCTTGGTCAGATGACCTAAAGGTATTAAGTTACCTGATAAGTGGTAACAAGTATTCTATGATGAATTGAGGGTCTGAATACCCATATTCTATAATCAAGATGATGAACTTGTTAAGAAATAAAAATGTACCGTATGAGATGAGGGATTAAGATCCCAATACTTCATTAAAAGGGTATGGCTACATGCCATGACTCCACAATACAATACCAGGCATTAGCTGTGTGATCTAAGCCTGAAGTGAGTTTATGTTACAGCTATAACTCTATAGCAAAGATGTCAATATACCCTGGCAAGCTAATTGTAGTTTGATATGTGATGTCTCTTCCATATAATCTTGTACTAACCGAGAAGGTTGATGTTACGCTGCTTATCATATCCTATAAGGATAAATGTTATACATGTTCTTTAATTCCTCACTAAATAAGTATCATGCTGACTTATCAAGTTATAGCTGAAATGCTCGGAATAAGAATACTGCTTTAATCTATTTAGACATTGATCTATCTGCTGTTAAATATATAATTCCTCTGCTCAGTGTTAATCCAATAACTGCAATAATAATGTTCTTGGCGGAGAGTTATATCTCTCGCTGGGGCAATTTACAATTGTATCACCCCCGTGGGATCCACATTTTTAGGTGGACGCGGACGAGGAGGTAGGAACCCTTCAGTAGGTGAAGGACAACAACAACACCAGGAATAGCAGTGAATTCTCAGGTGTAGACATTGGCTATCAAGTTTTGTATATGTGTGAATAGAGTCATATGTGTCGTCTCTGTACTCTCAGGTCCTCAGAGTCTGTAGTTGGTTTTAATGAATCGATCTGAGATTTTGGCTTGATGCCTCAATGTTATTATGTTGTCTGTATATATTTAATAGAACAGTTGATGTTGTAATCCTTGAGGTGAGTTGTTACACGATATGTACTAGTGAAACAAAATGAAATCAAATTACTTCAGTTCTTTTCGAAAGAGTTGTCCTTTGTGGATCTCTTTGAAAAATGTTTTAATTTTTAGTGATTTTCAGTAATCCACTGCTAACGAATGCTTTCGCTTAAGTAAATTATATTTTTGTGATCGGTGTGCCACATTGTGAGCTCCAATAGGTGGGAGACCATGGCCTCTGCCTTTACTCGGTGACCAATGCATCTGTGCACTGAACCTCTACTGTGATGACGGTGAATAAGACCTCAACTTCTTAAAGCCTCCTAATGATTGTCCCTGTAACTGTACATGCTTCTTCCTAGCACTCACCTCTCACTTCTCTATCACAAATCTATCTATCCTTCGGACAGACTCTACAAACATGGAAACCTCTCCTGATTCTCTAAAGCAGTCAGTGGGGTAGACAACTCAACATTCAACCCCTTCTCAAAATTGTAAATCCTCTAATCATCAGTAGTAGCCATGTCAGGATAGAACCAAAGAAGCCCCACAAACTTAGCCTCCTACTTATTGATAGATGAGTCCCTGCCAGATCTAGTCAAACTAACTAATATTCTCATCCAAATAGGTCTGGGGGAAGTACCGACTGACAAACGCATGCCAGAACTCCCCCCAACCTACCTAAACACCAAGTCTCTTCTCCTCTTCGATGGCCCACCAGTGGCCAACACTCCCTTTCAGAAGGTACACTGCATGCTTCACCTTATCAACATCGGAAATGCTAAGGATCTTGAAGACTTTCTCAATCTCGGTCAGCCACAGATCCGCATCCGCTGGATCAGTCATCCTGGCATACTCCACTGTCCCAACATGGCAGAGCCACTCAAAAGTCTTCCCAGTACCCGGAGATTCCACATTGGGAACCTGTGCCCTAGGCTGAGGTGCGAGCATCTTGTCCTCCATATGTGTCCTAGTAGCCATGAACTCCCCAAAAAGGGACTGGAAGGAAGGATTCTCAATCATGGATGGGTCAAACTGGGGGACCTTACTGATCTTATCATGCTTGATTCCTTGCACCACCACCTGGTGTAGCAACTGCTCTCAGCAGTGTGTTATTCATGTTCTCCAGACATCTTTAAGCTTTTCTTCTCCTTCTTATCAGCAAAAGTCACTATAAGACAGACTAGAGTACACAAGAACATACACAAACCCTAGTCCTAGGTCCCTGTAGGCTCAAAAAACCTAAAGCTCTGATACCAGCCAAACTGTGATGCCCCACATCATAAACTATGAGATAACTCAAAACTAAATGTGTGAAACAAAACTAAACAAACATATTATCGAAAAACACTAGAAACTAAAACCATTTTCATTAAACACCAAAGAAGCAAAAACGGTTACATATAAGTCCTCACAGGACACCTCTATCGGATATCATAGATCACAAGGTGCTTATATCAACATGTTCTCATCACGTATGCCATTAACATGTTACAAGAAGCACTTATCCCAAACATATATATATGTGTATATATATACATATATATACATATATATGAATATATATATATATGTATGTATATATATGAATATATATATATGTATGTGCATATATATACATATATATACATATATATATATATATATATGAATGGACGCCCTATATATATATATATATATATATATATATATATATATATATATATATATATATATATATATAGGGCGTTCATTCATTGCCCGCGCGGGTAGCTTGGATTTTCGCTACCCGACAGCCAAAAAAGTAACTCTCCTGGCTAAGAAAGTAACTCTGCTGTAAAAAAAGTAACTATGGTGTCAAAAAAGTAACTCTGTTGGCCAAAAAAGTAACTCTGTACAAAATATACAGCAGATATATATAAGGACGGGTTTTTTGATTTTGGAGGGGCAAATGATATTATTTTTGGCTAAATGTTTTGGAGAGCTAGACAAAATAGTCCTATACAATTGTGATTTTTTTTAAAAGGTGGTCGGAAGGGTGGGCGGGTAGCTACCCGCGCGGGCAATAAAGATGGGCCCATATATATATATATATATATATATATATATATATATATATATATATATATATATACATATACATATACCTAAACATGTGTTATATCATGACATCAAAAGGGCACACAAACCAAAACATGTATCGATCGCATCTCTACAAAACACGTCCAAAAACCATCCCAAAGACATGAGTGTACATTGATGACTCTAGAACTCTACACCTAAAGACTAGCAACACTTCCAACCTTATCAATTACTATCCTTCTCGCTACTTCTCTACTTCAACTGCACAACTTCTACTTCCTAGTGCACATCCACCTAAAATATGTGGAGAACCATTGGGTGAGATCCAAATTCAGCAGGATATATAACTCTCCACAAACACTATTATTAACATAGTTAAGGTAATTAAATAAAAGAATTAAAGATACAACTATGAAAAGCAAATCTAGCTAAATGATATGGTGGGAGCAGATAATCATTACTAAATAGTGTAAGGAGTTACAAATGGATTGTGGAACATCTTATCATCATAACAGGAATATGAAGAACATGTATATTTTCAGCTAGCTATACTATACAAAAGCAAGCAAGGCCTCATCCAATGTTTTCATATTTAAATCCTAAGCAAGTATACTACACAGCTGATTACATATTTTATTACGCCCCAAGGATTTGAGTCGTACCACCCAAATCCAACCGACCACTACTAAGTCAAAATCGGTGCCATACAAGGTCTATGGAAGAGCTGGAATCCATGACCTCACCAAACCTTGTGGTTGGTACACGAGTACACATCAGAGACATACCAGTCAATAGCAACCTGTGACATATAGTCAATAGTGAACGTCCTAGACCACTTTGCTACAGGTCATGATGCTAGTGAAACTGAGCTACGACTTGTAGCTGCACTCTTACTAGGGTATGGCCTACAGCCAATCATGTGAAACCTCAAGCATCAAAGTCACTGAGCTATGGACCACAACCACACTCCTACCTGGGTATGGTCCACAACCAATCTTGTGAATGCATATACTCAATAATATATTTCTCCAAGCCTTCACTACGGAAAGCCTATTTCACCATCCAACAATTACTTACACTAAGATGGATATATGACATAGGGAAAAATTACATGATTAGGTTCCATTTGATTAGTTAAATCAATAATTGTCTTTTAGCATCAATCAAGTTACAACATATAAAGTCATAATAAATTATGCAAATATAAGGGCATAACACACTTCCAGAATATATAAATGTATGGGTGTGATCTTGTCACACTATCCCCACATGATACTTGTATTATTGTCATTCACCTTATCATCAATACCAAAGTCACATGCTATGGGATATCAATCCCTCAACTAATAAGTCATGTATCACAGGAGTTTCAGCATGCCTCTTGAAGGCTCATACAACCCGTATCATGTCTAGTCACCACATCATACCCTAGCTATGATTATCAAGCTCGTAGCACCTGCATGGTTAGAAGTTAATAAATGAGAGAGATAACCACATAACATCATAACCATTCCATGAGGGAGGAATAAACAAGATCGTTGTACATTATTAAGTTTAGGGTTCCTTCTTAGCCGATTAGGGTTTACAAAGATGGGTTCAACCATCAACACTAGATTCACCACCTCCTATCATCTTGGAGTATATTAGGATTAAGGAATATCATTAGAGTTGATTAGGTGTTATTCCAATCAGCACTATACACGGCTCTCACATCACACATATAAGAGTATCATTAAACATCCAAGCATACCCCTAAAACACAATCATCATCATGTGTTGACTACATATCAACTAGATCGTGATCACCCAACCTAATCCATGTCACGACTTCAACACCTATGGTGTCACGACCCCTCATACCAATAGGTCGTGAACCCTTCCATCTAAACAATGTCGCTCCTGCAACATCTAGGCTTAGGGTTCTAACCTTCCACCAACATCTTGAATTAGAGGTGTCTTGACCTCAAGGCTATCTCAACCACCATACAACCACAAGGTCATGACCACACCACCTAGGCCATGTCGCGACTGTGGCCCCTAGGTCTAGAGCTCCATCCACTCCCAACTATCATGACCTAGGGATGTCTCAACCTCAACCTAGCAACATGTTGTGACCCAAAAGACACTATGATGTGACCTCAACATCTATGGTGTCTTGACTACGACACCTAGGGGCATCTTGGTCTCAAAATAGAACCAAAACCAAGGAGAAAACCATGGTCACCATGAAGGAAGGGCTCAAGCAAACGATCACCAAAAACCCTAAGACATGGGCCAAGAAACTACCAAGAAAGAACCTTGTATAAGGAAGAAGAAACCATGGTCAAAGTACAAAAAATGGAACCTAACCTCCCTCCAACATTAAGGGAAACGTCCACCATACATGAGGGTAAGATCAAGGTCAAAAGATAGGGAAGAACCTCCATAACATATCAACCATAAAAAATGGGTGCAAGTATATTAGGGATTCAGATTTCCACCAAACCAAACAAGATGTCATCATCAACCAAGCTCTAGAGATTATAATTATCTATTAGTATGATAAGGGAACATTTAGGGAGAGAAAATAATAACATGCAAGCATAAAGAGTGCAATAATAGAGGAGGTTAAGAGTTATATAACCTGCCTCAAGAGGGTCACCACCAAGAATCCAAGATCAAGAGCTCCAAGTATATGATCCATGGGTTGAAGAAGCTCCACCAAAAGCTCCACTCTTAGCCACAAGAGCACCTCTAGAAGGAGAAGGCACCAAAGTCAAAGATGATCAAAGAAAAGAGAAACAAAAATTTCTAGGATCAGCCAAAAGAAAGAAGGGGGGAAAGATAGAAAAAACTCCCTCTCACTTGGGTGTGGGTGTCGCCTTGTCAAAACATGGCCTATTACCCTTGTGATGAGGAGCTTACTCTCAAGAAAGACCACCATGTCAAAACTTGGTCTGTGGAAGATAATAAGGAAGAAGATGGAGGTAAGAGATCAAAAGAAACATCATATAGGAAGGTCACACTTATCAAGGGTTGAAGATGAGCTTGGATCACCACAAACACCACATGCAAGAGGAGGTCGATCACCAAAGCTTCAAGGTCAGATCTCCTTGCTCCACCAAGCTCCAAGAACAAGCAAAGGAGAAGGAAAAAGATAGAGGGTTTAAAGGGATACAATCATGGAGAAATAAGTAGTTATATAGGTGGGAGATGAGAAAGAAGGTAAAAGATGAGGTGTCAACACTTCAACGTACCAAAGGGGCACTTGTCCACACAAAAGACCAACATGCACCCACATGCAACCACCTTAACCATGCATGTAAGACATAGTGATACACCCTAGGTTGGGTTTCGACCATCTTGGTCACCTACATGGTCGTGGTCATGACCCTCCCTTGGTGTACCATCCATGGTCACGACACCAACAACCATCATCATGACATGGTCGAGATAAGGGTCCTCCACAAAACCTAGGCCAAGACAACCTATGTAAGGACCACCATCTCGACCCAAGACTGCCCTAGACCTCCTTGTGTGCGACCCTAACATCTAGAAGGAGTGTGTCGACTGCAACACCCACCAAATACAACCTAGGTCGCGACCCTAGGTCAAGACAAAACACCAAACACACATGGGTTGAGACACTCAACACCCATAGAAACCCTAATCACCACCTAGAGTGATACTCCTCATCCAAGGATAAAACAAGGCACCCACCTCTTTTTCTCTCCTCTAGATGATGTCAAGAAAGGGAGGGAACACTCTAGAGGTGACAAACTTCACATCAACCCCCTACTTTGGGTAAATTGCAATTTGTACCAAAACTAGCACATAAAGCACAAACATCATCCAAACAAGCCCAAACTTGAACTTAATCTCTCTTCAAGCCCTAATTACATATCAAAAGATTAGAGCAAGGTTCCAACCACATGATTATGCCAAAGAAAATAGGTTCACCCCAAAGCTCAGGTCAGGGGTCTTACATCCACCACCACCATACTAGCTAGTTAAGGTTGAATCCCTAATCCAACTAAAGTCAAAAGAATCAAACCAAAATAGTCTACAGAGATTGTAATTAGTACCACACATTTATATTATGCTCTAAAATAAGCCAATTAAGGTGAAATCGCATATTAGTCTACAATTGTACATGATATTGCATTTCAAGGTAAATAAAGTACAATGAAGTCTATATTAGAGTTATCTCTTAACCTAATGATCACCAAACTTAATAAATAATGAATAAATAAGTAGAAATATTTTTTAAATAGTTTTGCAATTAACTACTCATGTTATGGTGATTTTATAGTAAAGTTCACAACTTATACAAAAACTTGAAACCAAGGCATTCAAAGTGGTAATTGACATTAGATAGGATTTAACTTATTCAATTGGGTATAAATTCTTAAAAAAAATAAAATTAATATAATAAAGTAATATTATAGATAAAGTGAGATCAAGATAGGATCACACAAAAACTATACATCACCAATCTGGTCAAGCTTAAATAGTCTTTCTTTATAACTAATAAACACATTCAAGATGCATACATTCTGGTTAGTGAAACCAATATAACGTTCCATACTCCTAAGACCCCTCTTATAACCCTTAAACTAGTATTTGATATATCATTTGTCAACATCAATTGGAAATGTAACATTCATTGTATGCATATATTTGGTTTCCCCCAATTTTGGATATATTTGACCAACAATTATATTATCTCAACATATTTTCTACCTTTATCGACGACACTTCCTTTGGTCATTTTCATATTCTAATTGTCTTTGACAAAGTACCCACTTATCCCCTAGCTTTTCATCTTGTCTACTTTGATTTTAGATCATATAATCATACTAGCCTCCACGACTGGTCTTCTTGATCATGTCCAGGAAAAAAAATTTGAGGAAGGCAATATCATCCAACTTTAACAAACCAATCATTCTCCTTAAAACTTATGGAGAAGTCAAATTAACATAAATTACATTTTCAACTATTTCCTCGCATCTCTCAGGGTTACATATTAACTATCACAAATATTCCATCACTCATACCCACATTTTAGGTAATTGTATGCTACACTTAGAGCATATCATGGGTTGTAAAGAGTACAATGTTCCAATCAAACACCTTGGTTTCTATCTTTCACCATCTGAATTCAAGAATTCTATTTGGGATCCCATCATCTCCAAGATAACCAATTAGATATTTGCTAATTGGAAAATCAATTTTCTTAGGAGATCTAGTAGATTTCGTCTCCTTAATGCCACTCTGACTTATCTTATCTTACTTTTTTGAGTTGTGCTCCTCTACCTACCATGGTGGAAAAGTAAATCAATGTAATTATATGACATATATAATGAGGAGATACATACAATATCATATATTGTCATCTATTTAGCAAGGATTCCATCTGCACACCTTATACACTTGGTGGATTGGGCATCAAGAATGTTAAGCTCCTCTGATTTAGTGTTCACTAAGAACATATATGTTTCATGTGAATAAAAGGAGTCCATTTGGTTATGGCATGTCTTGAGCAAATACTTGAGAAACAAAACCCTTAGGAGAAGATAAAAAACAATAACCCCCTTTGTGGAATATACCCATCAAATTCTCTATATCACCCAAAACACTGTCTAAACACCACCTTTTTTTCTAAGCTCAACTTTTGGTTTGATCCATGAATAAACTATGAATATATTTGGAACATGAAAACTTTTAGTGACCCCCACATCAATATATAGATGTAACCAAAGCTTTCAATCTCTGTGAATCGAATAGGACCAATCTTCTTAAATTGAGTATTACTATTAATGATTTCACAAATATGTATATCTCAAATACTATGTAGAGGCTTAACAATTATTAAATCATCAATATACTACTTGGACATGGAGTGAAATCGACAAGGTATCTAAAAACTTTGAAATCTCTTTACTGACCATGGAGTATCTAATCTATTTGTTATGAATTTTGGGAATTAAATTGCCTCATGAAGGCTCTCATCCATGAGTGGGTCCGAACACATAACAAACCATCTTAGGTTCACACTAGTGATGAAGAGGTGGATTCGGGCCACACCAGTGTAAGCTATGCTACAATAATAATGAAGACACTCTTCATACCTTATTCATTTGTACTTTCTCAAGACAAATTTCAAAATATTTTCTTGATTAAAATTTTGTATATTACAATCCTCTTTCGTAAACATACCTCATGGCTTGAGGTCCGAGGTTGGAGGGCACAAACTGAGTTGGTAAAGAAGTTTTCTTGCCTGTACTTCTATTTTATCTTGATATTTTTAAATTTAATGGATATTTTAAGGAGATCCCACCCCCTTCAGTTGGTTTATGACAAATTTATCTGTAATTTTTTTGTGGCTAACATCATCATCCACCTAGATTTTCTTGTGGTAGATGATCCAACACTTTTTGTACCTCATGAACATACTCTTCTTGTCCCCTGCAAAGTTCTTGCATTTGTGATTACTCTTTATTCTAATTTTAATGCTATGAAGGTATATCATAACATAATTTATTCAATTACTCATAAAAAAGAATATACACTTCAATACACAATTGAAATTTCCCTCTTTATCTTTATCGCTCCTTTTGTACAACTTCTCTTGTCCATGCTTATTCCTATCTCTATTTCTCATTTGTTCTCTGCCTCTTTCTCCTTTTCGTCTCTTGTGGACACATCTTGCATGCAGAATCCTAGTCACCTTACTATATAGAAACAAAAATGCATGAATGATTTTTAAAAATAAGTATCAAGAATATTCTTCCTTTCCCCCCTTTCTCACTCATTTTGAAATGCTCCCCTTTTCTTAGCCACTCGCAATGTGATATCTCACCTTTTTCACTTCTTGACCATGTTCACATGTAATTGCATGAGGACTTTTTTTCTTTCTTTTTTGATCGTATTCACCTGATGGATAGGGTACATAGTCCTCTTAGGTATTTTCATAGTTTAGAAGGGAGGGGAAGACATGTCTATTAGAGGAGAATCTCCTTTAGGCCCCTCCTAGATGCGTTTGATGAAAGGGTTTGCGCTCTAGTAAGAAGGGCATGAGCAACTGGAGGAGTTGGTATAAAAGGTGTGCATTCTTGCTCCTTTATCTTTTTTCTTATTTATATGGCGAGTAGGTTAATGGATCTTACCCATTGATGTGTTTATGACATATATTATCTCCTGACGTAATGCCTAACATCATCAACCACCTATTCTTTCTTGTGGCAGATGCTCTATTAATTCTTGTACCTCATGCATTTAGTTTTTTGTCCCCTAATTGTTCTCACTTTTGTAGTAACCGTCACTCATATGAAAAAAATAAGAGATATACATCAATACACAATTAGCAATTTTCTCTCTTTCTCTATCATGTCTCTTTATGTTTTCCCATCTTCACATGTCTCAATTTACTCCTCCCATTATTTCTAAATCTATTTTCTCTCTCTGTTTTTCCTTTTTATCTGTCGTGACACACACTGTGTTCAGAATTACCAGACACCTAGGTACAAAGACACAAAAACAAATGACTGATTTTTGAAAATGATTATCAAAACTATTCTTCCATCCTCCCTTATTTTCCTCTCTCTCACTCAAGTGTAAATGTTCCACCCACCCGTTACAATGTCTTATCCTCTTTTAAGATTTTAGATTAAGTGTTGATAAGGCTTCTTTCTCAAAACATCTTAAAAGGTCTCTCAATCGTCCATTCTAAAAACCTCCCTACAAATAAATATTGTGTACAACAAAATATAGTCTTGAGAGATTATTTTGATGGAATGAAAGGTTAAAATGTTTCTCAAAACGACATGAGAAAACATCCTACAAACACAGCCAATGTTTTGATTTTTTTAGTTTTTCTTTTCACTTTTGACCGTGTTCAACGAGCAAATTGTGACATGACTCGTTTCCCCTGAGTGCTTTGTATTTACTAATTCCTTATATCATCCGGGCTTTAGCACCTGTTTGAGGAAGAGGGGAAGCGGAGTCTCCCTTAGACTCAAAAAATATTGTGACAAGACAAGTTTTTTTCTTTTTCTACCGTGTTGACCAGATTAACGGCTCAAATGAGTAGTTGGCGGCGTTTGGAATCTTGCTGACCATGAGAAAGAGGCTTTGGAACCCAAAAGAGACGGCAGACGCGCAACACCATCCAACCGAACTCCGACGAATCTCCCTTCTCATTTCCCTCAACCGCCTCCAGGTCCTTCTCCCTTAGCGTGTCTCTCGGCAATCAGGGCTGCGGCCTCATCTCTATCCTCTCTCTCCCTAACTTTTTGTGAAGGGTCTCTATTCTTCTGCGCGGCAAAATGCACAGATCCGGCAGCAGCAACCGGTTTTTGGAGGAGTTTTTCTCCGGCGTGGGCGCCGCAGCACCGCAGAGACCGTCGGTGCTCGAGATGGACCGGCTTCCGACGTACGATCCCATGTCGGAAATTGGCAGGAGGGACGCATCGAGAGCCAAGTCCGCGGAGAACGCCGTCCACGCTATCCCCTTGGTGCTCATCCTCTGCGCCGCCGCCCTCTGGTTCTTTTCCTCCCCGTTTCCTTCCCAGAATCTTCACCGCTGAGTTTCGGGATTGGAATCCGTTGTCCGCCCTTTCCTGCTCAACTCTTCCGATTGGTTGCCCTCCTCGACGACTTCGCTATTCTGCAGATTTTAGGATCGTTGATTAGTTATTCAAATCAGAAATCAGATCTTTGCTTTGTGTCACCTCCTCTTTAGTTTGTCCAAAAAAGGGAAATTTCTTGGCTAGCGCTTGATTTATTAGCGTGGCAATTTTGTCAACATACGTATTCATTATTGTTCGTAGCTTATTCATTCTCAGTTTTTTTTGCAACAGAAGCTATTCTGTATCCATTTACCAACAGAATTGTAAGTGGCAGGTCCTAACTGATTAGTCAGAGAACTATTCATTTTCTTAATTTATTTTTGGATAGTGGATATCCTGTATCTCAGTTTTTTTTTGCAACAGAAGCTATCCTGTATCCATTCTCAGGATAATACAATGTTTGTCCTTTGTTTAGCAGAGGCTACGGAGCCATTTTCAATCTAATTTCTAGGAGATTATCTTTAGCAGGGTTGAGCTAATGCGATTGCTATTAATATTATGATACAATAATATCGTTCTGTTTAGTAGGCCCATTTTCTGTGGTGGTTGTAAATTTCATATGTAGGGGATTATTTTTAGTAAGTTTGAGTTGATGTGATTGCTATTATGATGATACCATCTAAAGATTAGATTTCATTGTGCTTTACTAATAAACTATAGCTAATTTTAGATTGCTAGCGGTTGTGGCACAAACACGGCCTGTTAGATAAAACACACCTCAACCTTGTATGGGCTCGTTTGGTTGAGCCGCAATTTCGAATCTATTTGTTTGGTTTGACGAAGTTGCGGTTCGCGGTGTGGAAACGAAGTATCAAATCACCGTTGAACCCATATAAAACTGTGCAGACGAACGGTGCCCCATTTGGGCGCGGTTTGTTTCTGCGGTTGCTGCTGCAAAAGAGCCGATACCTCGGTGGTATGCTCTGAATATCAGCATGTATGCACTTCAGATAAATATAGCGGGCTGCTTCATTTTTCACCTGTCTGATAACTTGGCCAATTTTAGCGTCACATATCCAACAACATATTTATAAGTGTTCAAACTTCAAATCTAAGTATACTTAACCCTATTTTGACTCATAGATTTTGTATAAATATGTATAAGCACTAGTTTAACATATATTCATCATAAAAAACTAAGATGTATATCAAATACAATTTTCTCTTTTCACAAGTCAAAATAATTCATGATGCTCAACTCAGAGTAAGAAATTTCCAAAAACATAGACAAACATGTTCTCATAATATTTCAATTAAGGCAAAGATACACTTAGCCACTTATTTAGCATACATATTAGTGTTAAGGGTTTCAACTTTGACTCCAATTTGGACTTAGGTTTTAAGGTTCACTTATCTAAGAAGATCTTAGGCTACGAAAGACAATTAATATAGGGTTTAAGGTTAAACTAGGTTTGGTTTGTTATAAATATAATGATAAATTATTTATGACAACACTTGAGACCAACATAGGAAAAGAAACCCAGTGAGAAAATTTTAAATGGAAACATGAGAGAAATGAAGTGGATTTCAAATTCTATTGTTTGATATTAGATGTTAAGTTAATTCTTTTACTTGATTGTTATCCCTTTCCCATACGTTGCTATCAATTTGTATAAGTTTGCAAGCTAATAATCATAAAGTGAGCCTAATTGACTAGACATGCTTTTAGCATGGAATATTTTTATGAAAGATGAGTCATGTTGTCGAGTGAAAATTTAAATGACCATTGTTATACAATGTCACGAATGATGTGGATTCCCTTGATGTCTTTAAATTGAAGTGAATTTGGCTCTCTTGTATCAGTCCATATAAGGGACCCATAATTCATATATATATGATATAGGTGGAAATTTCTGTAGCCTTGATCGCTCATGTGACCCACAACATTGTTGACGATAAAGAGTATAGTGAGTAGGAGTGGGCATAGTTCAATCTATTTTTTACAACTAATATTACAAAGCAAAACACATATATAGGTTTGTGAATTTTTTCAAACCACATAAAATTGTCAACTAATGCAAAACCAAACCAAACTGAACTATTTATCTGTGGTTTGGTTCGGTTTAGTTTGGTTTTAAACTATTATATGAGAAACTATAAAGCTTTGCACTATGTTTTACTAACATATAATCATTTTCATCATTTTAATTAAGGCATCTAACATGGTAAACAAATTTCATATGAAAAAGCATTGTTTATAAATGGGTAATATAAGAATATATATCATTTAAGTAGATAGTGTCCAACTAACTCAAAATAAGTATGTATTATACCACACAGTATAAAATTTGTAAGCCTTAATTTCATTTATTTAACATTTATTGTTATAAATTAACATAAGTAAGCTTATTGAGTTCGTTAGATTGAGTTTAGATAAATATTTTATATAATATAAATGTATATATAAATAATGGATGGATAAATATATTGACTTGGTTAGGTTTGGTTAAACTTCACCCTCAAACCAAATGAAACCATTGTTTAATGGCTTGAAAATTTATGGAACCAAACCAAAAATTGCTCCTGAAAATCCAAACAAAAATGGTTATACTGGTTTAATTAGGTAGAGTTTAACAATTTGGTTTGGTTTTGATTTGGTTTTGTGCCCAACCCTAATAGTGAGGGACCTCAATTAGTGGGACGGCCCATGTCTTAGCATAGTTGTCCAACTATAGTGGGGTATTTGATGTTATACTACATTCTTTTGTGCACTTGTTGACTGTGAAGTCTTTATAACATTACTTACTCTATTTTTCAAAGACATGTTTCAAATCATTTTGTAGGTCACAAGACATCAAGCTTACCCAACTATGCATGATTATCAATCATCAGTAGTTTTTGTCATATTAGTTGCCTCTGGGCCTTATTGTGATGGCATAACATGTAAATGGTTTGATTATCAATAAAAGGCAAGCTTCCAATTTATTATGTTTCATTCAGTTATGAGATAATGATGGAACATTATAAATGTCAAGAGAATTATATTACTCAATGATGTATGTATTCAAGTTACTAACCTTGTGGACGAGATCATACATATGTTAAGAGTATATATACATATTCTCATTATGTCCTTGATCGGTTGTTATCGTGAAAGGTATAGACAACAATAATACATAAGATCAGAGTGTGAGTTGGTTGATGACTAAATCTCATTAGACATGATATGGAAATATCAAACTAAGCACATAGATACATGTTAGAGAACAGTGTATCAGACAGACCCACTATGAGACTGACACATGGAAGCCATCATCATGGAAGTCATAGTCAGCTCTCATAGTGATGGTGGTGTTTGTGGTTCTTAGACCTGAAATCGTTACACTAGTGACATGTTGTTGGGTACACTTTGACATCATCAAACACAATCCTGAAATATGGGTTGTTAGAAAGGTGATTATTGGGTGACTTTGACACATGGGGATAGACTCTGAATGATAGAGATGAGATTTTTCCCTTTAAAAGGAGTATGATATCCAAGGCCTCTTGATTAGAGAGATTGAGAAAAGTATGGCCATACACATATGAGTCGATATATGCTATTTAGCTTACATATATCTCATGCAGTCTGCTCTGGTTCAAGGAATAAAATTGAATAATAATGAGAATGACTGCTCCATGCCTCTAGTTCAATATGGATATCAATGACAAAGGCACTATACAAACACTGTAACACAATACACAAATTATAGGTTGAAGTTGCTCCCCAACTTTCCATTCACTTGGAAAGCAATGATGTGCGACTAGGCACCTCTAATTGCTTGTGATGTCATAAGCTAGTTATGGACATTCACTACCAATATGATATGGGACCTATAGTGTCACACACATAGGAACTCATCTAGAATAGGAGTTTGACCATGAATGATAATTGAATTGATTAGTAAAGTGTTTAGGTATTTTAATTCTGCAACGGGTTAGCTGACTAGACTGCCAAATGACGTGTATTTTACTACGCGCTAAAACGCAAGTATACACGTCGAGTAGTACAGGCCTTGTGAGGCCCGAGTCGAACACAGGGATACTCGGAAATGTTGGAGACTCCTACTAACTATTTGCGATCAGCTAAGCCGAATAACAAAGTGGGGTTGTTGAACAAAATTAAAAGAAAATAAAAATAAAACAAGGCAAACAATCGATTAAAGGTTAATTTAATCAATTCAAAAGGATATCTTTAGGATTGCGGTTTCACCGTGGGTTTTCATTGTATTAGGTTTTTTATAATGCCTCACTTTTCTCTCTCTATCCGGGTAGTGGCCTGAAAACAGAAATGCCCACTGTCGTGGTGCAATCCACTACTCAGGTTTAGGTCGGTTCCACCGTCGTAGTAACCTATCCCCTAAACTAAGTGCATTATGAACGATCTCTCAGTATCCACCATTAATTTTACACCACCTTGGTCAAGGGATTTGTCGATTAATGTAGATTTCGTCTCTTTTCAACCGTTAATCCTTCTTTCAAAGTGATTAAGGGCATTAGGTTATTATTATGGTGATCAAGCATAACAATATATGGAGAAAACGAAACTATACCACGGATTTAAGAGAGAAAATATGAATTACTATTATAAAACTGTCATACAATGAATTCCCCGGGCTACTCCCGGTCCTAAAGACAAAGGGGATTAGCCCTGCATGGTCATCTCAATGAAAGATAGAGGAGTAGAGAAGAAAAACATGGGAAACATGGAGCAAACTTGTGTAACCCCTAATACAAAGGTGTTCCTGGAGATCCTCCTCGAGAAACGTGCATTTTGCAGTCTTCCGGCAGCAAAATCGCCCGTCGGAGGTGCCCGGATCGCTCGGTTGACGGCCTTCGTCTCTCGTCTCCTATCTCTCTCTCTCCTTCTTGGATGTTGTGCAACACAATGTCCTCTCCCCCTCGGGCCGTCCATGCTCTTCTTAGGTCATAGGACCACTTTACGGCTCCGAAAAAGCTCAACCGTCGGATTAAAACGCTCCGTTTTAGTGCTGAAAATCGCCAGATCCCGACGCTGTCGATAGTATCGACCCCAAGGTCGATGGTATCGACCATGGCATAGGTTATTCCTTCCAAGATCGCGTTTTGGGGTTGCTTTGTGATGAAATGTCGATACTATCGACCTGGGGGTCGATAGTATCGACTCCGGACAATGCAAAAGTGCCTGAAAAAGTGCCGAAACATGTGTATAAGTCCGGGGATTATATAAAATCATATAAATATTATAAAAGAAGTATAATTTGATGCAAAAAGAGTTTAAGGGCCAACTATATTGAATTATGCAAATATAATCAAGAAAATGACAAATACATGCATAAAATAGATATAAAATAAGCCTATAAAAGTGACTCAAAACCCATGCATCAAACTCCCCTAAGCTTAAACCTTGCTCATCCTCGAGCAACAAAACTTTGGATTTGGTTGAGATAAGTCAGCAACAGGACATAAATATATGAAATGAATCTACATCATCCCCACTTTCTTTCCACAAACCCGCCCTCATTGACCACTGAACACTAACTGCCATCCAGGCGACCAAAGACCTATGTAAAAGATGTCCGTCCCCCAATCAATGAAACACTATCAATTAAAGCAGTTAATATGATAAACTCATCCAGTCCATACTTGATGCATCTTGTGATCTCCTATCTACGTTGCTCATTTCCTAACTACCATCTAAATGGAAGCAGATCTCCTGATATTGAAGAATGAGGAGAATATCATGGGTGGCCTACCGATTAGAGCAACGGGTGGATGTGATAGGTGGTTGTGGAAGAGATGGAAGCACATAATAGTCAATCATGCAATACAAAAATTAATGACCTATCATGATGCAAAATGCAAGTGAAAATGTCCTAATGTTACATTTTTGGTGGAATGATGCATGCACTATCATTCCGTCTCAAGGTGAGATGGAATATCTAAGAAAACTACACATGTGCTTATTCTTCTTAGTATGTAAGTGAGAACATGTTCCTTTCTCCCTCTCATTCCTACTTACTTCTCAATTCTTTTTTTTTTCTTTTTTTTCTTCTCTTTTTTTTCAATTTTTTTTTCAATTTTTTTTCAAGCCCTTCATAGATGACAATGAATTATATGTCGGGCTCACTTCTTGTTACATACTTGTGCATCTGAAGCATTCTATTTGGAGGGTATGGAACAAGTTCATCACCTTTAATGTTTTCAGAGTAACATAAGATACATGGTGTACAATATGCTCAAAAGATGTAAATGCAACTACATAATGACAGTTATGCAACTACTATGACATGCACCTAAGGATAATGTGCATGTATAACTACTCTATCTTTTTTTTTCATTCTCATGCAAAAAATGTGAAAATAGTTGTAATGCAAGACCTATCTACATGGTATGCGATCAAAGAGTGAAAGACAGTAATGTGCTCCCATTTCTTATGGTGGAGTGTGAATGAAATTGCGGTGGATCAGATCACAAGACTAATTGACAGAACCTTCTGAAAATATCATATGTCCCTCTCTAAAGACATGTGTACATGGTAACTGAAGGATTTCTCTCTTAAACTTTAGTCTAAGGTCACGTTAGCGTTTGGTCAGTTTGGGCTCAAACATCCTTGTCAATCACTTTTCCTTAGACAATAAAGATGGTCATTCATGTCCCCGTGTCCTGAAGCTGACTCACCCAAGCACTTCCTCAGTTATGCAACTCAATTACTCACAAGAATAAGCTCAAAAAGTTTTCAATATGCTCATATTTTCATGTGCCCACAACCCAAGAGTAAAACTCCCAATTGAAACCATGCATTTATTACTCCACAGATTACACTAGATAGATGTGGATCCTACAAAAGCGGTAAACCTAGAAATAAAAACAACTAATAATTCAAAAATAAAATCAACATGAATAAGTAAGTAAAAACTAAGATAGAGGGTTGTTCCAACACCCCCCCTAAGCTTGAATAGGACTATGGCCTCATAGTCAACATTCTCACTTAAGAGGTGGAACAACGGTACCGTTCGCTTTGAAGTGTGGCGAAGAAAGATGGTTAGATGCTCAAGTAGACCAAGTGATGCTTGCTATCTCCCTCCTTTTTGTGGCCCATTTTTGTGTCTTAGTGGTTCTAAGACGTGACTTGCTTCATCCATCTTTCCTCTGCAAAAAATGGTTCGAAAAAATCTCGTTTCGATACCTTTTACGACCTGTTTTATGTAGCTGTCCTGCAGGTGTCGATACTATCGACCAAGGTCGATGGTATCGACCCAGACTCAGCGATTTTGTTGAATCGACGCATCTAAAAGCCTAGGAACTCAAAAGTGTCGATACTATCGACCCTAGGGTCGATGGTATCGACTTTACTGGCACTAATGTTTCTGTAAATCTTCAGGAATCTCGATACTATCGACCCTAGGGTCGATGGTATCGACTTTTCTTCAGCGTTTACTTCTCCAAACTCGATACTATCGACATGGGTGTCGATAGTATCGACCTTAACATTCTGCACACTTCAAAACACGAGTTAGGGTACCATTTTTACAAAAATTATCAAAACCTAAGCAAAACCTAAGTACATAAACATAAAAGAACATAACCAAACATAAAAGTGAACCTAAAGTTGGGTTGCCTCCCAACAAGCGCCCTTGTTTAATGTCCTAGGCTTGACATAAATATATCTTTAACCTGGGTTGTCAAGATATGTCCCCAATGAGTCATGTGGAAATTTGAATTGAACTCGATCCTGTCCAATCCCCAAGGTCAATGTACCTCTCCCAATGGCAGCGATGACATCAACTGTAGCTTGGAACGACCTTCCCAATAGCATCTCGCAACTTTGGAGCTGTGGCATGTCCATGACAACAAAATCTACCGGGAAGATGAACCTGTCTACCTTGACGAGTACATCCTCGCACACTCCATATGGCCTTACAATGGACCCATCCGCCAATTCAATTGTCGCGGCCGACTTCTTGATTTCTTTTAACCCAAGTTTCTGAAATGCCGCCAGAGGCACGAGATTTATGCTGGCGCCTGAATCACATTGCGCTTTAGGAAAATATTGATCACCTATCGAGCATGGAATGTAGAAACCTCCTGGGTCTTTTCTCTTCTTTGGTGAACTCCCGTGAATCATAGAACTCACCGTCTCATTCATCCGACAAATATCATCGTCTTTTATCTGCCTCTTCTTATTGATGATTTCTTTGATGAACCTCCCATAGGCGGGAACCTTCTCGATCATCTCCACTAATGGAATATTGATGTGGAGTTTTCAGAATATTTCCAAGAATTTCCTAAAATGACGATGCTCTTTCTTTGGCCCTGGATTTCCTGGACTTGACACAACTGCTGCACTCACACGCCTGTGAGGTGGCACATATGAGCTTTTCGGGGCCAACTCCCCTAAGCTTGCTTCAATCACTCCCTCTGACGTGGGCTTGGGCGAGACATCATCAACAACAATAGCTTGTTGTGGTTTCTCTCTCGCATAAGATGTTTCCACACGTGCACAAATAGCCTTCAATTGTTCTTCCTGCCTAGATGGAGATGCAATATTCATAACTCGCTGTGATTTTCTGAAGAATGGGTTTCTGCCCGGCAGTCCATAGTAAGTGCGTGGATACGGTATCGCCGGTGAAGCATGCGTATTAAAAGTCATTTTTCTTTCTTCTTTAGCTTCTTACACCTGAGATTCCTCCTCATTGCTTACCACAGACATATACTTGACCTGATGGTGTGCTTGGGCCACGTTTGCATTCTCGGCCGGATTCTGTTGATGGGCGTGCTTGATGGCCGCCACTTCACTAGAAATCTGTGCCACGATGGTTTCTAATGCCTGCATTTGTGCTCCATGGCTTTGCAGCGTCTGTCCAAACTTGGTTAGAATATCACCTTGAGATTGCAATTGCTTACCAAACATGGCCATCATCTCCTGGTTCTGTTGTACCATTTGACTCAGTAGTTCAGTATTCTTATCCTCTGCTCTAGGCTGTGGCTTGGCATCCGGATCCTGTAGAAAATTATTCAGATCCTTCTATGAAAACTTTTTATCCTTCCTCCATGCATAGTCATTGTTTCTATAGCCCTGTTGTTTCATGAATTTCACTTGGGCTTCCTCATCCTCAGATGCATCTTCCTTAGATAGCAGCTTCTTGGCTAGAAGATCTAACTTATCGTTCAGCTCCTTAACTACTCTGGATTCGCCAGCAGCTCTGACCTGCTCCACAGCACCTCTGTCACCCCATGACTGTTTCCTAGCCATGTTCTTTAATATCTCCCAACATCGGGTATCTGTATTATTCAGAAAGAATTCGGATCCAGCTGAATCAAGGTTACTTCTATCGTGCTCGGAGAGAGCAAAATAGAAGATTTTCACTTGTGTCTCCTTATCCAGCCCATGATGCGGGCACCTCCTCAGCATAACCTAAAATCTCTCCCAGGTCTCAGAATATGTCTCACCAGCCTGTTGGGTAAAGTTATGAATCTTCCGGATCATGTCGTTAGTCTTCTCAGGAGGGAAGAACCTCTCAAAGAAAACCTCCACCATATGGTTCCAGGACTCCACAAACTCATCATCAGAATTATGTAACCATTCTCGCGCGGCTCCCGCCAATGAACTCGGGAAAAACTTGAGATACAGTGCCTCATGTGGAAACCTATCGATTTTTACCATGTCACAGTTCTCAACAAACTGGCTGATGTGTGCGACGGGGTCCTCATTCTTGAGCCCATGGAAAGCATTTGATTTCACCAGATTTATCAACGCCGGATCAATCTTATAAGTAGGTATGTTGATTGCCTGCTTCTTTATAGGCCCTTTTGAAGCTGATGAGGAAGAAGCCTTGATCTTGTCCCATATAGTCTGTGGCTCGGCCATCTCTTCCTGTTCAAGTTTGTAATCTACCTCTTCTTGGTGCTCTTGCTCGTAATACTCCTCGTCCTCAGGTCTCGGAAGCGGAACCTCGGGTGTGCGATTGTCGTAGTCCGTACTACGTGTCTGCACCATGCAACGTACCTGAAATGAGAAAATTCAAGTTCAGTACTATGCTTAGACGAGTATAACAATTATCAAACAATTTAAAAATATTTGAAGTTGGTTCAATCTAAATAAAAAAATAAAGTGGCCCAGAATGGCCGCTCGTAGCACTCAAAGTGCCAACAATTCTCCGTATCCCCGGCAACGACGCCAAAAACTTGACGTGTATTTTACTACGCGCTAAAACGCAAATATACGCGTCGAGTAGTACAGGCCTTGTGAGGCCCGAGTCGAACACAGGGATACTCGGAAATGTTGGAGACTCCTACTAACTATTTGCGATCAGCTAAGCCGAATAACAAAGTGGGGTTGTTGAACAAAATTAAAAGAAAATAAAAATAAAACAAGGCAAACAATCGATTAAAGGTTAATTTAATCAATTCAAAAGGATATCTTTAGGATTGCGGTTTCACCGCGGGTTTTCATTGTATTAGGTTTTATATAATGCCTCACTCTTCTCTCTCTATCCGGGTAGTGGCCTGAAAACAGAATTGCCCACTGTCGTGGTGCAATCCACTACTTAGGTTTAGGTCGGTTCCACCGTCGTAGTAACCTATCCCCTAAACTAAGTGCATTATGAACGATCTCTCAGTATCCACCATTAATTTTACACCACCTTGGTCAAGGGATTTGTCGATTAATGTAGATTTCGTCTCTTTTCAACCGTTAATCCTTCTTTCAAAGTGATTAAGGGCATTAGGTTATTATTATGGTGATCAAGCATAACAATACATGGAGAAAACGAAACTATACCATGGATTTAAGAGAGAAAATATGAATTACTATTATAAAACTGTCATATAATGAATTCCCCGGGCTACTCCCGGTCCTAAAGACAAAGGGGATTAGCCCCGCATGGTCATCTCAATGAAAGACAGAGGAGTAGAGAAGAAAAACATGGGAAACATGGAGCAAACTCGTGTAACCCCTGATACAAAGGTGTTCTTGGAGATCCTCCTCGAGAAACGTGCGTTTTGCAGTCTTCCGATAGCAAAATCGCCCGTCGGAGGTGCCCGGATCGCTCGGTTGACGACCTTCGTCTCTCGTCTCCTATCTCTCTCTCCTTCTTGGATGTTGTGCAACACAATGTCCTCTCCCCCTCGGGCCGTCCGTGCTCTTCTTAGGTCATAGGACCACTTTACGGCTCCGAAAAAGCTCAACCGTCGGATTAAAACGCTCCGTTTTAGTGCTGAAAATCGCCAGACGCCGACGCTGTCGATAGTATCGACCCCAAGGTCGATGGTATCGACCATGGCACAGGTTATTCCTTCCAAGATCGCGTTTTGGGGTTGCTTTTTGATGAAATGTCGATACTATCGACCTGGGGGTCGATAGTATCGACTCCGGACAATGCAAAAGTGCCTGAAAAAGTACCGAAACATGTGTATAAGTACGGGGATTATATAAAATCATATAAATATTATAAAAGAAGTATAATTTGATGCAAAAAGAGTTTAAGGGCCAACTATTGTGAATTATGCAAATATAATCAAGAAAATGACAAATACATGCATAAAACAGATATAAAATAAGCCTATAAAAGTGACTCAAAACCCATGCATCACCAAACAATATGTTCAAGTGTTAAGACTGCTGTTTGGAGTGTCAGGCTAATTGTATTATACATTGGTTGGAATTTTGCCTGAACCGGGCTGCGAGACGTCTGTCTTTCTTATGCAAAATGACCCTCTGGCCTGGTGTGAGACGCCCATCTCAGTTGCACCAAACAGACGTCTTAGGGGTGCAATTTGACTGCATCAAGGATTTGTGTTGACGTCACGTTGTATACATTTGTTGGAATTCTACCTAACTCGAGCTGCAAGACTCCCATTTTTCTTATGCAAAATGGTCGTCTGGCCTGGTGAAAGACACCCATCTCAGTTGCACCAAATGACTATCTCAGGGGTGCAATTTGATTGCATCAAGGATTGGTGTTGACGTCACGTTAATTACTAATTGGAATTGAATTGCCAACATATGTGCAAAATTAGAAAGCACAAAATGTCCATTTTGCTTACCAAAATGACCATCTTGCGTGCGAGGCAACCGTCTTGCTGGGTGAGATGACCATTTCAGCACACGCAGGTTGCAAAACTTTCAGAATTGTGGTGAAAATTCAAGATCTTCCGGTCCTTTCCACTCCCACTTTAGTCCCGTATTGGTTGGGGACTGGGAACCGTGACACTAACCCCTCTTATATATAGAGGGATATTGGGGGATTCCCAGAACACAACTACTACACATACAATTAAGAATCAGTAGCTCTAACACTGTTGTTCTCTCTGGTTGTGGTAACCAAGAGAGCCCAGACAAGTCCTACCCGACTAGGGAGGGATAGCTACGGGAGAGAAACAACTGAGGAACATTGTTGTGGTAGAGCATATTGGTGACTAGTTGTAACAACCCTGACCTGGGTTATGAGGTAACCATATTTGTTTTGGCTAATAAAGTTGCTTAGAACTTTAATATAATTCTCTAAGGTTCTTTGTTATCATGTGACACATTTATGTTTCAAGTTTGGTCCCGATTGAATGTTGTTCGAGCAATTTTCCTTTATTTTGGACCAAAGTGTAATTTACCCAAATTAAAGGTCTATAATGCAAAATGTCACATGTTGAACATGCCTCATGAGTTTTAGAATCATTATAGAGAGAATTATGCAAGGTGGTGGCTTGTGGAAAGCCTAAGTTCCAAGTTTGAACTTGTTTGAACAATGTTGGTGCATTTTGCACCAATTTTGGTACAATTTGTAATTTACCTAAGATGTGGGGTTGATATGCAAATTACCACCTCTAGAGTGTCCCTCCTACCTCCTAGTATCATATAGAGGAGAGAGAAATAAAAAGACACCATGTTTGAATCATTCATGAATGATGGTAATCTTGGTGATGAAATGACCAAGAAAAGGGTTGAATTTGAAAGCTTAACTTGAGTTGTATCAAGTTGATAAGCTTATATATGAGAGCCTATCGGCCAAGGAACCCAAGGAGGTGTCCCATATCGTTTTGTGAACTATTTAAAAAGTTCATATCTTGCAAATCACCTCAAGAAGGTGAGGTGTGATGGCCAACAAGTTTCCTTAGAAAAAGTGTATCGACTTGCCTAAAAAAGTGATTAAACCTAGATAACTTATCCAAATGGATAAGTAATGGACGAATTTTCATCTCAAGATGATCCTCAATCGTTTTGCAAGACAAAATAAATGTTTATGCATGCATTTACACGTGTCATCCATGCATGACACGTGGCACCTACTAGCTCAAAATGTTGACACCTCATTTTTGCCTTCCTTCATGAACAACAAGTATATATACCCCTAGTTTCACCCCTTCGTGCAATTTTACGACCCTTACCACCCTCCTACCCTGAGGTATCATGCATAGAGCTCCCATATCGTGAAGGGATGCTGTGGTATTGTGCATAGGCCTTGGGATATTGCCCATGGCAAGAGCATATCGCCCAAGTAGGTGATATTGGCCATATAGGGTGATATCGGCCATGGAGTGAAGTTTTGACTCCAAGTGAGTGTGATATCGTGAAAGTGAGTGTCATATCATGCAAGAGGTGTGGCATATCGTGCAAGGACACTAGTGTATCATGCAAAGGTGTTAAGGAGCAAGAAGAAGCTCATACTTAACCCTAAGGTGAGGATAAGATCATCTTCAACCTTGGATTGAAGCATGAATTTAGGGTTTTGATCTTCCTTTCTTTTCTTCTTCACCAATTACTTATCCATGGTGATTCTTTGTATATAGAGGAGTTTTTAAGTTCATCTTCAACCTTAGGAATGTGGATCTTTGGATCTTGGAGCTTTGAAGTCGTTCTTAAGACGGGTTATATAACTTGAACTCAACCATGTTATTATTCGTCACCTAAATTGCTGTATTTAATGATCTACTTTTAATTCCAAAATTTCCTGAAATAGTTGATGAAATTATGAGTTCTAGTAGTTTCTTAGACCTGTTGACATGAACTATAATAGTTAGAACAAAGGTCTAGAGCTTTAAGATGATGATATCACCTTATAAAAGTGATATCGGGTGCAAGCACACAAGTAAGCACCTTTAACCCGATATGATGATGCACCTTCTTCACTTGAACGATATGGATATGAATGAATACATTGTTGCACGATATGGGGTGTAGTATACACCTCTTGTACGATAGGGAGTTAAGTATAGACTCCATACACGATACGAGGTTGAATGAATACTTAAAAGTTGACATGAAACCCTAATTTGGGTAACCCGATATAAGTGAAGTATAACAAGTACTATTGCATGACATGGTTGCACAACATAGATGCATGACATGGTTGCACGACATAGTTGCACGACTGATAACACTAATTTTTTGATGTTTTTGTCCTTTATTCTGTTATCAAAACTGCCCTTTTCTGCTATTTTCCTCTCTTTTATAAGTACTTTTGCAATAATTGGCCAAGCAACGCTCTTAATCCAATATCTCCATCTTTTGCAGAGTTTTTCCTCATTTTGGTACGATAAGGCCGTCCCGGCCCACAAATAAGTTCAAGTCTGCATCGACCTACCTGACGCCCGATACGACCTATGCCCGACAGGGTGGAGCGACACAACGACGCATGACAAAGGGATGCCGCGCAAGAAGAAACTGACGGACGACACATCTTCTACTTGACAGGGAGCCAAAATTCACCACGACAACCAAAGCTTGTCACGCGACACAACCACCCACGGCAGGCGCCGCCTGTCACGTGATCGACAACCGATACCCCTGTGCCGAGCGATACCAGTATCGGTCGTCCACCGACCCGCGAATAAGGAGGACACGTGGCGCTTCGAGCACCATAACTTTCCCCAACCGCTGCCTATAAATGGCAGCTACAGGAAGCCAAAAAGACAGTTCACACAGTCGGAACCCTGAGCAAATCTTCGGAGGAAGCTGCGAGAGAAGAAGTATCGTGTTTGAGTGTTCGTGCTGGGCAACTCTAGGTGAGCTCTTCCCCGTCCTGAGAGGGAGGGGATAGTTCACTTAGGACCGTCCTGGGCGACACTGCAGGCCGATATCGGCCAATGTGGATGAGCGACACAAGTGCCCGATAGTAGAACGCGTCGCTCCATGCCCGACATGATATCGAACCCGATACGCTTCGCCCGTCATGCGTGCCTCCCGAGAAGGGTGCGCCGCCTGACATGAGCATATCGGTCAGGGTCCTTGAGCGATACAGACGGCCGTCATAGTGTGCCGCCTGAGAGGGTGTGCCGCCCGACACTCCTGTATCGGGCTAGGCCCCTGACCGGTATCGGGCTGGAGAGCCACAGTAGCCTGTCGTCCTTCTACATCAAGAAGGTGACATCTATCTTTAATTTTGTTATTTAATTCCTTACTTATGCAATGTATTAAGATCCTTTATGTTTATGAGAATGGAAAAGCTTAATTACTTGTTGCTCTATGCTTGGTGCAAAATGTTGGATGACTGCTATGTTTGATATCTGAACTCTAGCTTGCATGTTTGGATCGCGTTTCTCTTAGCTACCAAATCGTGTTTTCCCGTCGCAACAACTTTGAGAGTTGTGTTGTGGCTCTAGTGTTTGGTCCGATTCTAGAGTACAAGAGTGCCTGGAACGGAGTGGTTTCAGTAACATTTCACTCTAACTTACGTCCAGCAACCTCGAGAGGGGTGTTGATGCTTGGTTAGAGGTACCCGTTCTGAGAGGAGAGGTGCAAGATGTTACTACTACCGCTTGTTTTACTAAAGTCTTATCCTCCGTACCTTGATCTAGCTCTAGTTTTATCTTTCTGTTTCTGTTGCATGAAAACCCCTAAAAACTGCTAAATGACTAAAACCTTAAATCTTTCTTGTAGCTCCAGTTGGAGATAGTTTTATTTACTTTGTTTGTGACAACTTGCTGTTTCCCTTTTGGGAATTTTATTATCTCTTTACACCTGCCGGAGAGTAGAGTGTCGATTCTGGGTTCTCAACACTACCACCATTGTCCCTGTGTTCGATTCTGTATATCTACTTCGACCCCGTAAACAAAGTTGCGAGGGCCTAGAAGGATTCGGGTTATAAATATAAAAGTCTGACTAACTTCAAATCCGCCTCCATTTTTGGACGCGCGATTTAGGCCGGTCAACTTTTTGGCACCGTTGCCGGGGACAAGGAAAGATGGCACTATTGACGAATCTGAATCCACTAACTACACTCCCGTACCTCAAGCTTAGAAATGAGCTTGACAACACTCTTTTTCTTTTCTTATTGTTATTCTTTGCCTAAAAGTAAAAATTCAATTTTCTAAACTTGATTTCTCGTGCCATTTCAGGAACTCTGGAGTACGGTGATCTAGTCCGCCAAACACCAACACCAATATGCCTCCTCGCGTCGAACCCCAACATTCTGGAGGCAAACGCCAAGGGAGGAGGCCTGACTCACCGCCACCCAAAGGCGACGACTGGTACGACGGTAACGCTCAACAGGAAGATCAAGAATTGGGAGAGCACGAGGAAGGACATCGCCGCGATAGACGTCATCGCCACTGGAGACACAGAAGGAATCACGACAATCACGAATGGCGGCATGACGCCAATGACAACAACGACTCAGAGGAAGAAGAGAAAATGCTGAGGGAGTTGGCGTCCTCGAAGGCCAACAACTCCCGATGCCCCGTCGTTGTCCCACGTTTCAACGCGGCAAATTTTGAGCTCAAGACGTCCGTTATCTCAATGATCCAGAACAAGAGCTTCAGGGGGAGTTCAAAGAACGACAACCCCTACAACCATCTGGATGCATTCAAAAATATATGTGATACCATAAAGATGAGGGGGGTCCCCCAAGAGGTGATTTACTATAAGGGCTTCATTTTCTCCCTGGAGGACAAAGCCCTATCCTGGTATCTTGGGTTACCCCACCAATCTTTAAACGGATGGGGAGCTTTGGCTGACGCGTTCGTTAACAAGTTCTACCCACTGAAAGAACTGTCAGAAACAGGTAGAAAATAACCTCTTTTATGCAAAAGACGAATGAAAGCCTCCATGGCGCCTGGGAGTGATTCCAGGAATACCAGAGGGATTGCCCCCATCATAATTATAAGAAGGGCTTCCTCGTCACCACCTTCTACAATGGCCTGACTCCCGATGAAAGGGTGTCACTGAACGCAGCAGCGGGCAGTAACTTCCTAGGGAAGAAGCCAAAGAAGTCTGAGATGATTATCAAGAACATGGCCGAGCTAATAGCCGGTGCTGAGTTTGATCGATCTGATAGAGGACAAGCAAAGAAGGTAGGTGAAGGGTCCGCCCTTGAGTCTAAGGCGTTGGAGTCAATCACTTCGTAGATTCAGAAAATTGCTACTGATGTTAAACAATTGTGAGCAGCTGGCAGTAAAGGTAAGAAGCCAGTCGAAAAAGTGATGAAATGCATTACGTGCGGAGAAGGAGGTCGCGGGGTGGACAATTGTGTCTACACCCGACCAGAAGCAGACAGTGAATCCGACTCGGAAGACGAAAGGATAGAGAATGTCTCCTACATGAACTTCAAGATGCCAAATCACCCTGGCTTTAATTATGGTAACAAGAATGCAGCCGAAAATTCGCATCAGCTACACACCTCGGCCAAGCCAGTGCAAACTTTTGAGAAGAGAGGAGGATCCGGTCAATATACCAAGAACAGCCAATTCCAACCAGCAAGAGGCAATTTCCAAGCACCTGAAAAAGCACTGACACCTGGCCTGGCGACAGCTGGATCGTGAATGATTCTAATAGATTCTACCTCGCCGGGTAGACCATCGCACGAGCAAGATGTCGCGAGGACGGAAGGGAGAACCAGTGGAGCTCCCCCGTCACTCGGAAAGATGCTCAGGGGCGAGCTCGATCATTTGTTGGAGGTAACAGATACCAACTCAGCCACTTGTACTTCCCTAACCCGCAAACTTGCATCTTTCCATGACAGGCTGGATAGCCAAGAAAGAGAGCTGGTGACTCTAGTAAGCCTTCCAGGTGGACTAGAGGCCTTGAATGCGACGATGCAGCAAGTTCTCCAACGACTCGACAAGATCAAGGAGAGGCTGGACAAAAGTGATGACCATCCGTGCCGAAGGCAGCCGAGAAGGTCGCCGTCACCCCCCAGCTGTGGCTCTCCTCCTTCTTCGTCAGCTTCCCCTTCGGGATTAGCATCTTCCTCCTCCTCCAGCGGGCGATCCTCAACGCCCTAGGAGGGGACACAACGAAGGTCAGCCGAAGGAGCTCCAGCAGGACAGGAGAGCTCCCTAGGCTTGGGAAAAGCAAACATCTCCGTCCCCCTAGATGAAGCCGAAGATGATAGCGTAGATATCACCATCGGGGGAGACTCTTCTGATGAGTCTGAGGGAGAGAAGGGGGATGTCTACACAGTCAATAAGATACATATACCCCGAGGAAGGCGTTCGATGGCGGAGAGATTCCAGGAGCCATCCGAAATACCCTCCTTTGAAATGGCCGACTTCGACAGAAGAGCCATCAAATACCTGACGCTCAGAGACCAGAAGCTGCTGAATAAGGTCTTGAGATCGCAGGCAGATGAAGATGACGTCGTCTGGACCGAAGGCTACCTCTCCATGTGACGGGGAGTTCTTCAAAGCATGTTCCGCACGCCATCCGTGGTCGGAAAAAGACTGTTCAGGGTCCTGGAGAATGCGATAATAGAAAATATCGACAGCAGGACAGGTCGGAGGGCACTATACACAGCCACCCCGACCTTGGCAAAAAGGCTGATGAAGGGAGATCTAGACTCCCGTGCGGTGGCCGACATGCTGCAGCACATTGAAGAGCATAAGCCAAACCTGGTGTTGGCCCTGTACAAGCACCGAAACGTGTGGTTTCTCTGCATAGTAGACCTCAGAAACCACGACGTCCGGCTGTTGTGTTGCAGCAATGACAAAGTGCCACGCTCTGGGGGTGTTTTATGCCGCCCGGAGGACAAGAAGCTGAGACTCCTGCCACTGCGTCTGCTACGAGCTATAAAGCAAGGAAGACAACGTCACCAAGGTCCTTGGAACTTCTTTACTCTCCGAGACCTCCCTGTCCAGGCAGAAGAGGGGAGTGAAAACAACGCTTTCGCCATCCTGAGTGCCATTGAGGTGCTCAATACATTTGGAAACTTGGGATCCCTCAAAGCATGGAGCTTCTATCAACAAAGGGGCATTTACGCCATGTTGCTGATCAAGGACAAGCGCTATTTCCGGGATGCAGGGGTACCAGAGCAGCTACTGGAAAGTGACCTGGAAGAGGACTCTTCTCAATCCAGCAGATCCTCAAAAAAAGAAGAGGAGATATCTACCGACACCTATGGGGCAGGCAAGAAGTTGGAAGTCCTGAAGAAAGTGCACGGGATGGAAGACACTACTTCGCCTGAAGCTTCAGAAGGTCTGATCAAAAATTTCGACCGTTTTTCATGTGCAACTCTCATACAGGAGCAGGTCAACGTAATCCAGCTGAAGCTAGCTGACTCTACCCCATCAGTTGTCGCCTTTAAGGCAGGCGATGTAGTAGTCCTGATCGACGATCTAAGGGGCATGGTAAAGGAAACAGGATGCCTGGCTGTATCTGTGGCAGCCTCTTACATCCAATATATACAGCCAAGGCTAGAACATGCATACATAGCCCATCCTATGCTGTTCAACGACATTTGCCTCGCCGACGAAACCAGAGCGACCAAAGCTTTTCTGCAGGAATTAGAGAAAGAGGTTCCACACACGATCTTCCTCTCCATCCTCCATTACAGTCACTGGACGCTCCTAATAATGTACACTCGACAACGAGCATGAATCTTCTACAACAGCTCGGACGGGAACAAAAACCATGCAGTGCCGTGTACATCAGAACCTTTGTCATCCGTCGAACGTTTGGTCCGAAAATACTATGATGAGGTATCAAAGATGATCCAACCATTCTTGGACATATAAGAAGGCAAGTGGAACAAACTCCAGTTCTGTCACCACAGTCCGCAGCAACTTCCCCTATCCAAGGACTGCAACATCTACATCCTGGAATGGATGGTGAACAAAGAAACGCTGGACCAGATCCACCACAGCTTCTATCACAGCAAAAGGGGGGAATATGTGTGGGAGCTTCTGTCTGACGCAGGCGAAACCTCACTGGAATAAACATTACCTCACCTTATCTACTTCACAACTCTGGGATAGAGTGTGGAGTAAGTTTGGGGGGGGGTACCTTGTACTAGTGAGGGAGGTACAAAATTTTGAAAATTCTAACTCTATTTCTGTATTCTTTTGTCTCATACTCGTTATTCTTTTGTTCCTTGTGTACATATATATGTTCATACCAAAGTTTTGAAAATTCTTTTTGTTTATATATTATTCCCATGCATAAGTACAAAGTTGCTATAATAGTGAAAACCTGATGAGGCTCCTTGCAAAGTTTATTTTCTATGTGCTTAACGAGACACAAGTTTTGTTATATGTTCCTGATAATGCTGCCTCAAACAACAAAAGATTATGTTTTTCCATGCCAAAAATTTCAAAAAAAAAATATTATAATCTCGCAAACAACTAAGAGACGAGTATGGAGAAGGAAAAAGCTGCCCAAATAGCAGAAATCTCTTTGTTTTCCCCTACCCAACGAAAATCCCAAAAAGAGAAAGCAGTCTTATGAGTGTGAATAAAAGCATGAGAGTTGTGCCCAATAAAAGGAAATATATACATATATATATATACACTTGTTTTCTAAAAGTACCCATCTTTAGGCATGGTAGATCCGGGGCAGTGGTACGTAGGATGTGAAATCACTGCTCTAAAGCCAACTGGCTTGGACTGCAGGGACCACTTGCCCGCTAACGGACCCTTACCTGGATGGACTGATGGGAAACAAGAAAAACCCCAAAAAAGCCTTAGCCTACTCTATACACAACTTTCTGCCCCAAAAATAAAGATGTTTGGTGTGTAAGCTAACTTCAGAATCATACAACAAAGTCTCGCCGAAGCTGTAGAGAAGAATCCTACTTAAACAATGAGGCAGGAAAAACAAAGTCTTTTGTTCGAAGTGAGACAGCATTGTCTCTAAAGGCATTACGATACTTGTTTTACCTCTTGGCCTGAAAGCTACTCTGAGCAGAAGAAGCATCACTAAATAAAGTTTAAATATTGATTGAGGACAATCAAAATGCTAAGTTTGGGGGAGTTGATAATGTCAATTTTTGTGATGTTTTTGCCCTTTATTCTGTTATCAAAACTGCCCTTTTCTGCTATTTTCCTCTCTTTTATAAGTACTTTTGCAATAATTGGCCAAGCAACGCTCTTAATCCAATATCTCCATCTTTTGTAGAGTTTTTCCTCATTTTGGTACGATAAGGCCGTCCCGGCCCACAAATAAGTTCAAGTCTGCATCGGCCTGCCTGATGCTCGATACGACCTCTGCCCGACAGGGTGGAGCGACACAACGACGCACGACAAAGGGATGCCGCATAAGAAGAAACTGACGGACGACACGTCTTCTACCCGATAGGGAGCCAAAATTCGCCACGACAACCAAAGCTTGTCGCGTGACACAGCCACCCACCGGCAGGCGCCGCCCGTCACGTGACCGACAACCGATACCCCTGTGCCGAGCGATACCAGCATTAGTCGCCCACTGACCCGCGAATAAGGAGGACACATGGCGCTTCGAGCACCATAACTTCCCCCAACTGCTGCGTATAAATAGCAGCTATAGGAAGCCGAAAAGACAGTTCACATAGTCAAAACCCTGAGCAAATCTTTGGAGGAAGCTGCGAGAGTAGAAGTATCGTGCCTGAGTGTTCGTGCCGGGCAACTCTAGGTGATCTCTTCCCCGTCTCAAGAGGGAGGGGATAGTTCACTTAGTACCGTCCCGGGCGACACTACAGGCCGATATCGGCCAACGTGGATGAGCGACACAAGTGCCTGACAGTAGAACGCGTCACTCCATGCCCGACACGATATCGAACCCGATACACTTCGCCCGTCATGCGTTCCGCCCGAGAAGGGTGCGCCGCCCGACATGAGCGTATCAACCAGGGTCCTTGAGCGATACAGACGATCGTCATAGTGTGCCGCCCTAGAGGGTGTGTCGCCCGACACTCCTATATCGGGCTAGGCCCCTGACCGGTATCGGGCTGGAGAGCCACAGTAGCCTGTCGTCCTTCTACATCAAGAAGGTGACATCTATCTTTAATTCTGTTATTTAATTCCTTACTTATGTAATGTATTAAAACCCTTTATGTTTATGGGAATGGAAAAGCTTAATTACTTGTTGCTCTATGCTTGGTGCAAAATGTTGGATGACTGCTATGTTTGATATCTGAACTCTAGCTTGCATGTTTGGATCGCGTTTCGCTTAGCTACCGAATCATGTTTTCCCATCGCAACAACTTCGAGAGTTGAGTTGTGGCTCTAGTGTTTGGTCCGATTCTGGAGTACGAGAGTGCCTGGAATGGAGTGGTTTCAGTAACATTTCACTCTAACTTACGTCCAGCAACCTCGAGAGGGGTGTTGATGCTTGGTTAGAGGTACCCGCTCTGAGAGGAGGGGTGCAGGATGTTACTTCTACCGCTTGTTTTACTAAAGTCTTATCCTTCGTACCTTGCTCTAGCTCTAGTTTTATCTTTCTATTTCTGTTGCATGAAAACCCCTAAAAACTACTAAATGACTAAAACCTTAAATCTTTCTTGTAGCTCCAGTTGGAGATAGTTTTCTTTACTTTGTTTGTGACAACTTGATGTTTCCCTTTTGGGAATTTATTATCTCTTTACACCTACCAGAGAGTAGAGTGTCGATTCTGGGTTCTCAACACTACCACCCTTGTCCCTGTGTTCGACCCCGTAAACAATGTTGCAGGGGCCTAGAAGGATTCAGGTTATAAACATAAAAGTCTGACTAACTTCAAATCCGCCTCCATTTTTGGACGCGCGATTTAGGCCGCTCAACGACATGGTTGCACGATAGGGTTGCACGATACACAACCCTAGATGATATGGTAACCCTAACCCGTCATGGCTAACCCTAGATGGTGACTAGCTTGATAGGGTGATTGAATGTACTTCTAGCCCGACATGGTGATGGTTTGATACCCCATAAGTATAATGGGCGACACATACATACACCTTGTGCCCGATATGAGGTCAATAAGATACCTCATGCCCGATATGGAGACAAGTACAAATCCTAACCCGATATAGTGAGTGTTCATACACCTCCAACCCAAGACACATTGTAAAGGTGAGAGTAAGACACTCTTAGGAGTAATGAGTGTAACACCAAGTAATAGTATGTCTGATACCTTGATAGGTGAAACACCTAAAGTGGTTGACAATGGTTAATCCTATATCAACAATGTCTCAACCTGAGATGAGTCCATATCAGTTGATGATGGTTGGACAATTCAAATGTATGGCTCATGATCAATATACTACAAAATAGATGTGATGGGATAGTGCATAAAGTATTAGGATGGGGAATACCCTAATACAAGATAAGTTGATGAACTTAAGTAAGTTAAAAGTAATGAGGGAAGTGATACACCAAGGCATGGTAAATATCACATCCAACACTTTAAGGTTGTTACACCTTAATGCACCTTAAATCCAATATACTTGGACGAGTAAACATGATGTGTGTCATGTCAATTGTTACATTGAGATGGAATGCACTTTGATAAGTGTAGGCTATCATACCTTGAGAAAGGGTTAAGCCAAGTTAATAAAGTATGATGTAATCACACCCTGATAAGGATGAGAGAGGAACTCATACCTTGTGTTGATGATTCATTTAATGATAAATGATGAGAATAAATAAGTATGATTGAATACTTATGATATTAATGTATGCTCCTAGATGTGTGGAGCAATGAATTAGGGTTTGGATTGATAAGATGAACTTGAAACCCTATTCGGCTATAAAGGGAAACCCTAACCCTAATAGTTGTTGCCTAGTGAGAGGTGACAAGATGTTTAATGGGCCTTGTGAGCCATGTGAATAGTTGTTGCCTAGTGAAAGGTGACAAGATGATTAATGGGCCTGGTGAGCCATGTGAGTAATTGTTGCCTAATGAGAGGTGACAAGATGCTTATAAAAGTCTAAGGTAAGGAGTGGTTAGAGTCCACTGCCTGGCGGTGTAATCATGTTTGGTTACGAACCAATACCTGGAAGAGGCGTGAAGCCTGTAATCAGGAGTGGTTAGAGTCCACTTCCTGGCGATGTAATCAGGTTTGGTTACGTACCAATACCTGGCAGAGGCATGAAGCCTGTAATCAGGAGTGGTTAGAGTCCACTGCCTGGCAGTGTAATCAGGTTTGGTTACAGACTAATACCTGGCAGATGCGTGAAGCCTGTAATCAGGAGTGGTTAGAGTCCACTGCCTCGCGGTGTAATCAGGTTTGGTTACGGACCAATACCTGACAGAGGCGTGAAGCCTGTAATCAGGAGTGGTTAGAGTCCACTGCCTGGCGGTGTAATCAGGTTTGGTTACGGACCAATACCTGGCAAAGGCGTGAAGCCTTTAATCAGGAGTGGTTAGAGTCCACTCCCTGGCGGTGTAATCAGGTTTGGTTACGGACTAATACCTGGCAGAGGCGTGAAGTCTGTAATCAGGAGTGGTTAGAGTCCACTTCCTGGCGGTGTAATCAGATTTGGTTACGGACCAATACCTGGCAGAGGCGTGAAGCCTATAATCAGGAGTGGTTAGAGTCCACTGCCTGGTGGTGTAATCAGGTTAGGTTACAGACCAATACTTGGCAGAGGCATGAAGCCTATAATAACATAGGATTGGTTAAATCCCAATGCCTGGAATGGTTGCATATGATTGGCATAGTTCAATGCTTGGATATGATATGATGATGTATACTCACATGACTGGTAGAATTCAATATATGGTTAGTAGATTGGCTGAGGCCAACAGATAGAAATGAGAATGATTCATGGATGACATACCATGATAATGAGCATCACATGATAAGCTTGAGATAGTATGATGGGTAAATGATATACGTGTTCTCCATATTCCTTATAAAGTGAATAGACAAATTACTGCTCTATCATAGACAACTCAATGCTTTAAAATATGAGAATGTTCTAAACTACTTATCCTCTGCTCATTTTAATACTATTTAACTGTGATAATAGCATTGTTGGTGGAGAGTTATATCTCTCGTTGGGGCAATTTTCAATTGTCTCACCCCCGTGGGATCCAAATTTTTAGGTGGACGTGCACGAGGAGGTGAAGACCTTTCTGTAGAAAAAGAAGAATAGCAGTAGGGATAGCAGTAACAGCTCAGGTTGAGTGTACTGTCTGTCATGTCTTGTAGATATAAGTCCTATGTGTCGTCTCTCTACTCTCAGGTCCTTGGAGTTGGTTAGTTATGGTTTCATGAACGATCTTGTAAGCCTCGAGGTTTTATGTTGATTCAGTATATGTTTTGACAAAGAAACTGTTATATGTAATCCCCGAGAAGAGATGGTACAATGTATGTACAATGTGAACAATGATGTATATAAAGTTTTGGTTCTGCCTTAAAGAGTTTTCCTAGAAATGGATCTCTTTGCAAAATGGTTTTAATTTTAAGTGATTTTTGTTAATCCGTTGTTTATGTTGAAATTCCTCTTAATTAGTAACGATTTGTTTGTCGGTTTGGCGATTGTCGTTACAAGTTTGGTATCAGAGCTTAAGGTTCGCTGAGTCTACAGAAACATAGGACTAAGGTGTTGAGTTTGTGTTAGTGTCCTCCAGTATACCCTTTAGTGACTTCTGCTTATGCAGAGTAAAGGGTAAAGTTTATAAATGACTAGGGAACATGAGGAACACATTGCTAAGGGCAATGTTGTTGTACCAGTAGAGGATGCATGGGATCAGGCAAGAGAAGAACAAGTGCCTGAGAATTCCCATCATGACCCGATCAGGATAGAGAATCCTATGTTTATGCTCTTGTGAGGCAAGTTAGGACAATAGTGATGCATATAATGGACTGGATACTAGCATTACAACCGAGGTTACCCGTCCTTAATGCGGAAACTTTGGGTTTTGAAAGGGTTCCTAAATGACATAGTCATGTTGGAACAATGGAAAATGTGGGAAGAATTAACATATGGCAAGAAAATAAATTCTGCCATAAGTATAGATAGATAGTACATATGTGATGGCAATGCCCAAGGAGGGGCAATAAGCTGAGAATTAAGGAAAGGTCTCTATAATTCTAGAGACATTTGCCTAGTTGTCTAAAAAGACAAAGTTTTTGGTGCTATTAGTGCAATAAATGCCTAGTGCACCAGGGCAGTAGTCGTTAAGTAAAGGAAAAAGAAACAACATGAAACAACTAGACTCTATGTTTGAGTCAACCGGATGTGGTGGATGACTGCGAGGGATGATAGTCAGATAGAGCTTTCTCATTCTGAAATGTCTTCTCTTGATTTTATCTGATAATTATAAGAATGTAATTGATGTTGAACTCCCTTTAATTAGTCCTATGAGGAAATGAGGAAGAGATAAGAAGGATGAGAACCTATATTTAGATTAATATTCTCTTATATGTTTTGAAATTTCTCTCTTCATGTAGAAAAAGAAGAGATGTAAAAGAAACACCCAGAGAAAATCTGAGATACTAAGTAGTAAAATTTAAAGAGATGTTAAAAGTATGAAACATAATATAAAACAAATACATACTACCTAATTTCAGTTCTTGAATACCCTGGCCAGGTATTCATTTATTGAAGGCAAGGTAAGTATGACATATTTAGATTGTTATCTTTTTTATTACTCTGATCAACTAGTCATTCTAAAATAATCTCAAGAGTCTAAAGAAGAAGGAGATGCGGCATGGATATTTCTACCACATTCTAATCGATATATGAATGAATTTGATTTACTCATAAGTCAACTTATAAACAAAAATGAGGAAGTGATGTGTTATTAACACGTGTTAGATACCAAGGTAAGGAATTCTAGTATATGAGAAACATTAGACTATCTTATGATAGTTACATGGAATGGTTAACTGTGGAATCAGTCTAGTTACCTAATGTAGTATGGACATCATATGTTAGGGGTTTATGCTTTGCATAAACATAACATTGATGAGAATGATCTACTTGAAGGAATAATTGTAAAAATATTACAATAAAAGTTTGTCAAATTAGATTAACAAACAACCTCTATCTGAGTGAGAAAAGTGTTACCTGACCCAGATTTAACTACACAGTCGATAATGAAAAGACAGTGAAGCATGTATCCTATGTGTTTGATTCCATGGGATTTTTGTGTAAAAGAACTTTGTATTGATCAAATTTCTATGGTGTCTCCATAACAATGAGATGTTATGTGGAGACTTTATGATATAACGAATGAATAATATATGTTTCCTTTTAACTGAGATTTCGGGGACGAAATCCTTGTTAGGGGTTTATAACTTGTAACGACCCTGACCTGGGTTATGAGGTAACCCTATTTGTTTTGGCTAATAAAGTTGCTTAGAACTTTAATATAATCCTCTAAGGTGATTTGTTATCATGTGACACATTTATGTTTCAAGTTTGGTCCCGATTGAATGTTGTTCGAGCAATTTTCCTTTATTTTGGACCAAAGTGTAATTTACCCAAATTGAAGGGCTATAATGCAAAATGTCACATGTTGAACATGCCTCATGAGTTTTAGCATCATTATAGAGAGAATGATGCAAGGTGGTGGCTTGTGGAAATCCTAAGTTCCAAGTTTGAACTTGTTTGAACAATGCTGGTGCATTTTGCACCAATTTTGGTACAATTTGTAATTTACCCAAGAGGTGGGGTTGATATGAAAATTACCACCTCTATAGTGTCCCTCCTACCTCCTAGTATCATATATAGGAGATAGAAAGAAGGAGACACCATCTTTGAATCATTCATGAATGATGGTAATCTTGGTGATGAAATGACCAAGAAAAGGGTTGAATTTGAAAGCTTAACTTGAGTTGTATCAAGTTGATAAGCTTATATATGAGTGCCTATCAGCCAAGGAACCCAAGGAGGTGTCCCATATCGTTTTGTGAACTCTTGGTAAAGTCCATATCGTGCAAAGCACCTCAAGGAGGTGAGGTTTTACAGCCAACAAGTTTCCTTAGAAAAAGTGTATCGGCTTGACTTAAAATAGTGATTAAACCAAGATAACTTATCCAAATAGATAAGTAATGGACGAATTTGCATCTCAAAATGATCCTCAATCGTTTTTCAAGACAAAATAAATGTTGATGCATGTATGTACACGTGTCATCCATGCATTACACGTGGCACCTACTGGATCAAAATGTTGACACCTCATTTTTGCCTTCCTTCATGAACAACAAGTATATATACCCCTAGTTTCACCCCTTGGTGCAATTTTACGACCCTTACCACCCTCCTACCCTGAGGTATCGTGCATATAGATCCCATATCGTGAAAGGATGCTGTGGTATCGTGCATAGGCCTTGGGATATCACCCATGGCAAGAGCATATCGCCCAAGTAGGTGATATTGGCCATATAGGGTGATATCGGCCATAGAGTGAAGTTTTGACTCCAAGTGAGTGTTATATCATGAAAGTGAGTGCTAGATCGTGCAATAGGAGTGGCATATTGTGCAAGGACACTAGTGTATAGTGCAAAGGTGTTAAGTAGCAAGAAGGAGCTCATACTTAACCTTAAGGTGAGGATAAGATCATCTTCAACCTTGGATTGAAGCATGAATTTAGGGTTTTGATCTTCCTTTCTTTTCTTCTTCACCAATTGCTTATCCACGGTGATTATTTGTATATAGAGGAGTTTTGAAGTTCATCTTCAACCTTAGGAACGTGGAGCTTTGGATCTTGGAGCTTTGAAGTCGTTCTTAATGCGGGTTATATAACTTGAACTCAACCATGTTATTATTCATCACCTAAATTGCTATATTTAATGATCTACTTTTAATTCCAAAATTTCCTGAAATAGTTGATGAAATTATGCGTTCTAGTAGTTTCTTAGACCTGTTGACATGAACTATAATAGTTATAACAAAGTTCTAGAGCTTTAAGATGATGTTATCACCTTATAAAAGTGATATCGGGTGCAAGCACACAAGTAAGCACCTTTAACCCAATATGATGATGCATCTTCTTCACTTGAACGATATGGATATGAATGAATACATTGTTGCACAATATGGGGGTGTAGTATACACCTCTTGCACGATAGGGAGTCAAGTATAGACTCCATACATGATACGAGGTTGAATGAATACTTAAAAGTTTACATGAAACCCTAATTTGGGTAACCCGATATAAGTGAAGTATAACAAGTGCTATTGCATGACATGGTTGCACGACATAGTTTCACGACATGGTTGCACGACATGGTTGCATGACATAGTTGCACGACATGGTTGCACGACATGGTTGCACGATAGGGTTGCACGATACACAACCCTAGATGATATGGTAACCCTAACCCGTCATGGCTAACCCTAGATGGTGGCTAGCCCGATAGGGTGATTGAATGTATTTCTAGCCCGCCATGGTGATGGTTTGATACCCCATAAGTATCATGGGCGACACATACATACACCTTGTGCCCGATATGAGGTCAAGAAGATACCTCATTCTCGACATGGAGACAAGTACAAATCCTAACCCGATATGGTGAGTGTTCATACACCTCCAACCCAAGACACATTGTAAAGGTGAGAGTAAGACACTCTTAGGAGTAATGAGTGTAACACCAAGTAATGGTATGACTGATACCTTGATAGGTGAAACACCTAAAGTGGTTGACAATGGTTAATCCTATATCAACAATGTCTCAACCTGAGATGAGTTCATATCAATTGATGATGGTTGGACAATTCAAATGTATGACTCATGATCAACACACTACAAAATAGATGTGATGGGCTAGTGCATAAAGTATTAGGATGGGGAATACCCTAATACAAGATAAGTTGATGAACTTAAGTAAATTAAAAGTAATGAGGGAAGTGATACACCAAGGCATGGTAAATATCACATCCAAAACTTTAAGGTTGTTACACCTTGATGCACCTTAAATCCAATATACTTGGATGAGTAAACATGATGTGTATCATGTCAATTGTTACATTGAGATGGAATGCACTTTGATAAGTGTAGGCTATCATACCTTGAGAAAGGGTTAAGCCAAGTTAATAAAGTATGATGTAATCATACCCTGATAAGGATGAGAGAGGAACTCATACCTTGTGTTGATGATTCATTTAATGATAAATGATGAGAATAAATAAGTATGATTGAATACTTATGATATTAATGTATGATCCTAGATGTTTGGAGCAATGAATTAGGGTTTGGATTGATAATATGAACTTGAAACCCTATTCAGCTATAAAGGGAAACCCTAACCCTAATAGTTGTTGCCTAGTGAGAGGTGACAAGATGTTTAATGGGCCTTGTGAGCCATGTGAATAGTTGTTGCCTAGTGAAAGGTGACAAGATGATTAATGGGCCTGGTGAGCCATGTGAGTAATTGTTGCCTAATGAGAGGTGACAAGATTCATATAAATGTCTAAGGTAAGGAGTGGTTAGAGTCCACTGCCTGGCGGTATAATCAGGTTTGGTTACAGACCAATACCTGGCAGAGGCGTGAAGCCTGTAATCAGGAGTGGTTAGAGTCCACTGCCTGGCGGTGTAATCAGGTTTGGTTACGGACCAATTCCTGGCAGAGGCGTGAAGCATGTAATCAGGAGTGGTTAGAGTCCACTGCCTGGCGGTGTAATCAGGTTTGGTTACAGACCAATACCTGGAAGAGGCATGAAGCCTGTAATCCGGAGTGGTTAGAGTCCACTGCCTCGCGGTGTAATCAGGTTTGGTTACGGACCAATACCCGGCAGAGGCGTGAAGCCAATAATCAGGAGTGGTTAGAGTCCACTACTTGGCGGTGTAATCAGGTTTGGTTACGGACCAATACCTAGCAGAGGCGTGAAGCATGTAATTAGGAGTGGTTAGAGTCCACTGCCTGGCAGTGTAATCAGGTTTGGTTACAGACCAATACCTGGCAGAGGCGTGAAGCCTGTAATCAGGAGTGGTTAGAGTCCACTTCCTGGCGGTGTAATCAGGTTTGGTTACAGACCAATACCTGGCAGAGGCATGAAGCCTATAATCAGGAGTGGTTAGAGTCCACTGCCTGGCGGTGTAATCATGTTTGGTTACAGACCAATACCTGGAAGAGGCATAAAACCTATAATAACACATGATTGGTTAGATCCCAATGACTAGAATGGTTGCATATGATTGGCATAGTCCAATGCTTGGACAGGATATGATGATGTATACTCACATGACTGGTAGAATTCAATATCTGGTTAGCAGATTGGCTGAGGCCAATAGATAGAAATGAGAATGATTCATGGATGACATACCATGATAATGAGCATCACAAGATAAGCTTGAGATAGTATGATGGGTAAATGATATACGTGTTCTCCATATTCCTTATATAGTGAATAGATGAACTACTGCTCTATCATAGACAGCTCAATGCTTTAAAATATGAGAATGTTCTAAACTTCTTATCCTCTTCTCAGTTTAATACTATTTAACTGTGATAATAACATTGTTGGCGGAGAGTTATATCTCTCGCTGGGGCAATTTTCAATTGTCTCACCCCCATGAGATCCAAATTTTTAGGTGGACGTGCACGAGGAGGTGAAGACCTTTCTGCAGAAAAAGAACAATAGCAGTAGGGACATCAGTAACAGCTCATGTTGAGTGTACTGTCTGTCATGTCTTATAGATAGAAGTCCTATGTGTCGCGTCTGTACTCTCAGGTCCTTGGAGTTGGTTCATTATGGTTTCATGAAAGATCTAAGGTTTTTGGCTTGTAAGCCTCGAGGTTTTATGTTGCTTCAGTATATATTTTGATAAAGCAACTGTTATATGTTATTCCCGAGAAGAGATGGTACAATGTATGTACAATGTGAACAATGATGTATATAAAGTTTTGGTTCTGCCTTAAAGAGTTTTCCTAGAAATGGATCTCTATTCAAAATGGTTTTAATTTTAAGTGATTTTTGTTAATCCGTTGTTTATGTTGAAATTCCGGTTAATTAGTAATGATTTGTTTGTCGGTTTGTCGACTGTCGTTACACTAGTATACCAACATGAGGGACAACTCTTTCCTGTCAGTTCCTACATGATGATAGGAGTTCTAGTTGGTCCATGTAGACTACTTTAGAGGCAGGAGTCCTTTGGCTGCTTCTAGGAGGCAACATCAACTCACAATCTGTGGTGAGATCAGAGGAGCCATTGTAGCAGTTGTCTGAGTCTGTTGTCCATGGAGCAGTAGTCATACGAGTCCCAGTGCAACCAGGAGCTACATAGACATCGTCCAAGACATAGTGCTTATCTACATTGATGAGGATTGTCACCAGACTTGCTCCAGGATCAAGTATATTTTTGTGAACCCATCCTTCTCATTGCATAATTATTGACGCGATCTGTTGGTTAATGAGAAATATGTTGGTAAATTTTTTGTTTCCGCTATCTATCTGATGCCGTATTTTCTGATAGTGGTATCAGATCCACGTCAATTAATTATGTTTTAGGATAATCGATATGATCGGATTTTGGTTTTACTGTATTTATTTATTACATGTGATGCAAATATTTAAACTAATTGATGTGCACGTTTGTGTAAATAATCACATAAAGAATACAAATGAATATATACATAAACATATATATATATATAAAAATATAAATATAAATATAAATATATATGTATATATATATATATAAATGAAATTTACATGTGTCACCATAAGATCTGTTTTGATGGTGGATGTGAAGCATGATTATGGCCAAAACCCCAGATCTGTGTGTGAATGGTTGTGGTTATTTATTCTTGTTGTTAATCGGTCTGCGTACTGAGCCTCCCTCTAATTTCCAAATGTAAATTAATTTGTTTCTTCCTATTGACCCTCGAATGTAACTCAAGGTTTTCCCCATATTCAATGTAATAAGAAATAAGATAGTTTTAATTTATATTTTTGACGTGAGATGACGATCTGGACAAGATAAAATGATCGGCTTGTGAGACGACCTGATCAACTGGAAAACCAAGGAGTCCATACAACAGGTGGGTGAATCAATCGACTGGTAGCCCAACCGATCGAATGGAAGTGTCCAGATGCTGCTTGGAACTGAGAACCAAACACCACTTCAGAAGAGCCCAACCAAGTGACTAGGAGGCAAGCCGACCGATTCAGGAGTTGAATCGATCAACCTAGATTGGTTCGAGCATAGATTGTAGGGTTTTAGGGGAGACAGAGAAGACAACGGAAACAAAATTTTTCTTCTCCCAACCCCAGAATAAAGGAATCGCGTCAACGTCTATACAATAGGAAGGATGGTTTGTAGAGACATACCTTATCCCGAGGCTTGCTCGGCGACGTTACCTCGCGGCTTGCGCGGTCTTCACCTCCAGTCTTGGACGATGTCTGTGCAGCTCCTGGTCTCACCGGGACTGTCGGGATTGACAACTGTCCTCCGAGCGGTAGAAGTCTCCCGTATCTGAAGTAGTCCACACGGACCACCTGGAACTCCGATCTCCTTGTCCCACAAGGAATCAGAATGAGTCGCACCCTCCTGTCGGCGTATTAGTCACCGACACACTCTCCTGCAACCAGTTGCCTTTCTACAGTTGTCTTTCCCTTGTTGTGCCTCCCTTATCAGGTAGCACTTGCTCGGGCTCTCTTGGTTACCACAACCAGAGAGAACGACAACTTTGCAGAGCAACTGGTGTTCTGATTTGTTATTTTTAAGAAGCTCTTAATACCCCTATATATATAGGAAGGTCATGGGACTGAGTTCTCTACCCCGGACAATGCGGGATTAAAGCAGGAGTAGAAGGGTTCGAGATTTTCCACAATGCAACCAACTGCGCCACCTGAACTGATCGTTCCAAGCATGAAACGGTCGGTTGGGGACCTGAGTCGATCGGTTCACACTTGAACCGGTCGGTTGGGACACCTGAGCCGATTAGTTCACTACTAAGTTGATCAGTTCGTGGTCCTGGTCCAACTCAAATTGACTTTCATATTTTTTTCCAACTAATCAAATATTAATCCTTGTCTAAATTGAATTTGTACAAGTGAAACAAATTGTATTTGCAAAATAGTCTTCCGACTTTCCAAACAATCTCAGTTGGTCCACGAATCGACCGGTTCAACAATTGAGCTGATCGTTTCATGACACATGAGCCAATCGACTCACAACTTGAGCCGACCGGTTCATCAACCTGAGCCGATCAGTTCATCTCATGAGCCGATAGGTCAGGGTAGTAGACTGTGCAAATCAGTCAATTGTAGTTCCAATCAATCCGATACTCTAATCAATCGGTTCAACACCTTGAACACTATGATACTGAGCTATCAATTGATTTAGTGTTTAATTGAACTACTAAAATCCTTTAGTAATCAATCTAAACATCGTTTGTGGATAAACTCCTCTTCCAGGTTAAATCCTATGTGTGTGACCCTACAAGTCCATTTCACATTGGCAGTGAAAGTCCATAACAATTATGACTTCACAAGAAAAGAGCAGTGCCTAGTCACACATCATTGCTACCTAAGTGAAAAGGAAAGTTGGAGAACAACTTTCAATCCTACAATCTATGAATGGTGTTACAGTGGATGTATAATTCCTTTTTCACTGATATCCCAAATGAACTCAAGGAATGGAATAGTCATCCTGTCAATATTCATTCACTTTCTTGATCTTAGAGTAGATTGGAGGAGATATGTATGACATCAATATCACATACTGATTCACACATGCGAGCACACATATCTCAATCCTACTCATCAAGTGGCCATGGATATCATACTCCCCCAGGAGGACAAATCCCATATCTATCACTCACTCCTCAAAAGCCCCATGTATCAAAGCCACCCAATCATCACCTTTATAACAACCCATGTTTCAGGACTGCGTTTGATGATGTCAAAGTGTACCCAACGACATGTGTTGAGTGTAGTGATTTTAGGTCAAAGAATCACACTCACCACCATCATTGTGAGAACTGACTGTGACTACCACGCCATGGTTTCATGTGTCAAACTCACGGTGGGTCTGTCCGGTACACTTGTTCTCTAACAAGTACCTATGTGTTTGGTTTAATATCTCCATATCATGACTAATGAGATTCTGTCATCAACCAACACCACAATCTAGTCTTGTGTGTCATTGTTGTCTATCTACCTTCCACAATGACATCGGACTAGGGACATAATAAGAATGTACAAACTCTTAGCATCAGTATGATCTCACCATTCATGTCCTTAAACTGAAAGCATACATCATTGAGTAATGTCATTCTCTAGACATTAAATATGTTCTATCATTATCTCATATGACTAAACCAGAAAGAATTGGAAGATGTCCTTTGATGTTTATCAAATAAATCCTAATATATCCCACCAATCATCCCATGATTGGCTCTCAGGGCATACATACCAACAGACTCCCACTTGCACTGTGAGCCAATCACCCTTGAATCATATTCATAGTGATCTTCAAACATGTCCCACATGTCACTGTGCTCTAGTGCTAACATAGCGAGTTATGGCAACACCTTGCCAAAGTTGGTATTAATTTCATGTCTCTCATCTCTTCATTGTACGTCACACGTATGAGATGGAGTTGTCGTAGTATGTTATCTAATATTCCTTTGCTAACCTTTAGCCACACCGCATGACCAAGCACTCCTAACTTGTCATCAATAAATGGAATAACTATAAGTTCATCTCTATGAACTCCTAGATTCATATAATATCCACTGCTATTCTCTAACACACGGATACTCGACATTTCCTTTTAAAACAACTTTATTGGAACGTTTTCATTTATCAACAAACATTCACATATATATTTTGCGATTAATTTTCTATCCTTTTTGGAAGTTCGCATCAGTGTAATTCTTTGCAGTGAACCCTTCCTTATTTCCATAGAACTAGTAATTCTCAAGTATTTATCAAGTTCTTATGGTATTCCAGTAACCCTTACTGGAACTAGACAGACATCCACTCGTCATGTCCCACATACGAGTTATCAAGATGAGCACATCATATTGTCATGTACTACATACAAGATGATGAATGCATTTCATTCTTACCATGTCCATACATGCAAGATGATGGGATGATTGCATACATGATAGATCCATATCTATTCTTAGTGTTCCCATTCTTCATAAGAATTGGACACTTGGCCTTGGGATACTAACTCCATATAACATGGACAAGTTTTCTCCCATGAAATCTGTGCATACTGAACCCTTCATTATAGATTGCCAATGTATGCTTTCTCTTTTTAGGTCAAGAGGTTTTCGAGAACTATCTCTATAGATCTCTATTCCTACCACATAGGAAACGTCTCTATCTTCCCTAAAGATAATTTCCACTTAGGATTTCCATTCTAGAACATTTCCATTTCACATCAAAATGTGAAATGTGAATATGCTCCCACTAAATCACAGATCTCTCTTTATCTTTGACATATCAATCAAACCCTTTGACTATAATCAAAGTGAAGATCCAGCTCTGAGTTGCTTGTACTCAATCAATCACATTGATTAGTCCATTGTAACTTATAGACTTCATTTGCATTAATGGATTCATAAACCTTATAGGTTGTGTCACGTACACATCCTTGTTTTATTCCTCATAGGAATGTTGTTTAGTATCCGCATGCCAAATCTTTTAGTCATTAAGTTGCAATTAACAAGCATCATCCTTCTCAAAATGTCATCCATGTGTCTTAACACTTAAGACTTATTCGCACGTATGGATTTCATCCCAATGGGTGCTACCATCAAGGTCATACCTTATGGTTCACATGGAAGTCATTTAGGATGTAATGGTCATAAACCATAACTCAAAATCCAGTTCATTCATCTAGATAGTTGACTCATCACATGACCAACTCATCACATAGATAATCGAGGTGCATCTATCAAGAATATAAGAACTCACAACTCTTTGTGATTCTTAATGTCCTTTATTAGTGTGGGGTATTCTTTATTTAAGAAGAAATTAGTTATTTGATAATCATCCTCTAACTCCTTAGAGTATGACTCCTTGTTGATTTAGACATCACCATGCCTTAATCATGAGTTCACTATCATAATCACTCGTAAGGTTCTCAAACATTTGGTTCAAGTATTTCATTCATTGATCTCATCAAGAATTAATACTTTACCAAATTCATACTTCATCTATGATATTCTTGAACACTTCAAGATATTCATATTGGTATTTCTCTAAACACTGTTTGAAGTACTAGCATTAACTTTAATAGGTATGTAAATACATCACATGTATTATACCTAATAGGATAATCATTCTCCCACTACCACTAGTGAAGATTGATTAATCATGTCTAAGATATTCATGTCTCTTACTGGTTCTCTAACCAAAAAGAGTCTAGACTTATCCATCATATGGAATCTAGAAATGAATTTCTCATGATTTATGCTAATTTTATTATTTGAGTTATCAATAACTTTTAGGTATCATTTTATCTTATGCATACCAAGTACCACAAGATAAACAAGGCATTGCCACAAAGATTGAAACATCAACTTTATTAATTGCCATCATTGTCATACAATATGCAAAAATTAAGGTGTTTCTATCAATTGGAAAATATGAAATAGCAGTTCATAACTCTACTACATGCCTTCAAGGGTAAAAATAAACAAAAGTACTCCTATATATGGTTACAACACTTGCCCCATTTATTGAGTGCTTTACATTTTATATCTTGGTATCATATACCTCAAAAATGTTACAAGTTTATTTCATGACACCTTTAGGTGGAGATGTCTGTCGCCTCCTTCTTCTTTAATTCTTCCAGATAGAGTGGATAATTCCTTTTCCAATGTCCTGGCTTTTGACAATGGTGGCAATTGCCTCTCTTGGTCACACCTCCCTTGGCCTTAAGAGTTGAAGACGACTTGGGCTGCTGGCTAGCATCAGAACCTTTCGTAGCCTTGCCCTTGCCCTTGCGCTTGGACTTGCCTTTCTTGTTGCTGATCATCATCATAGACTTAGGCTTGTCCTTCTTCATCTGTGCCTCGGCTATCCTCAACATGCCCAACGACTCTGTCAATGGCTTGTCAAAGTTGTTCATGTTGTAGTTCATCACAAACTGACTGTAGGATTCTGGCAACAATTGCAGTATCACGTCAGTAGCCAACTCTTGGCTCAGTGGAAATCGCAGTCTTGTCAGGTTCTCCACATACCCAATCATTTTGAGCGTGTGAGGACCAATTGGATCTCCTTCTGTCATGACACACTTAAACAGCGCCCTGGAGACATCATATATCTCTTGCCATGCTTGATCTTCATACATGTTCTTAAGATGCTGAATCATCTCAATGACACCCATGTTCTCATGTTGTCTCTGCAACTCATGGTTCATGGAGCACAACATCAAGCACTTTGCATCAATGGCATCTTTAGAATGCTTCTTATAAGCATCCCTTTCTGCCTTTAGTGCGGTTGGAGTAGGTTCCTCTGGAGCTGGAGTATCCAGGACATAGAGCTTTCACTCTTGAGTGAGAACAATTCTCAATGTCCTAAACCAGTCATGGAAGTTAGTCCCATTAAGCTTGTCCTTTTCAAGGACCGATCAAAATGAAAAGTGATTGTTGTTTGTTGTCATTTGTACTACAAAAGGAAATATATGCATTTTAGTCCAAAACTCAATTTTGACTTATTTTATTGATTTGAAAGGTTGACGATATAATTAGGACTTTAATTAATTATCTCTCCCACTATTTTTTGTTCAAATTGATAGCCCTCACCATCAATTTGGAAGATTGCAGTGTACAATCTCCTAGTGGGTCAAGATCCTGAAATCCTCTGAATCATGAACCAGCTAGGGCTGTCACCCACAACTTAGATCTTCCAGGTAGGCAACTTTTTCCAATTGCGTCATATGCAACTCCTGAAAGATGTCATATGCAACTCCTTGCCATGATCACCTCCATGCCTCAAGGTTCTAGATTCTATCTAGGTCGCCTTGTTAAGTCTGACCCAAAGCCAAAAAGATGAATATGCACCCTACTAGAGCAGACCCACATATCCATCCTTCACGCTTCCACGAGATAAACAGTGCACCACGCTAGGGCATGTCCACACTTGGCCGATCAAGATTTTCACATGTGTCACATTTGGAAGGCATCTAAAACTTTAATATTTAATGAGGGATTTGGTTTTATAGGTAAATATACATATCCAATCACCGTAATATATAGTACGTATCATATATATGCTATATCCCACAGAAAACATGCGAAACAATAAAAGCGATGATTATGGCCAACCTAATGTGATTCCTCGAGCCAAGAGGAATCATGATCATCTGGGTCTACATCACATGCAACTTGTCCATGATGAAGTACTATAGCTGTCCAAGTTGATCAACTCATCACATGAATGACCTGCTCGCCCTGGCCGATCGTCTGGGTGCCACCAGCTGATCGGTTGGGTCCTCCAACTGATCGGTTCGCCTGGTCGTCATGCATCTCCTCATGGCCACCACCCGATCGTCTCGCTCCATGAACCAGTCAACAATCGATCAGTTCAGTCCTTGAACCGATCGTCTGGAACTCCAACCGATCGGTTCACACCTTGAACCGATTGTCTCAGTCGCCGTCAGGTTGTCTGCCGTTATTTGACATAATAGGAAATAAAAGATCTATCCTATTTTACATTTGAATTGGGAAACCTCGAGTTACATTCGGGGGGGGGGCAAAGGTAGGAAAGAAATCTTGAGTTATCTCAAGTTACATCAGGAATAAGGAGGTAGGGAATCGGTGCACAGACCGAGATGCAAGCAACCACATTCAACCAAGCACACATACATAGGGTTTATTGGCCATAACCACACTATACATCCACCACAAAACTCATTTAAGGGCAACACGTATCGAGTGCATTCATATTACATATCATATATGCATATTGTAATTTGTGGACTTAGGATTGGATATGTATAAAGACAATTTTATTTGCATCGTATGAAATAAATAAAGGTGACAAACCAAAATCGATCATATCGATAATCCTAAAGTATAGAGAAGTTGACATGGCTCTGATACCACTGTAGGGTTTTAGGGGAGATAGAGAAGGCAGCAGAAACAAAAATTTTCTTCTCCCAAACCCAGAATAAAAGAATCACATCAACGTCTATACAATAGGAAGGATGGTTTGTAGAGACATACCTTGTCCCAAGGCTTGCTCGGTGACGTTACCTCGCGGCTTGCGCGGTCTTCACCTCTGGTCTTGGATGGTGTATGTGCAGTTCCTGGTCTCACCGAGACTGTCAGGATTGACAGCTGTCCTCCAAGCGACAGAAGTCTCCCGCCTCTGAAGTAGTTCACACGGATCACCTGGAACTCCGATCTCCTTGTCCCATAAGGAATCGGAAGGAGTCGCACCCTTGTGTCGGCATGCTAGTCACCGATACACTCTTCTGAAACCAATTTCCTTTCTACAGTTGTCTTTCCCTTGTTGTGCCTCCCTTATCAGGTAGCACTTGCTTGGGCTCTCTCGGTTACCACAACCAGAGAGAACGACAACTTTGCAAAGCAACTGGTGTTCTGAGTTGTTGTTTTTGAGAAGCCCCCAATACCCCTATATATATAGGAAGGTCATGGGACAGGGTTCTCTACCCCGAGCAATACAGGATTAAAGCAGGAGTAGAAGGGTTCAATATTTTCCACAAAACAACCAACTGCGCCACCTGAACCGATCGTTTCAAGCATGAAACGGTCGGTTGGGGATCTAAGCCGAATGATTCACACCTGAACTGGTCAGTTGGGACACCAGAGCCGATCGGTTCACTACTAAGCTGATCAGTTCGTGGTCCTGGTCAACTCAAATTGACTTTCATATTTGTTTCCAACTAATCAAATATTAATCCTTGTCCAAATCGAATTTGTACAAGTTAAACAAATTGTATTTGCAAAATAGTCTTCTAACTTTCCAAACGATCTCGGTTGGTCCACGAATCGACCAGTTCAACAATTGAGACGATCGTTTCATGACACATGAGCCGATCAACTCACAACTTGAGCCAACCAGTTCATCAACCTGAGCTGATTGGTTCATCTCATGAGCCGAACAGTCGGGGCAGTAGACTGTGCAAATCAGTCAATTGTAGTTCCAATCAATCTGATACTCTAATCAATCGGTTCAACACCTTGAACACTATGATACTGAGATATAAATTGATTTAGTGTTTAATTGAACTACTAAACTCCTTTAGTAATCAATCTAAATATCGTTTGTAGATAAACTCCTCTTCCAGGTTAAATCCTATGTGTGTGACCCTGCATGTCCATTTCACGTTGGTAGTGAAAGTCCATAACACTTATAACTTCACAAGCAAAGAGCGGTGCCTAGTCACACATCAGTTCTACCCAAGTGAAAAGGAAAGTTGGAGAACAAATTTCAATCCTACAATTCGTGAATGGTGTTGTAGTGAATGTATAATTCCTTTGTCATTGATATCCCGAATGAACTCAAGGCATGGGGCAGTCATCCTGTCAACGTTCATTCACTTTCTTGATCTCAGAGTAGATTGGAGGAGATATGTATGACATCAATATCACATACTGATTCACACATGCGTGCACTCCTATCTCAATCCTACTCATGAAGTGGCCATGGATATCATACTCCCTCAGGAGGGACAAATCCCATATCTATCACTCACCCCTCAAAAGCCCCATGTGTCAAAGCCACCCAATCATCACCTTTATAACAACCCATGTTTTAGGAATGCGTTTGATGATGTCAAAGTGTACCCAACGACATGTGTTGAGTGTAGTGATTTCAGGTCAAAGAATCACACTCACCACCATCACTGTGAGAACTGACTGTGACTACCATTGTGACACACCGATCACAAAAACATAATTTATTTAAGCGGAAGCATTCACTAAGCAGCGGATTACCAAAAATCACTAAAAATTAAAACCATTTTACAAAGAGGTCCACACATGGAAAACTCTTTCATAAAGAACTAGAGTAACTTAATTACATATCAGTTCACAAGTACATGTCTTGCATCATCTTTTTCTAAGGATTACATGCATCAACTGCTCTGTTAAACTAAACATAGGCAGTATGAAATCTCGAGGCACTAAGACAAAATCTCGAAAGCACTAACTACAACTCCGAGGACCTGAGAGTACAGATACGACACATAGGACTCTATATACATCCATACAAGGCATGTCAGCCAATGTCTCTACCTGAGGACTCTATATACATCCATACAAGGCATGTCAGCCAATGTCCTCCACCTATTGAAGGATTCCTACCTCCTCGTCTACGTCCACCTAAAAATGTGGTTCCCACGGGTGTGAGACAATTGTAAAATTGCCCCAGTGAGAGATATAACTCTCCGCCAAAAACATTATTATTGCAGTTTAATGGGATAAAACTGGATAGATGAATCGTAATTGTTTAACAACAATTATTTCATTGTCTAACTGATTAGAACATTTTTCTTATATAAAGCATTGCAACTATAACTTGATAGAGCAGCATGTCACTTATCCATTAAGGAATATGAAGAACATGTATAACATTTATTCACTGTAGAGTTATAGCCGCAACATATATTCTTGTAACATACTAAATTCTGGGCATTTTGCCTTTTTGGTCCTCTTTTCCATCTTTTCCTTTCATTTCTATCCTCTTTGGCTTTTTTGTTTAATTTGTGGAGAATATGATGGTTTAATGAACATTTTTTCACCTTTTATTCCAATATTTGGGTATATGCACAAATACCTTAGTGAAGCTTAGTAATGGGTCAAATATGCAAAATATCCACTTAAGTGATAAAAAGAATAAATAAATTCGTCCTAGAACTTTCTAGTGCTTTTTAGAATATGAAAAAGAAAGAAAATCCCGAAATATAAATAAAGGAGATGATAAATGCAATAATTTGGGATAATATGGAATATTTTGGATAAAAGAAGATAATGAGGAATATATTGTTCCAAAAATCCTAAATAGAAACCCAAGAAGATAATTTGGATAATAATTATATCAATTTATTTTTCTTGACTTAAAGGTTGCTTAATGGCCAAGTATCATCTAATTTGGATAATAAATAAATACATAATGCCTTTAATACAAGATAATGGGAAATAAGCCAATAAAGTGAGATAAAATACTTAATGCTCTCAAAATAGAAAAATAACTCCAAATTCATAATTTAGACATAAAAATAAGCATTTGGGCAAATTTGCAACTAATTTGGATAATGCTTGAATAATGAATAAAATAGGAGAGAGAAAGTGTGTAGAATCTTCAATTTATTTAATAAATAAATACATAATCTCAACTTGTAAAAATAATTACAAAATCGTGTTCTAATCCCATAGGGTAACGTATGGGTGAAGTTACACAAATTTTAGATAATGTTATCACCTCTTTTGAAGGAGGAAAGAGAAAATGACATTTTAATTATTTAACCTATCAAACTTTTCTAAAAGGCACAAAGAACTCCATATTTGAATTTTACATGTCAAAATCAGTCAGAATATAAAATTTGGTAATTTGTGGACAATGTTTGGGCCTCCAAATGAGGAGAGAGAAAAACATTAAATCATTTTAGTCGAATTTGAATGGGAATCAAATATACAACTATAATGTCGTGTTGATCGACGACCATTGGATCGCAATCTAAGGATCCACAGATCTTCTTCCTCCTCAGATCGTTTTGGGCAATATGTCCTTTGTTTCCAAAATTTCGAATCCACTTTTCTCGAGATTTACTCAATGGAATTCAATGTTTTTTTGTTCTACAAGTTCCTTGCGCAAATCCACACCAATTTATCCCAAAGTTTTTGAGTTTTAGTGAATATTCGAGGAAAGCGCAACTTGGGCACCACCTCCCTCCACCCCCATATAACCAAACCCTAGTCTAGGTTACCTTGCCTATATATATACCTACCCCAAGGACCGCCATCTCATTTGCAACTCAACCACGCTGCCAATTTTGAGTTTCGCGGATGTCTTGACCACCACCTAGCCACTGTTTTCCCCTTCTCTTACGACATCCTCTGTGCTCTGCTCTCTTGGCCTCCTTTCAAGTTAGAGGTACGGTTGAATTTGGTTCTTCTTCTTCTTTCTTTTGAGTACCTAAACGTGAAATTCCGTTGTGTATCGCGATTTTTCCCAAATCAGCTGAGCATGCTGCTCGCTGTTCTTTGCCATGTCGGGAGCGATGTGAAGAAGATGACTCCCCAAATTTTACTAGTTTGCCCCCGATTGGTTTTGCTTTTGCTGCGTTTTCGCGCGAGGGCATTCATGTCCTTTCGTCTTTTCTTTGTTGTTTTGACCGGGCCCTGACCCAGCCAGCCGTGAGGCAAGCCGGGCACCTGCGCACATGAGGCCAGCCCATTGGGCCAGGTCAGTAGTGTGGGGCCCACTCCCCTCTTTTCTTGCTTTGTGCGCACATGCCTTGCCTACGTGGCAGGCTATGATTGGCCAAGGTAACTTAAATCGTATAAATTATTTCCGATGTCAAAAATAGAAAATAAATAGTGTTTTGAAATCAAGAGAACGAGATCTACCCATTAAAAATGTTTTTGTGGTTTGATTCTGAGATTTTTGAATATGTATTTTTTGAGTCGATTTTATTAACTAAAAATCACCAAAATTAACCCTAAAAGTCCATATCTTCAAAATATACAATATTATATGTCATTTTGATCAGAAAACCCTAAGTAAGACGATGGTGATGTTTTTGGAGTCTAATTCGATGGTTTGTGCAAAAAGTTAGTGACATTAGGATTTTCAGCATTTAATGAGTATACCTAATTCTAATTCATAGATCTAATGATGATATTAGGGAAAGTGGGTTCTGATTTCGTGTGAAGGGTTGGAAAGTGGTTTCTAGAACTCTTGAGGCTAAGGTATGTGCATCTACCCCCTTCAGTTGGGAAAATTTTATACCAATACCCATATTCCCTAGTGCGGCTTAATCTGACCTAATTCATGATTCTTGAAACTTAATTTGTTTATGCCTCAAAATCAGTTATAGAATTATCTTGTTTGGGTTTTTATACCCCACTACAATGTTAAGTAAATATTTTGATTAATATTGCCATAACTCTTTTTCTAGCATGTTGAATTTATTAGACTAATTAACTAGTGTAGTGGTACTTGTATGTACAACCACCCATAGTTGGGGAATGTGTTATTTCTCCCCTAGGGAACATGTTATTCTCCCCCGCACATGAAATATGTGTAGGTGACTGGGAATGTGTTACTCTCCCCTCACCCTTTTGGTTGAAGGTCTGGTAGGTGCCTCAACCCTACATAGTTAAGATAGTCAATATTAATCATACATGCAATCCTTGGTTATATATTGTTTATGGAAAGAATCTATTGAAATATTCTTTTATATATATGGCCGCATTCTCTTGATGTCTTCATCATATGATGAACCCTATCATGTTTATATTTTCTTTACTTATCTTGTTACATTAGAATAGTTTTGTAACACATACTATAATTTTCCTTCCCTCTTGCTGGGTGTTTTCCCAACCACCCAGATGTGGAGTAAGGTGATGGATATGGCATGAAGATCGTAGCTTTGGCATGGACTTGGTTGATGGATATGTTGCTCGGAGACAAAAGTGGAGTAGTCTAGACTTCCCTCTATGTAGATCCTAGTTTTGTATGATGATGTAACCCTAAAAGGGAGAATTTGATGTATTTTTGTACAATCTTTTATGAAATTGAATATAGTCAGAAATTTTATCTTCCGCTGCTATCGAAATTGGATTTTCTTTACCATTTTTATTAGTAGAGAGGTTGGTTTATCCCACTTCTTTACAACATGGTATTAGAGCTAATGGTAGTCGGATCTTTGACTATTTCAGTTTGTCTCCCTAATTAGAACCCTAGACTTGCATAGTTTCCTTTAAGTGACATGTTTGCCTAAATTTGATCTATGCTGATGAGCTTGATTTAGGACCTTATAGTTTCACCTTAGAATCTTGATGAATAAAACTCTAATATGCTCATAATTAAAATATGTATAACTTGATGTTGTTTAGGTTTGGCTTTAGGCAACTATTAGGGCATGAAGTTGAAGCACAGGTGTCTAGAAAGGATCAGGGTTTCGGGGGCTGGCAATATTTTCCTCCACGCCACTAGCTTGGCTTACGAGGATTCCCGTGCCCATATGATATCGTCCTGGCCTGAGCTAATATGAATTGTCCGAAATAGTTTGCTTTTAGGCAATAGTAACCTTAGAGTTCTATGTTGTATATCTTTGGGTATCCTAATAGTTTGACTTAAGTTTCACATGTATGTTGGTTTCTCCTAGAACCCTAATATGATAACCTTTGACTTTTTTGAGGATATATACCCTATATAGTTCCTTATGTCCCTTAGGACTATATGCTTGGATAAGTTTATCCGTAGAACATAGACTTTGAAGTTTGGGTGTTTGGAAAGATATCAGAGTGCACAATGGAAGCATGATGGATCTTGAATATGGTTGAGTTAAACTTATCCTTTAACCCTAATGTAGTTTGGCTTGATGGGTCGAACCCTTTAAGGGGTGGAGTATGGTTAGTTGATGATGTTTGAGTGGTTAGATTTCGAGGATGAAATCCTATTTAGGGGGATGGAACCCTATAACATCTTGATTTATCTTTAGGAACCCTAACTCAATAGATAGGAGGTTAGTATGATCAGATCCTTAGTTTTGACCAAACAAGTTAATAGTTGTAACCCTAACGTGCTTGTTTATATATTAATGAACATGTAATGGTCATCTAAGGAATAACTCATGTGCTTGAACCCTAATGTACATCCAATGCACATAATATGAATATCAATGCTAATTGTCAATGAGTAAGATGTTAATAATGTCATGAACCAATAAACCCTAATGATATGATGAGTAAGGTTATAATTCATAACTTAATGCATGCCAAGAAATGAATAAGTGCAATATAATGGTCATGTTGACCTAAACCCTAAGTTGTAATATCTAACCCTAATCTATACACCCTTAATGCCTTTCATGATAAATTGATGATGTTGAGTGCCATAATAAGTTAACATACTTTGATACACATAAATGATATATATAATCATCTAATCACATATTAATCAAGTCATCAATATAAAATACAAGTTACCTTGTTATCTAATACACATGTGATTAGTCACTTAATGTGAATCAATTCATTGATAAGTAATATGTCTCACCTTGATCATTAAAACACATGTATTGGCTTCAATATGAATATGAAATGACTGGAATTCACATAAATGTGCAAAATCAATAATATAAAAGAATGAATATGAGAAATGATTAATGATGAAATTAATGTGAGCAATAAAGATAATGTGACATGCGAACATGTTTAATATGAATATAAGTAACTAATGTGACATTAATTGGAATAATTATATGCTTAACCACGAATTGGATAGAATGTCTTATTTCATGTAAAATAATTTGTTATAACTTAATAAAGTGATGATATGAGGACAAGTATAAATCCGAATTATTAAGGACAATGATCAAATATAATAATGAATGTTGCGATAATTGAGTAACCTCTAATTGTGCATAATAATGAAATATAATTCTTTTTGGCAACTAAGTGAATGTGACATGACATAATTAAAATAATGATGACAATGTGATACCATAATGAATATAATGTGAATGAGCCAAAAATGTAAATAATGTTAAATCTCCTAAAAAGAAATATCTTAATAATGGACCCTAGGTGATCCTTCAGAACCCAACCTATGATGAGTTGTATGTGAAGTTTATGAACCCTTAGGTGTAGTTGAAGTATAAGTTTTGGTGGAAGTTGTATGGTTGGGGGAACAACCTAAAGTTTTGTGATGTGAGGTTGCACACTCACCCTTCCCTAATTGCTAGTGATTTCGGGGACGAAATCCTCTTTAAGGGGTGGAGTGTTGTAACATACTGAATTCTGGGCATTTTGCCTTTTTGGTCCTTTTTCCCTCTTTTCCTTTCATTTCTATCCTCTTTGGCTTTTCTGTTTAATTTGTGGAGAATATGATGGTTTAATGAACATTTGTTCACCTTTTATTCCAATATTTGGGTTTATGCATAAATCCTCAGTGGAAGCTTAGTAATGGGTCGAATATGCAAAATATCCACTTAAGTGATAAAAAAGAATAAATAAATTCGTTCTACAACTTTCTAGTGCTTTTTAGAATATGAAACAGAAAGAAAATCCGGAAATATATAAAGGAGATGATAAATGCAATAATTGGGGATAATATGGAATATTTTGGATAAAAGAAGATAATGAGGAATATATTGTTCCAAAATTCCTAAATAGAAACCCAAGAAGATAATTTGGATAATAATTATATCAATTTCTTTTTCTTGACTTAAAGGTTGCTTAATGGCCAAGTATCATCTAATTTGGATAATAAATAAATACATAATGCCTTTAATACAAGATAATGGGAAATAAGCCAATAAAGTGAGATAAAATACTTAATGCTCTCAAAATAGAAAACTAACTCCAAATTCGTAATCTAGACATAAAAATAAGCATTTGGGCAAATTTGCAACTAATTTGTATAATGCTTGAATAATGAATAAAATAGGAGAGAGAAAGTGTGTAGAATCTTCAATTTATTTAATAAATAAATACATAATCTCAACTTGTTAAAATAATTACAAAATAGTGTTCTAATCCCATAGGGAGACTTATGGGTGACGTTACACAAATTTTAGATAATGTTATCACCTCTTTTGAAGGAGGAAAGAGAAAATGACATTTTAATTATTTAACCTATCAAACTTTTCCAAAAGGCACAAATAACTCCATATTTGAATTCTACGCGTCAAAATCAGTCAGAATATAAAATTTGGTAATTTTTGGACAACATTTGGGCCTCCAAATGAGGAGAGAGAAAAACATTAAATCATTTTAGTCGAATTTGAATGGGAATCAAATATACAACTGTAATATCATGTTGATCGATGACCGTTGGATCACGATCTAAGGATTCGCGGATCTTCTTCCTCCTCAGATCATTTTGGGCAACATGTCCTTTGTTTCCAAAATTTTGAATCCACTTTTCTCGAGATTTACTCGATGGAATTCAGTGATTTTTGGTTCTACAATTTCCTTACGCAAATCCGCACCGATCTATCCCAAAGTTTTTGAGTTTTAGTGAATATTCGAGGAACACCCAACTTGGGCGCCGCCTCCCTCTACCCCAATCTAACAAAACCCTAGTCTAGGTTACCTTGCTTATATATATACCTACCCCAAGGACCGCCATCTCATTTGCAACTCAACCACGCTTCATATTTCAAGTTTTGTGGACGTATTGACCACCACCTAGCCACCGTTTTACCCTACTCTTTTGGCATCCTTTTTGCTCTACTCTCTTTTCCTCCTTTCAAATTAGAGGTACGGTTGAATTCAGTTTTTCTTCTTCTTTCTTTTGAGTACCTAAACACGAAATTCCGTTGTGTATCGTGATTTTTCCCAAATCAGCCGAGCATGATGCTCGTTGTTCGTTTCCATGTTGCGAGCGATGGGAGGAAGATGACTCCCCACGATTTTACTGTTTGCCCCCGATTGGTTTTTCTTTTGCTACGTTTTCACGTGAGGGCATTCATGTCCTTTCATCTTTTCTTTGTTGTTTTGACCGGGCTCTGACCCAGCCAGCCGTGAGGCAAGCCGGGCGCTTGCGCATGTGAGGCCAGCCCATTGGTCCAGGTTAGCAGTGCGGGGCCCACTCCCCTCTTCTCTTGCTTTGTGTGCACATGCCTTGCCTACGTGGTAGGCTATGATTGGCCGAGGTAACTTAAATCCTATAAATTATTTCCGATGTCAAAAATAGAAAATAAATAGTGTTTTGAAATCAGGAGAACGATATCTACCCATTAAAAATGTTTTTGTGGTTTGATTCTGAGATTTTAGAATATGTATTTTTTGAGTCGATTTAATTAACTAAAAATCACCAAAATTAACCCTAAAAGTCCATATCTTCAAAATATACAATATTATATGTCATTTTGATCAGAAAACCCTAACTAAGATGATGGTGATGTTTTCGGAGTCTAATTCGATGGTTTGCGCAAAAAGTTAGTAATATTAGGGTTTTTAACCTTTAATGAGTATACTTAATTCTAATTCATAGATCTAATGATGATATTAGGGAAAGTGGGTTCTGATTTCATGTGAAGGGTTGGAAAGTGGTTTTTAGAACTCTTGAGGCTAAGGTATGTGCATCTACCCCCTTCAGTTGAGAAAATTGTATACCAATACCCATATTCCCTAATGAGGCTTAATCTGACCTAATTCATGATTCTTGAAACTTAATTTGTTTATGCCTCAAAATCAGTTATAGAAATATCTTGTTTGGGTTTTTATACCCCACTGCCATGTTATGTAAATCTTTTGATTAATCTTTCCATAACTCTTTTTCTAGCATGTTGATTTTATTAGACTAATTAACTAGTGTAGTGGTACTTGTATGTACAACCACCCATAGTTGGGGAATGTGTTATTTCTCCCCTGGGGAACGTGTTATTCTCCCCCGCACATGAAATATGTGCAGGTGACTGGGAATGTGTTACTCTCCCCTCACCCTTTTGGTTGAAGGTCTGGTAGGTGCCTCAACCCTACATAGTTAAGATAGTCAATATTAATGATACATGCAATCCTTGGTTATATATTGTTTATGGCAAGAATCTATTGAAATATTCTTTTATATATATGGCCTCATTCTCTTGATATATTCATCATATGATGAACCCTACCATGCTTATATTTTCTTTGCTTATCTTGTTGCATTAGAATATTTTTGTAACACATACTTTTATTTTCCTTCCCTCTTGCTGGGTGATTTCCCAACCACCCAGATGTGGAGTAAGGTGATGGATATGGCATGAAGATCGTAGCTTTGGCATGGACTTGGCTGATGGATATGTTGCTCAGAGACAAAAGTGGAGTAGTCTAGACTTCCCTCTATCTAGATCCTAGTTGTGTATGATGATGTAACCCTAAAACGGAGAATTTGATGTATTTTTGTACAATCTTTTATGAAATTGAATATAGTCATAAATTTTATCTTCCACTGCTATCCAAATTGGATTTTGTTTACCATTGTTATTAGTAGAGAGGTTGATTGATTTCACCTCTTTACAATTCTCTTTAGGCTTAGATCACATAGCTAATGCCTGGCATTGTCTTTGTGGAGTCATGGCCTGTAGCCATATTCTTTTAACAAAGTACCGGGATCTTAATCCCTCATCTCATCAAGTACATTTCCATTTCTTAACATGTTCATCATCATGATTATGGAATATGGGTATTCAAACCCTTAACTCATCATACAATACTTGTTACCACTTATTAGGTAACTTAATAACTTCAGGTCATCTGACCAAGGACATTATGATTCTTGTTTCACAAAGTATTCCACATAGTTCACAAAGATCAGATCACCTCTTATTACCCCTTAATAGGCAACAAGGCATATTATGGCTTATGAAGCTCATAAACAATTTCAATAATTAAAAACATCATATGGCACATAGGGCTCACTAATTTTTAAAATTATCTCTCACTGAGCAACAAAGCATATGAAGGCTTATAAGGCCTATAAAACATTCTTAATATACATAGCATCATAGCCCATACCTGGCTATTCTCTTCATCTCAACATACCTGCATAATTAGTACTCATGATAATAATTATATATCAGTACCATGCAATACAAGGGTTTTCTTATTACATTCATAGCTCATCAATCTGTATTTGAGTTTCACATAGGATTACTCTGTGTTAGGATTTCACATAGCATCACCCTGTATTAGGGTTTCACATAGCATTACCCTATATTAGGGTTTCACATAGCATTACCCTGTATTAGGGTTTCACATAGCATTACCCTGTATTAGGGTTTCACATAGCATTACCCTGTATTAGGGTTTATTATATCTCATTACCCAATTTAGGGTTAGGATGCACTATTCACATCAGATTAGGGTTCATCATGTCCTTTTACCCAATTTAGGGTTTATTGTAACATACATAACATCACCCTGGATTAGGGTTTTCCATAAATAACCATATAGGTTCTCAAGATCATGTTATTAATGGTTAAGTCCTATTTCATTGCTTCACACAGATAGGAATCAATATGGATAACATAAGTATTCAATCATACTTATGTATTCTCATCATTCATCATCAAATGAATTATCAACACAAAGTATAAGTTTCTCTCTCATCTTTATCATAATATGATTGCATCATAGTTTATTAGTTTGGATTAGCCTTTTCATAAGGCATGTTAGCCTACACTTATCAAAGTGCATTACATCTCAAGGAAACAACTAACATGCACACTTCATGTGTCACTCATCCAAATATATTGGATTTAAAACGCATCAAGGTATATCAATATTGAGGTGCTGGATGTGATATCTATCATACTTTGATATATCACTTCCCTCATCACCTTTATCTTACTTGAGTTCATCCACTTAGCTTGTATTAGGGTATTTCCCATCCTAATACCTTATACACTAGTTCATCACAATTATCATGTAATGTGTTGGTCACAAGCCACTGTATTTAGAAAATACAATCATTGTTAATGATATGGACTCATCTTTGAGTTAGGAACTATGGATATAAAGATATCCACTATCAAACTCTTTAGATGTGATACTTGTCAATATATTAATCACTATTCCATTATTAAGAATAGGATTTTCCATGTTTATAAATTAAGGTTCACATAGTATCTCCCATAAATATGTATTTCACCTAATATCACTCTTCATTAGAGTTTCACATAACATCCTTCTTTATCAAGGTTTCACTTAGTATTACCTAAAATTAGGATTTCACTTGACATATCCCTAATTTAGGGTTTCAAATAGCTTTTCCCTAATTTAGGGTTCCACATAGCTTTGCCCTAATTTAGGGTCAAGGCTCATTAATCTTTTCAATAAGGGTTTCATGATCTCATTATTATGGATCAAACCCTAATTACATATTTATTCATAATGAGAGAATTAGGGCTTAATTATACAAGCATTCCTATCTCTCTCTCATCTTCTCTAGGATGTCAAGTACTCCAAGATTGATCTAGGTCATCTCTTCATTTAAGTACACATAGTTAGGGTTAACCATTATGATTACCTTTAGTCTACATCATTATCAATCAAGTATCTAACTGACCTTTAATCATATTAGGTGTCCAAATGGTTTAACCAATTTGAACTTCAAAGGTCTTGGTCACTTAGACCCCAAACAGTCTTGGTCACTTAGACCTCAAACGGTCTTGACCAATTAAGTTCAAACGGTTTGAAATCGTTTAGCAAGGTTGGTGCTTGAAACCGTTTAGACAAAACATATTGAAACCGAATGAACTTGGGTCTCCAAATGGTTTGAGACCGTTTGGTCCCAAACGTTCTTGATACTGTTTGATCCCAAACGATCTTGATAATGTTTGGACTCAAACGGTCTTAAGACCGTTTGGTCCCAACTCTCTCAAAACCGAATGGACCAAAAGGGTCTTCCATCACTTAGTCAATTTAGGGTTTCAATCATTGAACCATCTATCAATTGAGCCACTGATTTATTCTTCAATCGAACCATTAAATCACCCTTCAATTAGACCTTCAATTAGGGTTTTGAACCCAATTGAACTAGGGTTTATAATCAAGACACCATCAATTAGGGTTTTGAAATCGAGGAACCTTCAATGGTTGACATTGTGGAACTAATTCGATTGAAATCGTTGAATCACCACTTAGCTATGTCATGACCTGACCTCAAACGGTCTTGAGGTCATTTGGATGACCTCCAAACGGTATTGATACCATTTTCCCAATCCATCATTAAAATCTATGGAATTCAATTAGGGTTTTCATCATTGAATCAATCATCAATTGAACTATTGATTGTATTTCAATGTAATGTCATTGGATCTTCAACCATCTAATAATACTTCATCATAAACTTCCAAACGGTCTTGGTTGACCTTCAAACGGTCTTGAGACCATTTGGGTGACCTCCAAACGGTCTTGAGACCGTTTGGGCTAGTCAACCCAAAATCGATTCAATTCACTTAAGGATTCAACACTCAACCCGATTAGGGTTTGTAATTGGTAGATCATCCAACATTGGAACCTTTAGAAACTCATCAATTAAATCTATTAGATCATTATTCATCACATCAGAACCCCCCCCTCAAACGGTCAACCCTCTCCATTTGGTCAACCACTCTAAACGGTTTGGAACTCAAACCACCAAACGGTTTGGTGAAACCTATTTGGACCACATGTTGAAACCGTTTGCAATAGATATTTGTGGAGGTGTGTGCTTATGATTATGTCATCATCATCAAGCTATAAACCCACGAAGCTTTCTATGATTTTCATGGTGATTGCATTAATCAACCAAATAAAATTTCGGAAACAAAGAAAAAATCAACAATTAATGAAGATATGGAATCAATAATAAAGTTTAAGGGTTTAAGTTATATAACCCACATTCAATTGAGATTCAAAGCTTGTAGCTTCACGTAAAAAATGGTGGAAGAAGCTTTTGAAACCCTCCCAAGGCTCGTCCTCAAGCTTTTGTGTGAAAAGATTGGCTAGGATTGAAGATGGAGTGAAATAGAGAAGAAATCATGCATTGTTTTGTGATTTCCACCATGAATTCAAGGTGAAAGAGGGTCAAGCAGCTTACCAACAGGTTGGGGGTCGTCCTCCTATTTCTCCAAGATCCCTTAGTCGTTTTTGCAAGCAAGAAGTGAAAGTGGATTCGAAATTATCCCTTCACCTCATAGATAAAGGAGCTTATATGTGAATTTTATTGAAAATTCATTTAAGAGAGAGAAAGTAGGAATTATCTCCTCAACTCTCTTGCCATATGCCCCCTTCTCTTCCTTAGGGACGAGTCTATCCTCTTTTCCTCTTATTTCTCTAAATTATCCAAAATTTAAAGGGAAAACAAACTAAGCACCTTAAATCGTATTATAATAATATCCATAAGTGAGTGGATATTTCTTTTTCTTATAATATTGTGAGCGAGTTATCAACTTCCTATGGATATTTTCGTGGCCTAGAAAAGGCAAAAATATGTTCACACTTGAGCAAAACCAAACATCTCATTTTTGGTTGAAGGCCCTTCAATTATTTTATTTATTTTTGCATTAAATGGAAGTAAAGTTCCAATTATGCTTAAATCTTAATTATTTTAATACCAAGATTCTCTCTCCTCCAAAGAGGTACAAATGAGATGCCCCTCTAATTGTATTTGCTCTACATGATGTCAAGAAACATTAGGGACCTTATTGAAGTGGTAATTTGCATATTGATATCTATATTTTGGGTAATTTGCACATTACACCAAAACTGGGTTTTAATGCACAAACATTGCTTTATCAGCTCTTTCTTGGTATTCAGGCTTGTAGAAGTCATTCTACTGCATCATACTCATTCCCATGATGCTTCAACACATGAGGAACATTGTATCATGTACAGTTTGCAAGTTAACCCCTCAACTTGGGCAATTTTCACTTTAGTGCAAAACTAACAAAACATTGTTTCAACATTATTCAAAAGGGACTGCAATTGAAATATAAGTTCCTCTTGAGCCTTAATTACTTTTAGAGAGATAATAGAGAGCATATAATCAACTTCATTAAGCAAAACATCTAAGTTTAAGCATAACCCAGGTCAGGGATGTTACAACCATGTCATGGTTCCATGTGTCAAACTCACGGTGGGTCTTTCCGGTACACTTGTTTTCTAACAAGTACCTATGTGTTTGGCTTGATATCTCCATATCATGACTAATGAGATTTTGTCATCAACCAACACCATAATCTAGTATTGTGTGTCATTGTTGTCTATCTACCTTCCACAATGACATCTGACTAGGGACATAATAAGAATGTACAAACTCTTAGCATCCGTATGATCTCACCGTTCAGGTCCTTAACCTAAAAGCATACATCATTGAGTACTGTCATTCTCTAGACATTCAATCTGTTCTATCATTATCTCATATGACTGAACCATAAAGAATTGGAAGCTTGCCTTTGATGTTTATCAAATCAATCTTAATATATCCCACCAATCATCCCATGATTGGCTCTCAAGGCATACATACCAATATAGATATCTACCAACAACATGTTGCATATGATATAGACCATAGGTGATAGTAATTCCTTGTATTTCAAAGGAATTACAATAGTATGGCCATAACCATTGCTTGTGTGTTTTATTTATTGCATGTTATCGTTTGTGGTTATAGCATGTATGTGATACATACTATATATGTGGTGATTGGATAAAGTATATGTATTTATACATACAAATTCCCTCAACTAAAATATTAAGACTTAGATGCCTTCCAAAAGAGGCACACTTGAAAAGCTTGATCAACCAACCATAGGTTACACTAAAGCATGGTGCACCATCTATCTTGTAGAAGTGTGATGTTAGATATGTAGGTATTGCTAAAGCAGGGTGCATATTCTATCATGTCAGCTTTTGGGTGATGCTTAACTGGTGATTCTGATAGGGTCTGGGCCCATAGGCATGCAGACGATCATGGCAAGGAGTTGTGCATATCATCTATCCAAGAGTTGCATATGATGCAATTGGAAGAATTGCTTACCTTGATAATTGACTATAGACGCTGGTATAAGCCATGTAATAGTTGGATTATTTTAGATCTTAGCCCACTAGAATATTGTATGCTGCAACATTCTGAACTGATATTGAGGGCTATAGATTTGAATAAAATAGTGGGAGCAATATCAATTAAAGGCCTAATTAATATTGTCAAATCAAATCAGACCAAATCAAAAATGTTTTAATTGCAATATTTCTTTGTAGAATCAAATGTCAAACACAAAAATGTCCAAATTGCGATTAGTCCTCAAGAAGGAAAAAAGAATATAAAGTTCCACGATTGGTAAAGGACTTTGAGAAATGTTCTCATCAATGAGAGGAAGCTCTATGTCGTTGATAGACCATTGCCCCCACTCCAAATGCGCCTAAGGCTAAAAGGATGCTTATTGGAAGTGTGCCAATGATGCCATAGACATTTGAATACCTAATGCTCTGTTGTATGAACAATGAGTTGCATGAACAACATAAAACATGGAAATTATCGAGGTGGTAACACATCTTAAGAATCATGTAAAACAAAGAAGTTATATTGTCTCTAAAAGGTGCCATTTGAGTGTAACTAAAGGGAGGTCTAGTATGGCCCCATGTGCTCAATGTGATTGGACATGCCAAGTGACTAGGATTTCTCTTTGGTCAAGAGTTGACCATAGATATAATTATGCAAGTGTTGCATGAATCATATAATCAATTTATCAAATGCTTGGCATGTTGATGCCAAAGCAAGGAAGAAGAAGGACAAATCCTTTATGATGATCAACATAAGTGAGTCCTAAGGAAAAGGAAAGGCTAAGAAGTGTTTTGAGGCTAAGCTAAAGACCAAGTCTTCTACACTCAATAATGGAGAAAGGTAAGTGTAAAAGGAATATGTCCTTTTCACTTAAAGGATAAAGAAAACAAAGTGCCACCATTATCACCTGTCTGGACATTGGAAAGGAATTATCCTCTTCAGAGAGTATCTTTGGAAGAAGATAGAGATAGAGATCTCCACTTTAGGACCTAAGAAGTAAGCTAAAATTGTGTGGAGGAAGGGTTACTAACTGTCATTCATGGGCGCATAATAGAATTAGTGAATTGCTATTATGCACTTGAATTGATGAAAACATTAAATGTTTTGTATGATAAGAACATTATGTTTCATTTTAAAAGATATGATCTTTTATGACGGTACCCTATTTCTCATAAACTATACTTGATAGTTGTAGAGACAACTTTGTATGGCACATATATTGAATGACTTGATAAATCAAACAATGAATACCTATAACGTTGTCATATAGAGCACATAAAAGAGAAACTACATCTCTAGAATTTATATGATGGTTATCTAGACTCTTTTGGTTATTAAACCAATAGAGACATGCATGTATTATTTGTTGTGCAATTTGACAAAAGCATATTCACTGGCTATAGTGGGAGATCGACTATTCCATTAGTACTAGTACATACTGACGTACACAGACCTTTTTGGATGAATGCTAGAGGTAGTTACAAGTGCCTCATTATTTTTATTGATATAATAAGTAGATATTGAAAGTTTGTATTTGATAAAATACAAACATGAATCTCTTGAAGTTTTCAAGGAGATCATAAATGAAGTACGTAAATAACTTGGTAAAAGTATTAAGATATCTCGATATGATTTATGTTGAAATACATAAACCAAGAGTTTGGGGACCTTCTAGGAGATCATGATAGTGTAAACTCCACCTAAAACATACCGATGTGTTTGAAAGAAGGTATCACACCCTATTAAGTCGTGGTGAGATTATCAACAAATTTAGCTGATCTTACAATTTCTTTTTGGCACATGCTTTACACTAAAATAATGTACTATCTAAAATGGTTCAAAATACACCATATGAGATATGGCATGGGAGGAGTCTTGATGAGTCTTATATAGTGATTAGGATTGAAAGCTTGTATAAGAAAATAGTTTCTTAAAAGGCTTTATACACAAATCACATGAATGTTATCTTGTTAAATACTACTCTAATCCCAATCTGACAACAAAGTGTTTATTAATCTAGAGAATTGTATTCCTAAAAGGGAACTTAGTTCTAAAGGAATCAGTGAGAGTAAAAGTAGAACTCAAAATTTCAAGACAAACAAGAAAACATACAACCTAAAGAGGTACAACAGGAACACGGAGAATCACAAGTTGTTTTGGAATATCAAGTTACTTATTTAAACATAGAACTCATAGTTCTAGTAAAATACACCTTGAATTTGAAAGATTATTGTAATGACCCATTTTCAAATTAGTCATCTAATTAGGGTTTACTTGGATGATTGTATGCTTAATTAAGTTGATCATTGTTTAAACCTTGATTAATGATGGTAGTTAAGTTTTGATGTTTAAAATACAACAAGAAGGTTGAATCATACTTTGATTCACATAATTAGGGTTAAGATTTGGAAACCCTAATCAACCCAAATTAGGGTTTTGATGACATATGAAAACAGAATTTGATAAGTATAATGTCTCACTAAATGATTTGTAGCATTTTATGTGTAACTCTGGTTTAATTAAAATTTGGATATGATTTGTATATGTCAAATGTAAACATTATTGAAAAATATAAGAATTTTTGAAAAAATTTCTGACATGTTTGTTGGTCGAGTTTCAAACTCGACCAACCATATTTTCAGATTGATATAACAGCGTGATAATTGAATTTTATATTTTTATTGGTATATCCAATTGATATAAAATTTTAATTGTAGTTTGAAAACTCCATTATAGACACGATATTAAATTTTCATAATTTTTGGATGATGGTTGATCTCTACAGAGAGAGGTGTCGGTCGAGTTCTATGAAGGACAAACTCAACCAACCATGCTGTAGACTGCAATATAGTAGTGTAGTATTTTATTTTTAGTTATTTATTGGTAACTTCAAATGTTCTAAATTTTTTAATTTTTATTTTAAACTCAATTTTATACATTTTGTTAAAGTTTCATAATTTTTGGACGATTTTTGAATTCTGAAAAGTGTGGTGTCGGTAGAGTTTATAACTCAGCTGACCAACTAGTCTACTCAAAATAAAAATATAATGAAAGGCTTGTTTGCAATTGTTCTAAGCACCTCAACTCATCTATATGACTAACCTAACACATAAGGAACTCTCATAACTCATTCTTCATGTTAAAGGAACGAAATTATTGAGAGAGATGAGAGCTAGGGTTTTGAGAAGAGAAAGTGGTGGAGATGTTGACCTAGGGTTTCTCTATCCAAGATATGATGAAATGAAGTAAGTTTAGCTTCTTTGCATAGCATTTCATGGTGAATCTTCTCTCACATGTTAAGATTCCATCCCTATTATTTTATTCAAAATCACATCAAATCTCCCCCTTTTCTCACTTTTTTTCTCTTGTAATCCCCATTTCTATGGTTTCCGAGTTGAGAGGAGAAAGAATTGGATTCATTTGCGAGAGTTTGATTGGGTGTCCATAAATTCAGAGGTTGACCTACGTTTTTAAGGTTCTTGGCACTTGAGGTGAGTGTTTTTATCCATCCTAAGCTTTGTACTCATGTTTAAAGCCTAATTCTATCTGGATAAAACAATCAGAAACCTTGTTTGTACATGTGTGTGATTGGATTTGATTTGGGAAAGATATTGGGGGATCCAATTCTACTGATTTTGATTATTTCTCACTGCTTGGAACTTGATTAGTTCCTGATATATTGATTGAGGATCCATGGATTTTCTTATGGGTAGATGACTATGCTATTTCATGAGAATTTTGCCTAAAAATCATCCCAATGGCCGATATGCTTGGAAGTGAATTGACATGTATAAAATCATATTTGAATTGTACTAGATTGTATTATACAAGTGTATTGTTGAATGTTAATGGAATTGAATCACCACATATCCTGATTAGGATTTGTGTTGAGGAAGTGAATCAAATGAGTCAATTAATCAATGTATACTTATGATTGATGAATGAAATGTGTGAAAATGGAAACTAGGGTTTCCAAGTTTGTGAATAACCCTAATGAACCCTTGAGTCATGATTGGATTACTGAATGATATGATTCTTATGATATGTTGAACTAAGGAATGACTTCTTGAAAACCCTAAAATTTTATTATTAAGACAATTATGAGTGATAAAGCTAGAACTTGTATATGATGTTGCAAATGTGATCAAATGCTGAAGTTGAAAGTATTAATACATCAATTGAATATGATGAGTCATACTAATATCATATAAGTCTAATGCATTCGTTTTAGTATATTGAAGAATGATCATTGTTGATTATGGGAATGACATTAGAAGTCAATGGCATCGTACACTTATCTAAATATAAGAAATGATATGAAGAAAAAAATGTAATGATTTTGATGGCAAGTTAAAGATGAAACTAATGAAGTTATTATGATGAAGTCTTTAATCATTTATTTTAATTACATATGGCTTAAGCCAAATTGAATCAAACATACTAAAACTAGACTTTGATGGATATCGATGAAAAGTGATGTATTGTATATCAAGTGAGTTAAAAATAATCGGTTCCAGTAATATAATGAACATGACATGAGAGAAGTTGAGATTAATGGATATGAATTGAAGGGAAAAGATGAGAATTAGTAGATGAATTTAAGAAACAAAATATAACGCTAAAATGTTGAGCTAGATGGTGCTAATGAATAACAATCTCAAACGAGGGATTAAGGAATGTACATAATTATAGTTTAATTCAATTAAAAGACGAGGTTCAAGAATTTGAATTGATTTACAAGAATGTGTTCTTGTATTGTGATTGTTTGATAGAATACTTGTACTATTAGAATGAACTATTTTGATGGAATTCAAATGATAATCAACATGTGTTGATTAGTAACCCTATATGAAGAATGTGAAATAAAAGAAGAAGAGAAATAAGTCTGTTATGCATGTATATGAATGAAATTTATTGGCATCTATTTAGATTGAATGGAACAAGCATATGTTGTATGATAAAACTATTCTTAGTATGATGAATGATAGATGATATATATATGCTTTTACTGTTGCTAGTTCTAATGCCTCTACTAATATTTGTTCAGAACTGTGATATACAATGAACTGATAAGATTTATATTGAAATCTAAATTTAATATGCACTCCTTACATTTGAGAAACCCTAATAAGGGTAAATGTTGCATAATGAGATTATGTCTAGGGCTGAAAGCCCACTGATGATGATAAAACCCTGATGAGGTAAATGATGGACAATAAGATTATGTCTCGGGTTGAAGGCCCATTGTTGATGATTTCTATGAGATGATGTAGAAGATAGAAAGAATCATATGTGTTGCAATATACATATTTTTTGTGCTTCTTGCTTTGATCATTGTACTTATTGATTAACTTAATCTATTTCAGGTTATTCTAGTTACACGAGAATACAAAGATATGATATATGATGTTTTGAATTCTTTTAAGATGAGTAAAAGCGATTAATAATAAGTGAAATGATGGAACATCTAGTTAGGTGCCCTGAACACTGTGAGTTTCCCCCGAGGACCATAATGGGGAAACAAAACAGATCTCCTTGTAGTAATCGATGAATTATGAGAAGGATTTCCAAAGTGTGGATCGAGACCTTAAAGGTTAGAGCACTAGGATTTAGGAGTGAGTCATATGGAGTGGCTCTGGCCCTAAATCCTTGCTGTGAAAATCTATGTCCAGATCGAATAGACTCTGATGAAATGAAATATGTGAAATGTGGAATGTGAAATGAAAAATATGTGAAATACTGTGATATGTGATATACTATTTTGCTGGTTCCTATCTCATGTACTCGAGATGAGGACGTGAGCCTCTTCAGGCAACCCTGAGGTGGCCAAGCTCTGTTTTTGATATCTTAGGGTGGCCGGCTAAACCCTAAGATAGTGATGGTGAGTCATTGACATGAGAATCAGGTGTGGCGAATTCTACTTGGTGAGGTACAAGCCAAGTAGTTTTAGGACAAACACATAAAAGATGATAAGCCATGTAGAACATGATGTGAGTGGTTGTTACATTCCTTGTACTACTACTTGATGATTTATCATTGTTGAGTATGCTTCTAGTTGTAGAAAGTAATCATGCTGCTATGGATATTTTCTATTTCATATTATGATATGTCATGTTGACAAGTTATAAATGATGGGATTTATATCCATTCTAAATATGAGTTGGATTGCTTGCTATTTGATAGTATTGTTTGGTAGATATGTATTATGTATACTTCAGCTTCAGGACTATAGGATGTGTTTCTCGTCTAGCTGGTGGAGTGTCACAAATATGATGTTATTGTTATGTATTGATTCAAAATGCTTAGAACTTGACTTATTACTCATGTAGTAGGATTCTTAATCTGAATTAAGAAGTATCTGCTTATTTTTTCATAGACATGCTTTAAAAGATGTTTCAAAGGTATAATTGGTTCAAGTGATTACTTTATCTATTGGATTAGATTACCATTGTAAGTCAGATTTGACTCATGATAGAACTATCTACTAGACTTTTAATATATGCATGTTTCTGTTAATTTTATTATACTTAATCTGATGCTGATGCATGTACCTAGCTTGAGTGGGAGGTATCCACTCACTGGGGATCTATATGAATTTCATGAGGTTGTTTCAAATGTTTTTAGGTATAATTCTATCCAGCGGAGATATTGTGACAAAGAAGATATAAATAGCATAATCTGGATAGATTAAAATGTCCCTATACTCTCTCTTTCCCAGAATGGGTTTTAGATTAAGTTTGTTCATCAATGTGCATGTATCTGATGTAAACTAAACAACATATGAGAACAAGGTTGATTCTGGTTTTAATGGAGTTGAATAAGATTTGTGATATCTAAATGTGACATTGATTTATGATGTTGTCAAGAAAGGAACAGGAAAAAATTATCTATGTTTTTTGTATATTGTTTAATCGCCTGTGTCGAGAATTCATTATTTCATTCCATAATTTGGGTTTAGGTTTTGGGATTATCTCTAATGGTTGGTATTTATGCTGATTAAAAGAGTGGGTCCTGACAATTATGATGTCTTATAACTCAAGAAGGTAGTAAGTTGATCATATAGATGAGTCAACAACCTACCTAGAAACTATTGAGGGATTGGAATTTGAGAAATGGCTTCAAGCCATGGGATCAAAGATGGACTCCATGTACACCAACAAGGTATGACCTTACTGGATTCACATGAAGCGGTAAAACCCAATAGGTGCATTTGGGTCTTTGTAAGAAGGCCAACATGGAAAGGTAAATTGGTTGAAAAGAGTTTCAAGATAGTTCAAAATGTTGAACATGATGGAGTCCTTTCACCAGTTACCCTAGTTAAATCCATCTAGAACATGCTTGCTATTGCAACTTAGTATGACTGTGAGATTTGGCATATGGATGTTAAAAACACATTCCTTAATTGGAATAATTAAGGGGTTGTGTACGTGACAAATCCTAATGGTTTTATAAATCCATTAAATAAAATAAAGTTTATAAGCTACAAAATTCAATCGGTGGATTGAAGCAAGCATCTCAGAGCTGGAATCCTATATTTGATAAGATAGTCAAAAGGTTTGACTTGAGTCAGAATGAAGATGGAATCTATCATTACAAAATATTTATTGGGAGCATATTTATATTCCACATAATGATGAGGAATAACATCCTTATCCTATAAATGTTAAAACCTGGCAAAGAAAGTGCCTTCTATAAGAAGGGTTTAGGTGAAGCATCCTATGTGATAGAGATCGAGATCTATAGAGATAGATATGGCAAGCTTCTTGACCTTAGAAAGAGCACATACATTGGTAAGATGTTCAAGGGTTCAACATGTAAGATATAATGAGAGAAAATGTGTCCATGTTCCATGGAGTTAGTCTCTTAGGAGCCTAGTGTCCCAATTCTTATGAAGAATAGGAACACATAGATAGATGAAACATGCAATTGGATCAACCTTGAATACAATTTATGCCCTTATCTCATATGTATTGGACATGATGAGAAGATATACCATTATCTCATATGTATTGGACATGATGAGAGGATATCCAATCATCTCATATGCATTGACATGATGAGAGGACACATGTATACCTACAAAACAATCTTGTATGTATTCGACATGACAAGAAGGTATATGTTAGATTCTAGTGAGAGTCACTAGAATACCATACTAATCATCGTTCGATGCTTGTGAAGCAGTTAAATGGTTGGTTCCTTGGTTATGGTAACAAGGAAGAGTTGGGTGTAAGGAGTTACACTCATGCACACTTCCAAACTGACAAAATAACCACAATCTAAGTTTGACATTAAATGAGAACTGTAAGCTATAAAGGGTTCTGAGCTAATGAAGTTGTTCAAATCTACAAGAGAATCTGAGTATCTCTGTATTATGAGAACAACAAAGGATACTATATGGATCAAGAAGTTCATATGGGTGAACTTGTGTGAGGTTCCAAACCATTGATGACTTAGTAGAAATATCGATGAAAACAATGGAGCTATGAGTTAGGCTGGGAATCTCAAATAGTATATTGTGACACTTCCATCTCGTATGAGTAGTCGTACAACAAAGAGATGAGAAAATTCCAAAACACTGACTTGAAGCAAATGTTGCTAAAAGCACTTGCACAGTAAAAACATGATGGTCATGTTAGCTCACTCAGGATAAGATTCATGGGTAATTGTCTCTAAGTAAAAGTGGGAGTCTGTTGGTATGTATGTACAGAGAGCCAATCATGACATAATTGTGATGAAATAACATGTAAATGATTTGATTATCAATAAAAGGCAAGCCTCCAATTTATTATGTTTCATTTAGTTATGAGATAATGATGGAACATTATAAATGTCTAGATAATTATATTACTCAATAATGTATGTATTCAAGTTACTATAGGGAAATACAACATCAATTAGGTAGCAACAAAAAAATTTTAATGACATATTTCCCATTAACCAACAGATCGCATCAATAACCATGCAATAGGTATGATGGTTTCACAAAGATATACCTGGTCATGGAGCAAGTCCAGTGACAATTCTCATCGATGTAGATTCACACTCTATCTTGGACGATGTCTCTGTAGCTCCTAGTCACACTCAGTCTCATCTAACTTCTCCTCCATGGACTGCAGACTCGGACAACTACTGCAACGGCTCCTCAGATCTCACCATGGAATGCAAGTTGATGTTCCCTCCTAGCAACATCCAAAGGAATCCTACCTCTAGAGTATTCCACACAGACCAAATAGAACTCTTTTCATCCTATAGGAAAAGACAAGAAGGATTTTTCCATCTTGTTGGTGTAATAGTCACCAACATGCGCTCCCACAATAATGATCCTCAATTATTTCTCTCCTGTAGCTATCCCTCCCTAGTCCGGTAGGACTTGCCTGGGCTCTCGTGGTTACCACAACCAGAGAGGATAACAATTATCAAAGCAAATGATTCTCAATTGTATATGTAGTAGTTGTGTTCTGGGAAGCCCACAATACCCCTTTATATATAGGAGGAGGGGTTAGGGTCAGGGTTCCTAGTCCGCAGCCAATGTGGGACTAAAGAGGGAGTGAAAAGGACCGGAATATCTTGAATTTTTACAATAATTCTGGAAGTTTCACAACCTACCTGCCGAAACGGTCGTTTCTCTAAGAGAAACAGTCATTTTGTAGTTTTCAGTTCTGCACATATGTCGGCAATTCAATTCCAATTAGTACTCAAATTGACGTCAACACCAATCCTTTTTGCAATTGAATTGCACTCCTGAAATAGGCATCTAGTGTAAACAAGATAGGTGTCTCACACCATCCTAGATGGCCATCTCACATAGGTGAAACATGCGTCTCACAGCCCAGGTCAGGCAGAATTCCAACCAATGTACAATACAATCAAGGTAACACTCCAAAAAGTTGTCCCAATACTTGAACCGATAATTTGGCAGTCTAGTCATCTTATCAATTGCGTATATTGAAATACCTAAACACTTTAATAATCAATTAAATCATCATTTAAGATCAAACTCCTCTTCTAGATGAGTTCCTATGTGTGTGACCTTATACGTCCCATATCACGTTGGCAGTGAATTTCCATAACTAGCTTATGACATCACAAGCAATGACCGGTGCCTAGTCGCACATCATTTCTACCCAAGTGAATGGAAAGTTGGGGAGTAACTTCAACCTACAATATGTGTATGGTGTTATAATGCTTGTATAGTTACTTTGTCACTGATATCTAGATTGAACTTGAGGCATGGACCAATCATCCTTAGTATTATTCAATCTTGTTCCATGAACCAGATCAAATTGCGTGAGATATATGTAAGCTCAATATCATTTATTGATTCACATGTGCATGGCCATACTTTTCTCAATCTCTCTAATCAAGAGGCCTTGGATATCATACTCCTATCAGAGGGAAAAATCTCATATCTATCACTCACAGTCAATCCAAATGTGTCAAATTCACCCAATCATCACCTTTGTAACAACCCATGTTTTAGGACTGCATTTGATGATGTCAAAGTGTACCCAACAACATGCCACGAGTATAGTGATTTTAGGTCTAAGAACCACAACCACCACCATCACTGTGAGAGCTAACTATGACTTCCATGTGTCAGTCTCACAGTGGGTTTGTCTGATACACTATTCTCTAAAATGTATCTATGTGCTTGGTTTGATATTGCCATATCATGACTAATGAGATATAGTCATCAACCAACTCACACTCTGATCTTATGTTTGATTGTTGTCTATAAACCTTCCATAATAACAACCAATCAGGGACATAATGAGAATGTATATACTCTTAACATCTATATGATCTCATTCCTCCAAGTCACGTACTCGAAGACATACATCATTGAGTAATAACATTCTCTAGACATTTATTATGTTATACATTATCTCATAACTGATTATACAAAATAAATTGGAAGCTTACCTTTATTATTAATCAAATCATTTACATGTTATGCCATCATAATCATCATATGTTTGGCTCTTTGGGCATACATACTAACATACTCCCACTAGCACTTAGAGCCAATCACCCACAAATCTCATCCTGAGCAACCGAACATGACCATCATGTTTCTGCTGCATAATTTCTTTTATAGCGGGTTTAACAACGTTTGCTTTAACTCGATATTTTGCAATTTTCACATCTCTTCACTATATGACTACTCATATGAGATGGAAGTTGTCATCAGTATTTCTACTATGTCATCAATGGTTTGAAACCTCACATAAGTTCACCCGTATGAACTTCTTGATCCATACAATATCCTCTATTATTTTCATAATACAGAGATACTCAGTTTCTTTTGTAGATTAGAACTATCATTAGTTCATAACTCTTTCTAGCTTATAGTTCTCGTTTAATGTCAAACACTATTGCGATCCTTTTGTCAGTTTGGAAGCTTGCATCAGTGTAACTCTTTACACCCAACTCTTCCTTATTACCATAAACAAGGAACTGATCCTATTAGTGCTTTACAAGCACTTAAGGATTACCTGTATGGTAGTCCAACGACTTTCACTAGAATCTATCATATATTCTCTCGTCATGTCCAATACATACAAGATTTTTAGGTAGGTATATATGTGTCTTCTCATCATGTCAAATACATAAGAGATGACTAGATATCCTCTCGTCATGTCCAATACATATGACATTACTAGATATCTTCTCATCATGTACAATACATATGAGATAATTGGATAAGTACATTTCATTGCATTCAAGATAGATACAATTGCAAATTCATATGGAATCTACCCATGTGTTCCTATTCTTCATAAGAATTGGGACACTAGGCTCCTGAAAGACTAACTCCATGGAACATGGACACACTTTTTCTCATTGAGTCTTGCATGTTGAACCCTTCAACATCTTGCCAATGTATGTGTTTTTTCTTAGGTCAAGAAGCTTTCCATATCTATCTCTATATCCCTATCTCATAGGATTCTCTGCCCAAACCCTTCATATAGAAGGTACTTTCCTTGCCATCTTTTAACATTTATAGAATAAGGATGTTATTCGACATCATTATGTGGAAAATATTCTCCCACTAAATCTTTTGTAATCACAGATTCCACCTTCATTTTGACTCAAGTCAAACCCTTTGACTGTCTTGTCCAATGGAAGATTCTATCTCAGAGATGCTTTCTTCAATCCACAGATTGACCTTTGTATCTTAGAGACTTTATTTGCATTAATGGGTGTATAAAACCATTAGGTTGTGTCACATACACATCCTCTTAATTATTCTAATTAAGGAATGTAGTTTTAACATCCATATGCCAAATCTCATAGTCACACTAAGCTGCAACAACAACCATGATCTATATGGATTTAACGATGGTAATTGGTGAAAGACTTCATCATGTTCAACACCTTGAACTAGTATGGAATTCTTTGCAACCAATCTACGCTTCCATGTTGGTCTCCTTTCAAAGACCCAAATGCACCCTATGGGTTTTACCCCTTTAGGTGGATCCACCAAGGTCATACCTTGTTGGTTTACATGGAGTCCATCATTAATCTCATGGCCTCAAGCCATTTTTCATATTCGGGTCCCTCAATAGTTTCTAGGTAGGTTGTTAACTCATCTCTATGATCTACTCACCGCCTTATTGAGATATCATAATCTTTCATGGTGTCTTCTACTAGAACTATGACTTCTGTGTTTACACAAGGAACTTGAGATTCCACAACAATTTTTGATTCTCCTTATTCCTGTTTTACCTCTTTAGGTTCAATGTTTTCTTGTTTATCTTGAACATTTCGAGTTTGACTTTTACTCCCACTGATTCCTTGGGAACTAATTTCCATTTAGGAATTCATCTATCCTAGCAACAAACACTTTGTTGTCGGGTTGGAATATAAGTAGCATTCAACAAGATATCATTCATGTGATTTGTGGATAAAGCCTTTAAGAAACAATTTTCCTATATAAGCCTTCAATCCTAATCACTGTAAAAGACACATCAGGACTCCTCCCATGCCATAACTCATATGGTGTCCTTTGAACCATTTTATATGGTACATTGTTTTAGTGTAGAGCACGTGCCCAAAAGAATAGTAAGATCAGCTAGATTTTATTGAGTAATATCACCATGTTTTAACAGGGTGTGATACTTTCTTTCTAACACATCAATATTTTTCAGGTGGAGTTCATTGTGATACACTATCACAATCTCTCCAGAAAGTCCTCAAACTCTTGGTTAAAATATTTCAACATTTATCATATCAATTTATCTCAATACTTTATCAAGTAAGTTACATACTTTATTTATGATCTCCTTGAATACTTCAAGAGATTCATGCTTGTATTTCATTAAATACAAATTTCAATATCTTCTTATCACATCAGTAAATATAATGAGGTACTTGTAACTACCTTTTGCATTCATTCTAAAAGGTCTATGTACATTAATATGTACTAGGGTCGATCTCCCCCTACATCTAGTGAATATGCTTTTGTCATATAGCACAACTAATAAGACTTGCATCTCTCTGTCAGTTCAATAACTGAAAGAGTCTAGATAACCATCATATGGATTCTAGAGATGCATTTTTTCATTTATGCGTTGTAGATGACAATGCTATAGATATTTATTGTTTGAGTTATCAAGTCATTCTATATATGTGTCATACACATTTGTCTCTACAACTATCAAGTATAGTTTATGAGACATAGGGCATCTCCATAAAAGATCATATGTTTTAAAATGAAACATAATGTTCTTATCATACAAGACATATGATGTTTTCATAAATGGCAAGTACATAATAACAATTCACCAATTCTATTATGTACCCATGAATGATAACTCCCAACTGTAAAGGTAGCAACCTTTTGTCTGCATAGTTCTATCTTACTTCTTCTCAGGTCCTGAAGTGGAGATCTCTATCTCTATCTTCTTTGTGAGATCCTCTTTGAAGAGGATAATTCCTTTCCAATGTTTAAACAAGTGACAATGGTGGAACTTTATCTTATTTATCCTTTAAGTGAAATGGAAAAATTCCTTTTACACTTACCCTTTCTCCATATATTGAGTACAGGAGACTTGGAATTAGGCTTAGCCTCAAAACACTTCTTATCCTTGCCTTTGCCCTAGGACTCACTTCCGCTAATCACCATCACAGATTTGTCCTTTTTCTTTGGAACCAACATGTCCAACATTTGATAAACTGACTATATGATTCATGCAATGCTTGCATAATCATATTCACAGTCAACTCTTGACCTAAAAGAAATCATATCCATTCCACATGTCAAATCATATTGAACACATGGGGTTTACTGGACATCCCTTTGTCAGTTTTCACTCAATTAACGCTTTGGAGACATTATAACTTCTATGCTTTACATGATTCTTAATATGTGTTACCATCTCGAGAATGTGCATGCTTTCATGTTGTTCATGCAACTCATAGTTCATACAACATAGCATTAGGTATTCAAATGTCTATGGCATCATTGACATGCTTCCAATAAGCATCCTTTTAGTCTTAGGCACATTTGGTGTGGTTTCCTATGGCATTGGTCTATCAAGGACATAGAGCTTTTGCTCATTGATGAGAACATTTCTCAAAGTCCTTAACCAATCATTGGACTTTATCAAGTTTTGTCCTTCTAAAGGACTGAACGCAATTTGAACGTGTTTGTGTTTGACATCTAATTCTACAAAGAAATATTGCAATTTTTCAAAACATTTTAGATTTGATTTGATTTGATAAATTTGACGATATTAATTAGGTCTTTAATTAACTACCACTCCCACTATTTTTATTCAAATTGATATCCATCCATATCAATTTGAAATATTGCAATGTATAATATTCTTGTGGGCCAAGATCCAAAACAATTGCATCAATACCCAACCAATGCTGGCTCTCATGACCAATTATTAAGGTAGGCAACCATGCCAATTGCATCATATGTAACTCTTGGATAGATGATATGTGCAACTCCTTTCCATGATCATATGCATGCTTTTGGGCCCAGACGCTATGAGAATCACCTGTCAAGCCTGACCCAATAGGCAACACGATAGATATGCACCCTACAAAGGCTGAAACTACATATCTACTAGCACACTTCCATGAGATAGACGGTGCACCACGGGAAGGCATAAACTATGCTTGGTCAATCAAAATTTTCATGTGGGTTGCTATTTGAAACAATCTATGACTTAATATTTAAGTTGAGTGAGTTTGTTTGTATAAATACATATACTTTATCCAATCACCACATATATAGTACGTATCATATACATGATATAACCACAAATGAGAACATGCAATTAATAAAGCACACATGCGATGGTTATGACCATACTAATGTAATTCCCTAGAGCCACAAGGAGTTACTACCACCTATGGTCCACATTGTATGCAACCTGTTGTTGGTGAAGATCTATGCTCAAACCAATCCAGGTTGATCAGTTCAACTCTAGAAAACCAGTCAGCTTGCCTCTTGGTTGCTCGGTTGGGATCTTTTGAAGTGGTCATCTGGTTCTTAGGTCCAAGTAGCGTCTGGACACCTCCAATCGATCGGTTGGGCCACTAGTCAATCGATTCGTCCTCTTGTGTCTAGCCTCCTCGATCCTCTAGTTGATCGGGTTGTCTCACAAGTCGGTCATCTCACTTTTGTGTTAATCATCATATCACGTCGAAACATAAACTAAAAATATCCTCTTTCTTATTACATTGTATATGGGAAAACCTCAAGTTACATTTGATGGGAAATAGGAAGAAAAGAATTAATTTACATTTGGAAAGGAGAGAGAGGCTCGGTACGTAGACTGATTAACAATAGGAATAAATATACACAACCATGTACACACAGATCTAGGGTTTTGGCCATAACCATGCTTCACATATGTTGGCTAAATTGGATATTAATATACCCTTTGTTTTGATGATGAAAAAAATTTCATTCTTGTGTATCTAATGTGCTACTTGAGTATTTCATGGTTCAAAGGAATAAGGAAATCCTACCAAGTTGGAAGATGAAGATAAATGCAAATCAAAGATAAAATGTGCTTAATTGTATAAATGCTCATGATTATACTCAAATGTAAACACTTGTACAAAAATATAATGTAAAAGTACTTAGACATCATGTAAATCAAGTGTTATATCTTCCTTACCCACTTATAACCCTTAGATAGATTTCCCTCAAAGTAAGAGTCACCCACACACATTGAAACACACACTAAGTAGGTGATTCAAAAGTCTAGAATAGGGATGCCCTCGGTCGAAGAAATTGCTGACTGAGACATACTCGATCGAAGTTCTTTTCGACAGAGAAACACCTCAATCGAAATTGTAAGCACTATTCAACAACTTACACAATTGTGCTCTAAATTAGCATTCTCTAAAAAATTACCTCGACTGAGTAAGCAACGGTCTAAAGCTTACGACCATTAGATTGATTGGTTGGCAGTTGGGAGTTGGAAATAGACGTTGCAAAACTTTTTCTCCAATCCCTCTTGGGTCATAGAAAAAGTTCAAATGAGACACATCTTGATCGACAAGTTACTCGACCAAGATAGTATTCGGATTGTTCTTTTCATCTCAAAATAATTAGCCATTGCAAGTCAATTAATGGATACATAATGGCTAGTTAAGCACTAAAAACACTCTAGAAACCCTATAGAATGTCCCTAAGTACTTGCAAACCATTCCTATAAATAGGAGAGGCCTTAGGACACCTAAAGCACACAACTACACTTGAGAATACATTCTAGTGAGCAATTGATGCATGTGTTTTTAGTCATTATTTCAGGAACATTTTTCCTTGATTTCTTGTGTAGATTAGTCATTTATTTGATTTATTATGCATGAAATGATATAGACTTCATGTTTCTATTAAATACATAAAATTATATGATTTTTACTATTTTATGTAATATTTTACGCTTCCTAAGTGCTTATGATGTTTTTGTGCATTTTTAGGTGTAAGGAAGAGCCATAGACTCGATGCTACTGACTTGGAAACATTCGGTGGTACTAACTTGACGTAAGTGATGGACCCAAAAACTTGTTCATAGTTGGTGCAACAGACAACTGAAGTCGGTGGTACCAAATTAGCATCAGTAAGCCCCAACATGAATCGAGAAAACTCGGTGCTACCGACTTTTCAACTCGGTGCTACCAAGTTGACGTTAGAGAGGCAACTTAAAAACCACAAAACTCGGTGCTATCGAGTCCAGTCCATAGTACTGACAGGATCGGGATTGTGTGACCAAACCTAAGTAACTCGGTACTACCGACTCACCTAGTTGGTACTACCGAGTGTAACCGATCAGGCCAACCACTGATTTCACTCTAATCCAACGGTGGACGTTATTTCGTACCCTAAGTGCCTTATATGACTTAGGGGGATGACAACCAGAGAAAAAAAACATCTGTTTTCATTGCATGATGACCAGAGAGAGAGAAAAGAAGAACTGAGGATTGAAAGCTTCAACTGAGGAGATCCAGGCACCTCTGGAGGACGATTCTACAGCCGGAAGACAACAGAATGCATATACTAGGGAGGAGATCTTATGAAAATGCGGAGATTCAGGGGTTACCTTAGTTTCTTCATATTTCCCACAATTTTCTTCTTCCATTCCATGTATTCGTTGATGAAAATCTTGCAAGGCTAAAAATCTTTATTCCTTAGGATCTAAGAGTAGCCTGGATATACACTATGATTGATTTCCATGCATTAATATTAGTTTTATCTCTTTCTACTGGATATAAATCTATGAAAGCTTTGTGTTATACTTGTGCTTGATCACCATGAGTGGATTGATAGACGTTTTGTCATCTCGGGAGAGAGGTTGAGGGTCAAAGAGCATAGATTTACCCATAAACTGTGCCATTTGGGAAAAGTGGAGTGTAAATGGGAGGAGAAACCCAGAGAATAATCATAAAACATCTAACTAATCAACCAATAATTGTGCAAGTGGAATTGGCATTAGATTAGGCAGTGAATTACATTGAGGGAGCAGGTAATTCTGGCTATAGGCTCCTTATCCAGGGTAGAGATAATAGATGTTAGTGTGTGTGAGGTCAGTAATTAGTGTTGTTCGTGGTGAAACCATTGTCCTAAGGAATTCACCCCATCTCTAATTAACTCAACCTTCAATTTGTAGTTTTACCTTTATTCTTTCGTTCAACCCAATTCAACCATTTACAACCGGCTTAGCTAATTTGACTATAGTTAGTAGTAGTCTACTGGAGAAATGCTTCCCCATGTTCAACTCAGACCTCACAAGGCCTTATTACTTCGATACGTTGACTTGCGTACTACGCGCAGTAAACTTGTGTCAAGCTTTTGGCACTGTTGTTGGGGAAGCGACAACATCCAACACTACGAGTGCTGTGGTAGGCCACTCTAGGCCAATTTTTCTTTTTATTTTTTTTTATTTTATCATTTTTAAATTTCTTCGAGCTGAACCATAAGATATTTCTAATACATCATAAATTTCTTATGCTAATACCTACTTTGTACTATTTCAAGAAAACTAGTGCATGGTGCATACTAGAGCCATAGAAAATAGGATAACCATCCTCACCAGGCTTTGGACAAGTAGATCTCTTACAAGGAGAAAGGGAGTTCGGCAGATATGTGGACATTTTTAACCGAACCCCTTTAATCGAACCCCTCCACCTCCACCTCCACCTGAGAGACTTGTGACACCTGAAGAACCAGAGACAACATAAATGGAGGGAGAAGAAGAAATGATAGTATGGGAAAGGATAAAGGCTTTGTCAGCTATGGCCGAGAAAGGGCCCATCAAAAGGCAAGCTAATAATGTGGGAATCTACAAAATAGATCCTGGACTTGTTGCCTTAGTCAAATCTCAAGCATTCCATGGCCATCCTTCTGAAGATCCAATGACACAGATTAGCAATTTCATGTAGAACTATGACATGGTCAAAATAGATAAGATCCCAATGACTACAATATATCATAAGTTGTTCTCATCTTCACTGGAAGATAGTGTAAAATCATGGTTTAACAATCTAGATGATGAGATCATTGAGACATGGGATCAGATGATAGATGCATTCTTCTAGTGCTATTTACCTCCAAAAAAGATGAATGATCTAGTGAAGAAGATTCACAACTTTAAACAGCAAGTAGATGAGTCGTATATAGAGGCATGGGAAAGGTTTCAGAATATGCTGAGAAAGGTGCCTCGTCATGGCACTGATCTACTGGGGTAGGCCAAGAGTTTCTATTATGGCCCACACAAGGGGGAGAGAACAACTCTTGACAGTGCAGGAGGAGGCTTATTTCCCAATAACAAGCCCACTCACTACCATGAAATCCTCAAGAACATGTCTAAAAACCAATCATGGGGAGAAGAAAGAGAGCCACCGACAACCATCAAGTGTGTTAGGGAATCCAAAATGATATCTAATTTAAATGAGAAGTTAGATCTCATTTCTAAGAAGTTATGTGCTACAGATTGAGTTCCTGTTGAGGAAGAAGAAGTAGAGTGCAAGTATGTGCGTCAGGGGAAAAATAGGAATAATGATTATTCTTAGACAAAAGACCCAAAATTTTCTTGGAAGAATCCTAACAACTTCCGATAGGATCCATCACAGGAACATCAATAACATCCTAAGCTACAATAGTATGGCGGACAAGTACAATATCAACCAGAGCAACAGAAAATTGACAATATTGAAGAAATGCTGGTCAAGTTGTTGAGTCAAAATGAGATGTAGATTGCACAAACTCAAAGGGATATTAAAAACCAAGGGGCACACATTCACAACATAGAGACACAAATATCTTAGATAGAAGAAGATGTGAGTGCATTAAAGCAACTAACCCAACAAGGATTTCTGGTGAATACCACTGTACCTTCTAGAAATTAGCATGTGAAGGTTGTTCTTCTACATAGTGGTAAGAAATTACTAAATGATGCATCACACAGGGTAGTTACTGAAGAAGATACAAATCAAACTATACCAGTGGATGCAAAAGAACCAGACATGGAAACATAGGAGAAGATGGTGGAGGAGCAAGTTGATGAGGTTGGGGGTAATAAAACTCAGGTTTATATCCCACCTCACCAGAGGGAACCTGTAGTTCCGGTTCCCTTTCCAAATAGTTTGAAAGTGACCAAGATGGATTGACAGTTCAAGAGATTTCTAGACAATTTTCAGAAGTATTTGTGAACATTCCCTTGATAGACACTATTAAGAAGATACCATCCTAAGGGAAGTTTTTCAAGGATATAATAACAAAGAAGAGAAAGATACTAGAGTCAGATGTCATGGTTTTGAAAGAGCAGGTTAGTGCCTTCATGTTGGGACACTACCTCCTAAAAGACAAGATCCAAGATGCTTTAATATCACATGCTTCATAGGCAAGACAAAATTTGGAGAGGCTCTATGTGATTCAGGGGCAAGTATAAATCTGATGCCTCTATCTACCTTCAATAGGCTCAGACTTAAGGAATCCAGGAAGAGCAACATGACAATCCAGTTGGAAGACAATTCAGTTGTTAAGCCATATGGTATATGCAAGGATGTCCTGGTAAAAGTGGATAGGTTCATCTTTCCTGTAGATTTTGTAGTTATGGAAATGCAGGACTACCATGGAAATGAGCTTCTACTTAGAAGTCTATTTCAATCCACTATAGACATGATACTTGAGATGGGAAGAGGATGTCTGACTATGGGAATCCAATATGATAGGTTCAAGATCAAGATGCCAGAGCACTCTCAAGCCACGAGAGATAAGGTGCAATGCAACATGCTTCAACATGTGTATAGCAAGTTTTCTCTATTTCTAGGGAAGCCATTCCTAGATATGGTCCATGTTATGACTAAAGTAGAAAGAAGTACTCTACCGGTGGACATCCTAGAAAATACAAAGGTGATTTTGTTGACCCAAGCAATGCGCTACCCAGATGATGAGGGAGAGGACTACGAACCTGTACTAAAGAAGAAGATGTAGCTGATTCTGTGATACAGTCATCACCCAAGCTACCCTTAGAAGCATGCTTGACAAATAGAATGGAGGACAACATTTGCAACAACCACCTAGAGGAGTGCATTTTAATGTTGAAGGAAGTACCTTGCTACTATGAAAGGTGCTTTGAAGACCTTGGACCACCCCCCCACCATTGGTCCCATCTTTATTGAGCTCGTCAGACTTGGAGCTGAAGCCATTACCTCCGCACCTGAAGTATGTCTTCTAGCTATAGAGGAAAAGCTCCCAGTGATCATATCATCCTCTTTGAGTGGTGAAGAGGAAGGAAAGTTACTCACCGTGCTGAAAAACCACCAAGCTGCATTCGGGTGGTCCATAACTAACATTAAAGGGATCTCTCCAACCTTGTGCCAACACAAGATTTAGCTCGAAGAAGGAGCCAAGGCAATTTTCCAACCTCAGAGACATTTCAACCCAATTATGACTTAGGTGGTGAAGAAGGATGTTGTCAAGCTGCTATCGACAAGTATAATCTATGCAATCTCTGATTCAATGTGAGTTAGCCCTACCCAGGTAGTTCCTAAGAAAGGGGGATCACAATCACTAGTAATGCGGTTAATGAATTGATTTCTGCTAGGCTAGTGACAGGATGGTGAGTGTGCATAGATTATCACTGTTTAAATGCAACCACTCTTAAAGATGATTTCCCTTTACCTTTTATTGATAAGATCTTGGAATGATTAGCTGGCCATTCACACTTTTGCTTTCTTGAAGGGTATTCCAGGTATAATCAAATTTCCACAGAGCCTAAGGATCAGGATAAATCTACTTTCACCTACCCTTATGTCACGTTCGCATACCAGCAGTGCCTTTTGGTCTTTGTAACACCCCTTCTACATTTCAACGATGTATGCTCCCCATTTTTTCTAACATGGTAGAGAAGTGCTTAGAGGTTTTTATGGATGATTTTTCTATGTATGGGGAATCTTTCAATGATTGTCTATATAACCTTAATAGGGTGCTATAGAGATGTGAGGACACTCACCTAGTTCTAAACTGGGAGAAGTGTCACATGATGGTAAGTGAAGGGATTGTTCTTGGACACAAGGTGTCTGACAAGGGCATGGAAGTGGATTCAATAAAGATTGAAGTCATATCCACACTACCTTCACCGACATCGATGAAAAAAGTGAGGAGCTTTTTAGGACATGCTGGATTCTACCACCATTTTATTAAGGATTTCTTGAAAAATTCCAAACCATTGTCAGAGATTTTAGAGAAAGACGTCGGGTTTTCCTTTGATGAGCGTTGTTTAAAAGCTTTTAAAATTATTAAAGAAAAATTGATCTCTGCACCTATTGTACAAGCTCCTGATTGGAACCTTCCCTTTGAGCTGATGTGTGATGCATCAGATTATGCAATAGGAGCTGTGTTGGGTCAATGCAGAGACAAGACTCCAAAAGTCATATATAATGCGTCAAAGACTTTGAATGATGCATAGTTGAATTACACTACTACCAAAAAAGAATTTTTGATGGTAGTGTTTGCCTTTGATAAATTCTACCAATACCTAGTTGGGGCTAAAGTGATAGTTTGGACTGACCATGCTGCCATCAAATACTTGTTACAAAAGAAAGACACCATACCCAGATTGATTAGGTGGATTCATTTGCTTCAAGAATTTTACATTGAGATTAGAGATAAGGTAGGGGTTGAGAATGTTGTAGTCGATCACATGTCTAGGTTGGAAAGGGCGTACAAAAAAGATATAACCATCCCCATTATTGAGAAATTCTTAGATGAGAAATTGTTTACAATTAAAATTGAAGATCCTTGGTTTGCAAATATTGTTAATTACCTAGCTTCTAAGGAATTGCCTATGGATTGGGGGTACCAAGAAAAAACAAAATTTCTACTCATTGAAGTTCTATATTTGGGATGAATCGATTCTTATTAAACAATGTAGGGATGGGCTGTTAAGAAGATGTGTACCCGAATGTGAGGTAGAGAGCATCTTGTCACACTGTCATTCTCTACCCATGGGTGGACACCATGCTAGCTCTAGGACTACGGCTAAAGTCTTAGATTGTGGGTTTTATTGGCCTACTTTATTTAAGGATGCTCACAACTTTGTTCGTCTTCATGACACATGTCAATGTACAAGTAATATCTTTAAGCGACATGCGATGCCCTTGAATATGTTTCAGGAAGTTGATGTTTTTCATCTTTGGGGTATTGATTTTATGGGCCCATTTGTGTCGCCTAATTCCAATCTATATATATTACTTACAGTTGATTATGTGTCTAAGTGGGTGGAAGAAATTCCAACCCGCACCAATGATGTGCAGGTAATGTGTAAGTTTGTGAAGGAATACATTTTCTACAGGTTTGGTGTCGTCCGCCTAATTATTAGTGATGGTGGATCCCACTTCACTAATAGGCAGTTTGGAGCTTTACTAAGCAAATATGGGGTGAAGAACTGTGTGGGCACTCCATATCACCCACAGACTCATGGACAAGTTGAGGTGTCCAATAGAGAGGTGTAGAAATTCTTGGAAAGGACAGTCTCAACCAATAGGACAAACTGGAGTTATGTGCTAGGTGATGCTCTTTGGGCTTACATATTAGTCTACAAAACCCCAATAAGAACAACACCTTTTTGGATGTCTATGGTTTTGCATGCCGTCTACCCATAGAGCTTGAGCATAAGGCTAAGTGAGCCATGAAGAAGCTAAATTTCAACATAGATGAAGCAGGTAGAAAGAGGCTTTTGGAGCTTAATGAATTAGATGAGCTTAGGATGGATACTTTTGAAAGATCTAGGATATATAAGGAAAGGACTAAGAAAATTCTAATAGACGCATTCTAAATAGGGTGTTTCTCCTAGTTCAGAAAGTCCTCCTTTTCAATTCTAGGCTTAGGCTGCATCTGGGTAAGCTAAGGTCCAAGTGGAGTGGACCATTTGTAATTAAAAAAGTCTTTCCCCATGGTGCTATGAACATTGTAGATGGGAACAGGTCATTCCTATTAAAGGGCCAAAGATTAGAGCACTATTTTGGAGGAGAGGTAGAGCCACAGATAGAAGAGATGCAACTTTATACCATTCCATAGATTCCTTCTCTATACACTGTCTAGTCTAGGATGTTAAACAATGACACTTTTTGGGAGGCAACCCAATCTTTATTTCTTTATTTTTATGTTCAATTTCCATTTTTAGTTGTCACTTCAATTCAATTTATGTAAAAATGGTACCTTGACTCATTTTTGGAGTGTGTAGGGCTTTAAAGTTGGTACTACTGAGTTTAGTAGTCGGTGGCACAAAAATGAGGTCAACATTTTGTCCACACCAGCAACACAGACTCAATATCACTGACACTACTGGTCGGTACCATTGAGTCTCTGAAGATCTTTCGAGCGCTCACTAATAAGGACTCGATACCACCGAATTTTTCAGTCGGTACTACTGACTTTTGGATGCGCCCTGGTTCTGTATACTGAGTCCATGAATTTGAAAGCATTAACAAATTCCACCACTCGATACTACCAACTCTGAAGTTGGTACTACCGACTCACCACATTAACAATTTGGGTGGTCACGATTCAATAGCCTTGACACGCTTCATTGAGTGTTCGGTGGTACTGATCTGTGACTCAAGTCGGTACTACTGATGTGTCTCGGTACCACCAACTCAGGGCGATCCACACCATCTACATCAGCCAATCGTAAGCCATCGATGCAACTGACCATGGATTGTGCTAGCCAACTCAGTACCACCGACTCAAAAGTCAGTTGTACCGACTCTGCTAGCGTTCAACTATATAAGGAGGGGTGGTGGAGTCATTTTCTTCACACCCTCAACATCCACTCCTCCTACATTCCAAAGCAAGACCACACCAGGCACTGACAGTCTTCCCCAAGCTTCCATTCTCTTAACCTCCTTCTTGCATCAACAACATGGCTCCTAGGAAAGGAGTTGTTCCCCCGTAGGGCAAGTTGGTCCCTCGGACAACCCGTATTCAACACCCACCCTCATATATCAGGAAACTCTATGAGGAGTTGCACACAAGGCAGATCATCCCAACGCGATATGGCAATCACACATTGATCGAAAGGGCGGGCTTTAATGACAACATGTGCTGGGTATGACAAAAGTAAGAAATGGAAGGAGATAATCCTTTCTTTAGCGACTGGCAGGCCTACCTGGATCTCGTCTGGGAGTTCTTAGCATCGCTTGATGTTCTCGTCACCCCTGAGCAAAAGATAGGAGGTGAATGGCGGGAAGGCAAGGTCAACTTACACCTCTTCAACAAAAACTATTCTCTCATGTCATGGGCCTTCAACCATATCTTCAACTGGGCTCACGTCCCAGAACACTCGGCCCCATCTGACTTCGACTATGACTTGGCCTGGGAGTAGTTGACTGAGGTGTCGAAGGGATTTTGTATAAACTGGCATATTAGTTCTGTTACTAATATTGAGCATCCTTTTGCTCATATGCTTCACCGCCTATGCACAAATACCATTTTTTCTCAATCCGGTCAAGCTCAAGGGAAGGTCCAAAAGGTGGACCTTTACTTTCTTTACAGGCTACTGGAGGGGGAGACTGTTAATTTTGGAGCTTTCCTTCTGCTCCATATGATTTCTGTGAGGCACAATGTGACAAGGAAGGCGTCAATTTTATTTGGGGGTCTCATCACCCCTATTGCTCTCCATTTGTGCCTTGATTTATCCACCCTCAAGCCATTGGAGGGTATAACAAATCTAGACCTCCTTCACTTCCTCAAGGTGCATCTTGTCTAATATCACCATAATGTGCTCTATGTGCATTGTGAAAAACCACTAGAGGGGGCGTGAATAGGGTTTTATAAAAGTTTTAATAATAATTCAACTCAAGCAACCACAATTGAGATAATAAGGAGGCAAGGTGTTTAGAGTGGTTCCACCTTTAGCAAAAACTAAAGGAGTCAGTCCACTACCCAATTGTTTCCAATTGGGATTTTGAAAGTATTTAATTTTATTACCTCGCAAGGATGTTACATAAAATTACAACATTTTCATCACCCTTTGGACAACCTTCCCCTTGAAGTAGTCTCACCAACCTTGAAGTAGCCTTCCTTGAAGTAACTTCAAGCTCCCCCTTGAAGTAGCCTTCCTCTTGAAGTAGCTTCCCATTGAGACAACCTTCTTGAAGTAGTCCAAAGTCCTCCTTCTCCACTGAGAAGATCAAACCCTCTCCAATCCATAGCCTCCAACCCTAGGAGTAGCAAGGAGAGTACAAGCAATAAGAAAGAACAAGAAGGGAAAATAGAAATTACAATTACCGCTTGTAGCACAAGGCTTGATTTCCTATATCAAGCATTTTGATCTCCTAACCAATGTGTATGGAATTGTAAGTGCAGTGGGTAGGATATGCTAGCCTATAGGACATGAATTTGGAGCAATGGAAATGAATAGACAATGTTGGAGTTGCTCAATTGCTCACAAGAACAGATTGCCAATTGCAAGTGTGTATGCTCAAGTGGTGCACAAGTGTATGTTGGGTGTCCTAAGGAATGTCTCATTTATAGGAATGGTCTATGAGTGCTTAAGGATGTTCTAGACACTTTCTAAGGGGTTCTTAGTGCTTAACTAGCCGTTAGTAGTCCACTAATTGCTTTAGCAATGACTAGTTAATTATTTCTAAAAAGTGCAGACAGAGACAATCTCGGTCGAGTAATTGTCGACTGAGATCCCAGTCGGTCGAGGTCTTTGTCGACCGAGGGACAATCTAGAGCAAGAGTGTATAATGTTCTATTCCAACTCCAAACTACCTTGTCTTCTGTGTCTAACTACTACTTGGGTCATTCTCAGTCGAGGAATTGGTCGACCGAGAGTGTCTCGGTCGATAAGTTCGTCGACTGAGATTGACTCTGTTTCAATGTTTTAAACTATGTACTAAGTGTGTGTACCGGTGTGCAGTTGTGACACTATTGTAGGGGATGACCTATCTAAGTGTTGTGATTGTCTAGGGAAGATCTAAATGCTTGATTTACATGATATCTAAGTACTTGTACATTATATACTTGTACAAGTTTTTACATTTGATTACAATCATGAAATTAAGACATTTTTGAGCATATAGATCTTCCAAGGGTTTGTCATCCACCTAATTCCTGCAACACTCAAGTAGCTTGTTAGATCCACAAGAATGAAATGTTTGTCATCATCAAAACAAATGGATTATAATAATATCCAATTTAGATAACACATTGCACCCGCTGAGGTATATTTCGGGAGAGGAGCCTCCCCGACCATATCTTCAACCTGCGTGGGGTGAATCATCTCCGGTGGCCACTGAATGAGGGGGAAGCAAAAGATCCACCCAGGGCAACAACTCAGGGTGACGATGAGGATAACAATGGTGATAGCAATGACGACGTTGAGGAGGTGGAGCCGACCATCCCCATCACTAGGATAGTGGTCCCACACAAACAAGCCCACACATATGCTACCTCGACTTCCTCGACCCCACCAACCTCCCAGGAGGAGCAAGACTTGTACAATATGGAGGGTATGTATACCATACTGCAGGAGATCCAGATAGGACAACATCAGCATTAGGCAGCGCTGGCCGGCGTGCAGGATATTCAAGGAATGCTACACCAGAACCAGTAGGAAATTTATGAGAATGAACACCTTCTCTTAGCCAACCAAGATAATGTTCACATGTGCCTTCCACGGATGGAGCATTACCAACAACCTTTCTTCGACAACTACTGGAATTGTGGATACTTCAAGGAGTACCCACAGCCGCCGCCTATGCCGCCTAAAAACCTCTCATTCTAGGGGATGTTCCCTCCACACGAACCCAACATGCCACCTCTGCCATTCTGAGCCCTGGTACCACTGTTCCACCTCTTGGGTGCAAGTATTGACTATGCAGACATAGTCATATTCAAGTGTAGGGGGGGGGTGCTGGAACAACATTCTATCTTTGTTTTTATTATTTTTATCTTTAGTTGTTTGTTTTATTTTAACTTGTGCAAGTGTAGGATCCATGTCTACCTAGTGTAATTGCGGAGTAATGAATGCATGGTATTGTTTTTGAATAGATTGTACTCTCTTTGTTGTTGCATGAAAATGGTCATATCCTTAAAAGCTTAAACTAAAAAATCTTTCTATAACACCACTTGAGGAAGTGTTTGGATTAGTCAACATTAGGACTTAGGACATACATGAAAGTCTGAATCAACTCGAGAATGTGAATGATGAAGATGTCAATCCTAAACTGACCAAACCATAATGAGACCTTAAATGAAATTAAACAAATAAACCTTTAGATCACCATGAACACATGTCAGATAAGAGGGACACATCATAATATAATGAAAGGCATTGTCTCTTAGTTGGGTGATTCCATTTCTTTTCCATTTATTTTTGACTCACCACCTCAAAAATTCATGAGTACTCTAAGATATTCTCCTTGAATGCATTGCATGGAACGATAGGAACATATTAATTAGTTTGGTTGCATTTGAAAAAGGAAGAAAAACATTGCATTTGTATGCATTAACTTTAGTGCATACTATCTTAGCTTGGATAACACAGTTCATGTAGTTGCATACATTTCAACATCACATGCATATTTTCCTGAACATGTGGATTTTAATTTTGAGTTATGAAGCTAAAGTACAGGGATATACCTCCAACAAAAAAATAAGAAGAAAAAAAGAAAGGATAAGAATTATAAAGGCAAGAAGCATAAAACTTAGCCTTTTGAAAAAAAGAGAAAATTTTTTTTATTCAAAGGAAACAAGGAGAAAGTATATCCCGCATGTTTGTTTTAGTGATGATTAAATCCACATGTGCATTCTTCTGAGTTGTCAAACAATCTTAACTCATTCATGCATGCATCATTTCATAAGAAGAAAAAAAATAGGAATTAGGATTCATGCATGCATGGCATTCTTTTCATCCATCTAGGTTCATTATTCTCTATGCATAAATAGGTTGTATTTACTTATGAATTTTCATTTTCTACCCATCTTGAACCATTAATTGCTCTTATTGGTAGGTCACTCAAATGATTTATCTCCTCATTCATGATTATATGGAGATCTGCTTCCAAATAGTTGGTAGCTAGGAAAGAGTAATTTAGTGTAGGGAATCACACAATACACCCAGTGAATGTCTGAGTAATTATGATGTTAATTGCTTTCTTGATAATGTCATTGACTGAAGGTGGATATCTTTTATGGAAATTTTTGGTCACTTTAGAGCAGTTATCGGTTCAATGGTCAGTGAAGGCCGGTTTTGGGCTTGATAGGTGTATTTGATTAATAAATGAATGTATGTGTTATGTCCTTTGACTGACTCTTGTCAAACATATCTAAGAGAGTGTTACTTGAGGAGGAGCAACATTTAAGCTTAGGAGAGTATGATGCATGTGTTTTTAGTTGTTATTTCAGGCACATTTTTCCTAGATTTTATGTATAGATTAGTCATTTATTTGATTTATTTTGCATGAAATGACATAGATTTACTATTTATATTAAATGTATCAAATTATATGATTCTTATTGTTTTATGTGATATTTTACACATCCTAAGTGCTTATGACATTTTTGTGTGTTTTCAGGTGCAAGGAAGAGCCACAGACTCAATGCTACTGACCTGGCAATAGTCAGTGGTACCGACTTGACTTCAGTGATGGACCCAGAAACTCACTCAGTGTCGGTGCTACTGATAGTTGAAGTCACTGGTATCGAATTAGCATCAATAAGCCCCTACATGAATCAAGAAAACTTAGTGCTATAGAGTTTCCAACTCGGTGATACCGAGTTGACGTTAGAGAGGTAGCTCAAAAAGCACAAAACTTGGTGCTATCGAGTCCAGTCGATAGTATTGAAAAGATCGGGATTGAACAATCAAACCTAAGAAACTCGATACTACTGACTCACCTAGTCTGTACTACCGAGTCTTCCTGATTAGGCCAGTCGTAGATTTCACTCTAATCCAATGGTGGATGTTATTTTGTACCCTAAGTGCCTTCTATGACTTAGGGGAACGACATCCAGAGAAAAAAAGTAGTCATTTTCATTGCATGATGAACGAAGAGAGAGAAAAGAAGAATTGAGGATTGAAAGCTTCAACTGATGAGATCTAGGCACCTCCAGAGGATGATTCTGTAGTCAGAATATAGCAGACGCACGTACAATGGAGGGGATCTTCCGAACGGACAGAGATTCATGAGTTACCTAATTTTCTTCATGTTTTCCACATTTTTCTTCTTCCTTTCCATGTATTCGTTGATGAAAACCATGCAAGTCTAAAAACCTTTATTCCTTAGGATCCGAGAGTAGCCTAGATATACAATGTGATTGATTTCCATGTATTAATATCAGTTTTATCTCTTTCTACTGGATATAAATCTATGAATGCTTTGTGTTATACTTGTTCTTGATCACCATGAGTGGATTAATAGACGCTTAGTCATCTCAGGAAAGAGGTTGAGGGTCAAAGAGGATAGATTTACATGTCTACTGTGCCCTTTGGGAAAAGTGGAGTGTAAATGGGAGGAGAAACCTAGAGAATAATCATAAAGCATCCAACTAATCAACCAATAACTACAGAAGTGGGATTGGCATTAGATTATGTAGTGAATTACACTACGGGAGAAGGTAATTCTGGCTACAAGCTCCTTATCTAGGGATAGAGATAATAGATGTTAGTATGTGTGAGGTCAGTAATTAGTGTTGTCCGTGGTGAAACCACTATCCTAAGAAATTCACCCCATCTCTAATTAATTCAACCTTTAATTTGTTTTATTTCTGCCTTTATTCTTTTGCTAAACCTAATTCAACCATTTACAACTGGCTTAGTTGATTTGACTATAGTTAGTAGTAGTCTGCTGGAGAAACACTTCCCCATGTTTGACTTGGGCCTCACAAGGCCTTACTTCAATACGTTCGCTTGCGTACTACGTATGGTAAACTCGTGTCAGCAACAAAGAAAAGCTACTCTTTCCATCTTGTTTCTTCAAGCTCATATTTCATGTCCTATAACCATAGCCTCTTAGCCACCTTGTAACAACTCTTTAGTGGTTTGAGAGGTCTAACGCTTGATATAGGATCAAGGCATTGTACTAAATTAGTGAAGAATTTTCTTTCTTCCAATCTTTTTCTTCTATATTGCATATTGTTCTCCTTGACTACTCCTAGGTTTGGAGGCTTTTGAAAGGAGGTTTCTTGGAGATACTTCTTGGTGGAGAAGGCTGCTTCAAGGTGTGCTTAAGATTACTTCAAGGAAGGTTGCTTCAAGGGAGGTTGGAGCTACTTCTAAAGGAAGGCTACCTCAAGGTGGTGAAGCTACTTCAAGGAGGTGAAGGATCCTCTAAGGACTTAAAGTTACTTCAGGAAGGCTGCTTCAAGGAGGTTGAGGCTACTTCAAGGGTGTGGAAGGTGATTGTATATTATGTAACATCCTTGTGAGGTAATAAATAAATCACTTTCAAAATCCCAATTGGAAATAGTTGGGTAGTGGACTGACTACCATTGGCTTCAAAGGTAGGAACCACTCTACATCTTTGTGTCTTCCTTGTTTCCCCCTCCTTCTATGGTTGATTGCCTTAATTGTTTGATTAACTTTAAATTATACAAAAAGATCTATTCACCCCCTCTAGATCTTTCAATTGGTATCAGAGCGAGTCTTCAAGGAGCCATAATAGATCTTGAAGAATGGGGGACAACTTGTTGAGCAACCTCAACCTTGAAGGAACACACGTAACTCAACTACCTCCTGTTAATGGAAGCAACTACACCTACTGGAAAAGAAGAATGTAATTCTACTTCCAAGGTCTCAGCTTGGAATTGTGGAGGATGGTGTCCAATCCCTATGTGCTTCCTACAACCGAATATGCAACATGGGATCCCAACACGGTAAAACAAGTTCAATTGAATGCCAAAGAGGTAAGCATATTATATTGTTCTATTTTAATAAGTGAATTCAATAGAATATCCTCATGTGACACATCCTATGATATATATATGGCATAAACTCTCCATAACACATGAAGGAACTACCCAAGTTAAAAACACTAAAATGAATATGCTTAAGCAAAAGTTTGAACAATTTCATATTCAATCTAATGAATCTATTAGTGAAATGTATGTAAGATTTTCTTCCATTGTTAACAACCTAAGCGCATTAGGAAAGTATATAAGTGAAATTCTCAGATCTTTACCTCTAAGATACAAACCAAAGGTGATGGCTATTGAAGAAGCAAATGATCTCACCACAATGAGGATGGAGAAGCTAATTGGCAACCTAGAAACTCATGAGGTCACCCTTGAAGAAGAAGAAAGAGTGGAGGATCAACTTCAAAAGGGAAAAAGGAAGGACATAGCCTTGAAAGCTACAACAAAGACTCAATGAAAAGTCATCACTCAAGAAAGTGATGAAACAAGTGAAGGAGATGATGAAGAAGGTGCACTCATTATGAATGGTAAGAAATATAGAAGGTCTAAATCTAACAAGAATTATAGTGCTTCTTCCTCTTCTTCCCTTAGGTGTTTTGAATGCGGAAAGAAAGGACATGTGAAGAATGAATGCCCTAAAATCAAGAAAGTAAATAAGTCTTCTTTCAAGAAAAAGGACAAACGAGATAGAGCCTACAAAGCTTCTTGGTACGAATCAAGTGATGAAAGTGGAAGCGAGGAGGAGGAAGTTGAATGCCTTATGGCCAAAGAAGATGAAAATGAGGAATCAAGTGAGGGTTGTCTTCTTGAACTATATAAAGAAGAACTAGTCACTAGTCTCTAAGAGATACATGACAAATATATTAACTGTAAAAGGAAATTAAAGAAACATACAAAAACTAATGATGAATTGCATGCAAAGCTATATACTCTCTCTTATGAAAATGAAAGTCTTATATCTGAAAGAGATGCATTAAAATCTTAGATTAATGAGCATAATATCAAGTTTCTTGCTGTAGAAACAAATTATACATTTCTTTGCCAAGAAAAGGTCGAATTGCTTACTAAAATAAATGATCTTCAAACTCAACCTATTTTAGGCACTCATTTGGATTATGATGCTATTTTCAAAGAAAGAGATAGTTTGATATCTAATCTATATCAAGAAAAATTAGATATTAAAAGAAAAACAGATGAAATTGATAAGTTACAAAAAGATATTAGTAGCTTGAAAAATAAAGATATCCTTGATAAAATCCTAAAAGACTCTTCTGGACAAATTGGGAGGAGAGGTCTAGGTTATGTACCCAAAGAAAAAATTCTATCAATAACCTAGAGCTAAAAGGACATAAGCACCCAAGACAAAGGTCAAGTATGTACCAAAAACCACTTCACCTCATGACCAAAATGGTAAAAAGAGAAATGAAATTGATTTTATATATTTCCATTATTGTCTATGTGTTGGTCATTATTCTTTTTCATGCCCTTACAAGAGAAATATAGATAATGATCTAGTTTGGGTTTCAAAACCACAAACATAGAAATATGAGGATGCCCAGTTGAGATTTTACCTAAAACTAAAAATGAAAATTTGATTGTCTTATCTCAACTAAACATAGTTTTAACTTGCATATTTTTTTCATGATTTGATGATTTTCTTAACATTGATAAATGCACATAGAACTAGTTCCGATCGATAAAGTACATGACTGTAGATCTCTCCGATAAAAGAAGCAATCAACCAAAGAATGTTCTATTCAAAATTGTGTCTGCTGAGAAATTATTCTGGCCGACAATTACCTCGACCGAGAAGCCCTTCGGTCGAATAAATTGTCAAATGAGAAGTATTGTGTAAAGAGTTTATTGCTGAATTAATCAACTTGTGACTATATTTAATATTGTTGTTAAACATTATTCAAAAACTCTTTCAAATGAGTTATTCTAAAATACAAAATGCTTTGATAAACATTCCTAACCAATAGGACCATCACATGGGTACCAAAACCTATCTATTTTGCAGGATTGGGTGGTTGATAGTGGTTGCTCCAAACATATGACTGAAAATAAAGAAGATTTTCATACTTCTGAAGAAAAGAAGAGCGGTACGGTCACATTTGGAGATAATGCCAAAGGTAAAATTATTGGAATAGTTAATGTTGGTACAAATCTTTAAATTAAAAATGTCCTACTTGTTGATGGATTACATCACAATTTTATTAGTGTCAGTCAATTATATGATAGTGTCTATGATGTTCTTTTTAACAAATCTTGTTGCAAGCTACTCATAGACAATACAAATAATGTTTTTTATGAAGGAAAAAGACTAGGAAATGTGTATATACTTAGACCTAATTCCATGCTAGCTATTGTTGGAAAATGTCATATTGCAAATGATGAATCCTTACAACTATGGCATAAAAAACTAGGTCATGCAAGTTCACATGTTATCAAAAAGTTGATTAAATATGATCTTGTTTGTGGTTTACCTAAACTTTCTTTTAACAAACCTGAAAATTGTGAACCATGTACTTTAGGAAAGCAAAGTAAAACTTCTTTCAAATCTAAAACCTTACTTAACACTACTAGATCTTTAGAACTCATTCATATGGATTTTTTTGGTCCTATGAGGACTCAATCTATTGGTCCTAATAGATATTGCTTTGTTATTATTGATGATTATTGTAGATATACTTGGGTTCATTTCCTTTCAACCAAAGATGATACAATTAGAATATTCATTCAATTTTGTTCTAAAATTGAAAATCAACTACAAAACAAAATATGTACCATTAGGAATGATCATGGTGGGGAGTTTGAAAATCACATGTTTGAAGAGTTTTGTTCATCTTAAGGGTACACACACAATTTTTTAGCTCCACATACTCCACAACAAAATGGGGTAGTAGAAAGGAAAAATCGGTCTTTACAAGAAATGGCTAGAACTATGTTACTTGAACATAATACACCTAAAAATTTCTGGGCCGAAGTAGTTAATACAACATGTTATGTATTGAATCATGTATCAATTCCCTCCCATCTTAAGAAAACTCCTTATGAACTTATTTTCAACAAAAAACCTAGAGTTGATTACTTTCATGCTTTTGGTACACCTTGTTACATCTTAAATACAAAGGATGATAAAGATAAATTTGACCCTAAATCACATAAATGATTCTTCTTGGAATACTCAAATTCTAGCAAGGCATTTAGAATCTATAATACCATATCAAAAAAGGTTGAAGAATCAATTCATACCACATTTCATGAAATAACAACAAGTGCTGAAAATGAAATTGTAAACTTAAAAGACGTAACTCATCACATTGATGACATAACCATATCTACAAAAGATGATAAAAACACGAAAAATGAGCAACAAAACGAGACACAACAGTCCATTCCTAGATTAATCAAGGGTCATCCTCAAGATTTAATCATAGGAAACCCTTTTGATAAAGTAAAAACTCGATCATCTATTAAAGATGTAGCAAACATGACATTCGTATCAATCGTTGCACCTAAAAAGGTAACTAAATCCTTAAAGGATGAATATTGGATAATGGCCATACAAGAAGAACTAAATCAATTTACAAAAAATAATGTATGGGACTTAGTTCCAAAACCACAAGATAAAACCATTATTGGAACTAAGTGGGTTTTTTTTAACAAACTTAATGAAGCTAGGGAAGTAGTTAGAAACAAAGCTAGGTTGGTAGCTCAAGATATAACCAACAAGAAGGAATAGATTTTGATGAAACCTATGATCCTGTGGCTAGACTTGAGCTATTAGAATGTTATTAGCTCTAGCATCCCACAAAGACATCAAACAATTCCAAATGGATGTCAAAAGTTCCTTCCTATATGGAATTATAGAAGAAGAGGTATATGTTGCTCAACCACCTGGCTTCGAGATTCCTAATAAAATTGATCATGTATATAAACTTAAGAAATATCTATATGGCCTTAAACAAGCACCATGTAATTGGTATGAAAGACTTAAAAATTACCTATTTGATAATGGCTTTTTGATTGGAAAATTAGATTCTACACTATTTTTCAAAACTTACGAATTAGATTTTCTTATTGTTCAAATATATGTTGACGACATTATTTTTGGAGCTTCAAATGTTTCCTTATATAATCAATTTAGTGATAGTATGCAAAAAGAGTTTGAAATGAGTCTCATGGGAGAATTAACATTTTTCCTTGGTTCTCAAATAAAACAAACACCCGCCGGAATTTTTCTAAGCCAAGAGAAGTACACCAAAGAATGCTTAAAATGATTTGGCATAGAAAATTGCAAACATTCTACCACTCCAATGGCTACCTTTGTCAAAATTGATAAGGATGAAGATGGTGAACCCATTGATGATTCCCTATATAGGGCCATGATAGGTAGTTTTCTATATTTAACCGCCTCTAGACCAGATATCATATTCTCTATTGGGCTTTATGCTAGATTTCAATCAAAACCAAAGAATTCTCATTTTCAAGACGTTAAAGGAATTTTAAGATATCTTGCTGGTAATATCAACTATGGTTTGTGGTATGCTAAGGGACTATCACTAGATTTTAAAGCGTATACCGATGCTGATTACGTTGGTTGTCAACTTGATCACAAGAGCACAAGTGGTGGTTGTTTCTTACTAGGAAGAACCTTAGTATCTTGTCTTAGTAAGAAACTAAACACAATTGCACTCTACACCACTAAAGCCAAATATGTGGCAGATGGATCATGTTGTGCTCAAGTACTCTATATGCAACAAGTTTTGAATGACAATGGTTTTGCATTCTCTTCTACGCTGAATTTTTGAGATAATACTAGTGCCATAAACTTGCACCCATTATCCTATTTCACATAGTCATGCCAAGCATATTGAAATTAGACACCATATATTGAGAGATCATATTTCTAAAAATAATATATCTATCCATCATGTTGATACTGAAGATAAATTAGCGGATATCTTTACCAAGCCTCTTCCTCTTGATCAATTTCAGTATATCAGAAAGAGGTTACTTATTACTCCCTTAGAAGATGTAATCTTTTATATAAGTGATCAAAATTCTAATTGGAATTTATGATATTTTTATTTCACAAGACTCCAGTAATGATTCTTTGTCACAATAATTTACTATCATACACAAGTACATAAACAAGCTCAAAACAATTCACCAAAACTACTCACACAGACACTTGTTCAGTCAACATATGTTGGACCAAGATGATTCTCGGTCGACAAAATTGTCAACCGACTTCCACTCAGTGGAACCCTCGACCGACAAGGTGTTGATGAATTGATATTTCTCTCAAAAGTTTGTGAATTGAATATTTTTGCAAAATGGCCCCTCGTTTGAAAAAATTCTCAACTGAACCCTCTATCTAACGGTCACTTTTTCAAATTGCAACGGTCGACCAAACTAACCATTATGAGGAGCGTCAGCAGAGAGTTGTTGGGCTCTTGATCAATGAAAAGGTCGACTGAGTAGGTCACTGCTTTGCTATAAATAGGACCCCAATCCGCTCATTCTACACACAACTCACTAGCTCTCTTCTCTACCTCCTCTCTAGTGATCTTTAGAATTATCCTTCAACAATACTCTTACTGTCCCTTCTCTAGTTCTTCTTCCACCTACATTTGTTCAGATGGCCTCATCTTCATTGCACGATGGGAAGAAGCAAGTTGCAGTGAGGAAGGGAAGATAGGTCACTCCAGCTTTGAGCATCATCAACAACATCACCTTCAATGACATTGCTACTAGAGAATGCTACCTCAATCTTACCTCAAAGGCTCCTCTTCCTCGACACTCGGTGGACACCAACGACTTCATCACACTCCTTGATCTCCCCGAGCTCTTTAAGGTGCAAATATTGATGGATTTCCTTGAACCACCATTCCATTTCTAGTCCACCCAAGCCGTAAATGAGTTTTATGCTAATCTTACTAGGGATTCCAACAACCCCCTCTTTCACTTCCATGGTTGATGGGTTAGGATTCTACATTTCTGAAAAATACATCCTAAAAATATTAGATATAGATGAGGAGGAATATGAAGGTTTCATAGACTTAACCACCAACAACCCTTTATCCAAACTCTCCACCAATGATAACACCATTAGTTTACGAGATGTAAAAAGGGCCATTTTTCTTCGTAACACTTCATGCCATGAGAATAGGGGAACCTACTATGCAACATATCTCACCCTTGAAGCTAGGGTAGTAAACCTCATTATCTCCCACAACATCTACCCTAGAGCAAATAAAACATAAATACCACAATTTAGAATGTATCTAATCTATACTATCTTTGAGCGTATTCCAGTAAATTTCATTTGCATTATCCTTTCCAACATGTTTGAATTCACTGGAAATCCTCCTTATGCCAATTTTGTGTGCCAAATCATTCAATTTTGCCTTGACAAAAACCTAGAGGATCTTAACTACAAGTGTGATAGGCATCCTCAAAAACTCACCAAACACACTATAGATAAGATGGGCCTTGAATTCGGACACAAGAGGGTTAGGACTGAAGGAGAAACATCCACTAAAGCCAATCCACCACCTCCTACTCCACCTAGCTACTCCATAAAAAATTTAGCCAATGATGTGTGTTATCTCAAAGGGGCTACCTTTCACCTTGGTAGACAATTAGACTACAATCATCATACCATGACCTAACTTAACCAAAGAATGCAAGCCTTGTCTCCAAATGTTCCTGACACATACCCATATTCACTCTATCCCGGGAGCATCTATCCTTTTAACCATTCAATTGAATACACCCAAATACCACAACCACCTTCACATGATCTTTCCCATACTCAATACTCACCAATACAACTCCAGGACATTGCTATGCACTTCAGGTTTGATAGGGTACCTACATTTATGGAGGCATATGCTCTTACAAAGACAAGTGCACTTGATTGGAAAATACTTGTTAAGTATTATGGTGATGCTTCATTTCTTGGGAAAGATACCGAGGTTGATGTAATCTTGCAATCTTTCAAATGATGTTATCCTATGTAGTGAGTAGTACTACTTATGTAATCTTTATAATGTTATCAATGTAATCAAGCTTGTTTGTGTTCACTTGAGCATGTTAGTAAAATCTATCTTGTGGCTTTCATTGGACATTCTCTATCATTTTGATTTATATCTTGTGTATCATATTGAGGGGGAGTATCTCATTCAGGGGGAGTAATATGATGGCTATCTTTCTTAAATGACAAAGGGGGAGAAATAATATAAAATCAAAATAAATGAGTTTCATGCTCTCTTGGATTAACATTAATTGATGTTATATTCCTTAAGAGATGGATTCTATGTTCCATATCTCTTTAGGAATAATTAGCACACATTTTATGAAAATAAGAATATGTTCTTCATATAAGGCAAATCTCATGTATGAAACTCATCTCATTTAAATCATTTTGATTATATTTTAAAAATATATGTCATCTTCAAAAAGGGGGAGATTGTTGGCTAAATTGGAAATTAATATACCCTTTGTTTTGATGATGACAAAAATTTCATTTTTGTGTATCTAACATGCTACTTGAGCATTTCAGGGTTCAAAGGAATAAGAAAATCCTACCACGTGGGAATATGAAGATAAATGCAAATTGAAGATCAAATGTGCTTAATTGTATAAATTCTCATGATTGCACTCACATGTAAACACTTGTACAAAAATATTATGTACAAGTACTTAGACATCATGTAAATCAAGCGTTAGATCTTCCTTACCCACTTATAACCCTTAGATAGATTTCCCCCAAAGTTAGAGTCACTCACACACATTGAAACACACACTAAGTAGGTGATTCAAAAGTCTAGAACATGGACACCTTGGTCTAAGAAATTATCAACCGAGACACACTATGTCGAAGTTCTTATCGACCGAGAAACACCTCAATTGAAACTGTGAGCATTGTTTGACAACTTACACAATTGTGCTCTAAATTAGCATTCGGTCGAAATAACCTCGATCGAGTAAGCAATGGTCTAAAGCTTGCGACCGTTAGATTGAGTGGTTGGTATTTTGGAGTTGGAAATAGACGTTGCAACACTTTTGCTCCAACCCCTCTTCGGTCGAAGAAAAAGTTTGACCGAGACACATCTCTGTCGACAAGTTACTTGATCGAGATAGTTTTTGGATTGTTCTTTTTAGCTCGAAATAATTATCCATTGCAAGTCAATTAATGGATACCTAATGGTTAGTTAAGCACTAAGAACACTCTAGAACTCTAGAATGTCCCTAAGTAATTGCAAACCATTCCAATAAATAGGAGAGGCCTTATGACACCTAAAGCACATAAATACTCTTGAGAATACATTCTAGTGAGCAACAAAGTAAAGATAATGTAGCCATCTTGTTTCTTCAAGCTCAAATTTTGTGTCCTATAGCCATATCCTATTAGCCACCTTATAACAACATCCATCTTTAGTGGTTTGAGAGGTCTAACGCTTGATATAGGATCAAGGCGCTATACTAAATTGGTGAAGCATTTTCTTTCTTCCAATCTTTTTCTTCTATATCGTATATTGTTCTCCTTGACTACTCCTAGGTTTAGAGGCTGTTGAAAGGAGGTTTCTTGGAGCTACTTCTTGGTGGAGAAGTCTACTTCGAGGTGTGCTTGATATTACTTCAAGGAAGGTTGCTTCAAGGGAGGTTGGAGCTACTTCTAAAGGAATGTTATCTCAAGGTGGTGGAGCTACTTCAAGGAGGTGAAGGTTGCTCCAAGGACTTATAGTTACTTCAAGAAGGCTACTTCAAGGAGTTTGAGGATACTTCAAGGTGAAGGCTACTTCAAGGGTGTGGAAGGTGATTGTATTTGTGTAACATCCTTGCAAGGTAACAAAATAAATCACTTTCAAAATCCCAATGGAAAACAATTGGTTAGTGGACTGACTACCTTTGGCTTCAAAGGTAGGAACCACTCTACATCCTTGTGCCTTCCTTGTTTCCCCCTCCTTCTTTGGTTGATTGCTTTAATTATTTAATTAATTTTAAATTATCCAAAAAGCTCTATTCACCCCCCTCTAGGTCTTTCAACATCCATTATCAAAACTAATTTTATAGTGATGTGTGTAAATTGCATATATATATATATATATATATATTCATTTGGGTTCTTTATGTGGTAATTAGACATATGTGCACATCAACCAATTTAAATATTCACATCACATGCAATAAATAAATATGATAAACCAAAAATCCAATCATATCGATTATCCCAAAACATAATTAATTGACGTGGCTCTGATAGCATTGTAGGAAATACAACATCAGATTGGAAATGAAAACCAAATTTTATGGACATAGTTCCCATTAACCAACAGATCACCTCAATACCTATGCAATGGACATGATGGTTTCACAAAGATATACCTAGTCCCAGAGCAAGTCCAACAATAATCCTTATCAGTGCAGATGCCCACTCTATCTTGGATGATATTTGTGTAGCTCCTAGTCACGTTCAGACTCGTTTGACTGCTCCTCCATAGACAACAGACTCAAACATCTGCTACAACGACTCCTGATATCTTGCCACAGACTTTGAGTTGATGTTTCCCTCCTAGCAGTAGACCAAGGACTCTTGCCTCTAGAGTAGTCCACACGGACCGACTAGAACTCTTGTCATCCTATAGGAACAGACAAGAAGGAGTTTTCTATACTATTGGTGTAATAGTCACCAACATGCTCTCTCGCAACGATGATCCTCAGTTATTTCTCTCCTGTGGCTATATCTCCCTAGTCAGGCAGGACTTGCATGGGCTCTCATGGTTACCGCAACCAGAGAGGACAACAATTGTCAGAGAAACTAATTCTCAATTGTCTGTGTAGTAGTTGTATTCTGGGAAGCCCAGTACCCCTCTATATATAGAAGGGTTAGGGTTAGATTCCCAGTCCTCAACCAATGTGGGACTAAAACGGGAGTGGAAAGGACTGGAAGATCTTGAATTTTTGCAAAAATTTTGTAAGTTTCACAACCTACGTGCGTCGAAATGGTTGTTTTTCCCAACGAGATGATTGTTTCTCTTTGAGAAATGGTCATTTCTCTAAGTGAAGTGCTCATTTTGTAGTTTCCAGTTTTGCACATATGTCGGAAATTTAATTCCAATTAGTACTCAACTTGACATTAGTACCAATCCTTTGTGCAATCAAATTGTACTCCCGAAGCAGACGTCTAGTGTAAATGAGATGGGCATCTCACACCATTCCAGACAGCCATCTCACATAGGTGAAATGGGTTTCTTGCAGCCTAGGTCAGGAAAAATTCCAACCAATGTACAATACAATTAACCTGACACTCCAAATGGCTGTCTCAACACTTGAACCGATCATTTGGTAGTGTAGTCAGCTGATCCATTGTGTGAATTGAAATTCCTAAATAGTTTTGTAATCGATTCAATCATCATTCAAGATCAAATTCCTCTTATAGATGTGTTTGTATCTGTGTTACTCTATAGGTCCCATATCACCTTGGATGTGAATGTCCATAACTAGCTTATGACATCACAAGCAATGAGCAGTGCCTAGTTGCACGTAATTTCTACCCAAGTGAATGGAAAGTTGGGGAGCAACTTCAACCTACAATCTGTGTATGGTGTTACTATTTTTGTATAGTTCCTTTGTCACTGATATCTAGATTGAACTAGAGGAATCGAGCACTTGTCCTCATTATTATTCAATCTTGTTCCTTGAACTAGAGAAAACTACATGAGATACACATAAGCTCAATATCATACATTGACTCACATGTGTATGGCCATACTTTTCTCAGTCTCTCTAATCAAGAAGCCTTGGATATCATACTCCTGTCAGAGGGACAAATCCCATATCTATCACTCACAGTCAATCCCCATGTGTCAAAGTCACCCAATCATCACCTTTATAACAACCCATGTTTCAGGACTGTGTTTGATGATGTTAAAGTGTACCGAACGACGTGTGATGTGTACATTGATTTTAGGTCTAAGAACCACAACCACCACCATCACTGTGAGAGTTGACTATGAATTTCATGATGATGGCTTCCATGTGTCAGTCTCACAGTGGGTCTATCCAATACACTATTCTCTAACATGTATCTATGTGCTTGGTTTGATATTGCCATATCATGACTAATGAGATTTAGTCATCAACCAACTCAATCTCTGATCTTATATGTCATTGTTGTCTATCAACCTTCCACAATAACAACCGATAAGGGATATAATGAGAATATATATACTCTTAACATCCGTATGATCTCATTCTTCCAAGTCACATACTTGAAGACATACGTCATTAAGCAATAACATTCTCTAGACATTTATTATGCTATTCATTATCTCATATATAAATATACAAAATAAATTGGAATCTCATCTTTATTATTATTGATTCTCTAGACATCACAATCATCATAAAGATGAGATTCCAATTTATTTTGTATATTTATATATGAGATAATGAATAGCATAATAAATGTCTAGAGAATGTTATTGCTTAATGATGTATGTCTTCAAGTATGTGATTCTCTGGGCATACATACCAACAATTACTAACCTTGTGGATGAGATCATACAAATGTTAAGAGTACATATATATATTCTCATTATGTCCATGATCGATTCTTATTATGGAAGGATGATAGGCAACAATAACACATAAGATCAGAGTGTGAGTTGGTTGATGACTAAATCTCATTAGTCATGATAAGGAAATATCAAACCAAGCACATAAATACATGTTAGAGAACAATGTATCAGACAAACACATCGTGAGACTGTCACATGAAAGCCATCATCAAGGAAGTCATAGTCAGCTCTCATAGTGATGGTGGTGTTTTTGGTTTTTAGACCTAAAATCATTGCACTCGTCACATGTCGTTGGGTATGCTTTGACATCATCAAACATAATCATGAAACATGGGTTGTGATAAAGGTGATGATTGGGTGACTTTGACACATGGGGATAGACTGTGAATGATAGAGATGGGATTTGTCCCTCTGATAGGAGTATGATATCCAAGGCCACTTAATTAGCAAGATTGAGAAAAGTACGACCATACACTTGTGAGTCAATATATGATATTGAGCTTACATATATCTCATGCAGTCAGTTATGGTTCAAAGAACAAGATTGAATAATAATGAGGATGATTGCTCCATGACTCTAGTTCAATCTGGATATCAGTTATGAAGGAACTATGCAAACATTATAACACCATACACATATTGTGAAGTTGCTCCCCAACTTTCCATTCACTTGGGTAGAAATGATGTGCGACTAGGCACCGCTCATTGCTTGTGATGTCATAGCTAGTTATGGACATTCACTGTCAATATGAAATGGGACCTATAGGGTCACACACATAGGAACTCATCTAGAAGAGGAGTTTGATCTTGAATGATAATTAAATTGATTACTAAAATGTTTAGGTATTTCAATTCACTCAACGGGTCAGCTGATTAGACTTCCAAATGATTTGTTTAAGTGTTGAGATTGCTATTTGGAGTGTCATGTTGATTATATTTTACATTAGTTGGAATTCTACTTGACCCAAACTACAAGACTCCCATCTCATTTATGTGAAATGGTCGTCTAGCCTGGTGTGAGACGCCCGTCTCAGTTTCTCCAAATAGCAATCTCAGGGGTGCAACTCGATTGCATCAAGGATTGGTGTTGATGTCATATTGTGTACATTGGTTGGAATTTTGCCTGAGTCGGGCTGCGAGATGCCCGTCTCACTTTTACAAAATGACCGTCTGGCTTGGTGTGAGATTCCCATATCAGTTGCATCAAACGGTCATGTCGAGGGTGCTATTCGATTGCATCAAAGATTGGTGTTGACATCACATTAAATACTAATTGGAATTGAATTGTCAACATATGTGCAAAACTGAAAAGCACGAAATGACTGTCTCACTGGGTGAGATGACCATTTTAGTGCATGCAGGTTGTCAAACTTCCAGAATTGTTGTAAAAATTCAAGATCTTTTGGTCCTTTCCATTCTCACTTTAGTCCCATATTGGCTGGGGACTGGGAACCCTAACCCCTCCTATATATAGAGGGGTACTGGGGGACTTCCCATAATATAACTACTACATAGACAATTGAGAATTAGTTTCTCTAATAATTATTGTCCTCTTTGGTTGTGGTAACCATGAGAGCCAAGGAAAGTCCTACCTGACTAGGGAGGGATAGCCAAGAGAGAGAAACAACCCAAGATCATAGTTGTAGGAGAGCATGTTGTGATTAGTACACTAATGGGAGGAACAACTCCTTAATGTCTGTTCCTGCATGATGATAGGAGTTCTAGTTGGTCTATGTAGAGTACTCTAGAGGTAGGAGTCATTTGGATGCATCTAGGAGGGAAACATCAACTCACAATCTCGACTCCAGCTAGGAGAGAAACATCAACTCACAATCTGTGGCTAGATCAGAGGAGCCGCTACAACAGTTGTCCAAGTCTGGTGTCCATGGAGGAGTAGTCAGACGATTCCCAGTGTGACCAGTAGATACATAGACACCATTCAAGACAAACTAAACATCTACATCGGTGAGGATTATCGCTAGACTTGCTCCAGGACCAGGTATATATTCATGAAACCAACCTTCCCATTGCATAGTTATTGACGCAATCTACTAGTTAATGGGAAACATGTCCGTAAAATTTTTGTTTCTGCTGCTTATGTGATGCCGAATATCCCTACATTATTGTGGTCTATTTAGACTTGATCCATATAGTTGTAACTTGGTGGATGCAATCAAAGTTAATTAAGGGAACAATTTAAATAAGATATCAAGATGATTCGATTGCCTAGAGTAGAATAGTTTATTTAATTTTTTTCTTTAAAAGAGTCCATCGATGTGGTCCCTATCTTTTCTTTATACATAAAAATGGTTAGTTGTCTTGATTGGATGATTAGTTTTTCAAAATTAAACTTTAGACTATATTTAATATAAGTTGAAAAAACTATATTTAAAACTTGAGCCAAATAGGGCATTGTTTATTCAAGTTATGTAATTTTATGTACTGTGTGATCTTATGTACAATTTGCCCATTTTTAAGAGTCTAACTGCAATTTCTATACACAAATATTTTGTTACATGACGTTTTTTCACAAAGTTGTAAAATTACATTTCAATTTGAGATCTTTGAACTTTGTTGCATGAGGTATGTTTTCTTTATAAATATTATTTTAGTTGGTAGTATAACATTATGTTTTGATCATCCAATGGATAATAGCCTTAGAAGCGATGGCTTTAGATAACACCATCAGAACCCCCATTTAATTTTTCTGCAATGGAAAATACTATTAAAAAAATATGTTTTATTTCTAGCAAGCAGTCATAGGAGCTCTGATGCCCAATTATTCAGTACCCCGACGAAGACTCTTGTTATTTTGTTCGATGGCTACGCTTGCATGCGCTATCCTCTGATGTAGCATTCAACATCAATTGGAATCAGGGGGCTTGGAGTTTTGTCAATGTTTTCAGCTAGATAATGTGAGTGTGCCCCCCCATTTCATGACTATTGGATGCTTGATTAATTAAGAATCCTTAGTGTTAACTTTTCTATTGAATGGAAAACTGACGGTTATACAACTTGTGAGTCGATGCTCAACCATGTATGTGGCATGGCCAGTGGATTTGTTGTTCTTGTATAAACCAAGAGTAGGGTGCTCCATCTTCCTAATTGCACCGCGTGTAACATATATTCGATCATAGTCGAGAACTTTTACCTACATGGATATGTATACAAAAACTAAAGAGATGAGCATCATACTCCTAATCAAAATAGGTGCAACATGTCCTTCCTCTGTGGCATGAGAACGGGGACGATGGTTAACCATTGGACTGATGAGCTTTCTTGGGGAAATAGTCATTTGAGTTATTTGTCTTGTGACTAAAAACGTTTCTAGGCTAGTAATCCAACCGACGATCAGGTGGATAGATGGAAAATGCTCCGACACCAGCCCCCTTCCTTCCAATGAGAAATCCACTGATAGGTTTTCTAATCATGTTGCTCAATGGGTTTTTGATCTCTCTAACCAACAAAAACACATTTTAGAGTTTTGACTACCACTCTACCTATGAATACTCCTCTCAATTTTTTTCAAACAATTTTCGGCAAGCTTTCCTTGCTACATTTGAAGACAAACAAAGAGACATCGAAAGCACACATTTGTGGATGCATGTATCGAAACAAACATCCATATGACAGATCTAAGTCTCCTAATCATATTTTCTTACTCGCTAGACATAAGATAATCTTGTTCTTGCTGTTTCTTCCTTCTATCTTTAACCATGGCCGAGATCCATGATGCTACAAGTTAGAAACTTATGCATATGTCTACCTTCTTTCTTCTCTTTTCCTCTAGATACACCCTAATCTTGTAAATAAGAGTTTTCTTAGAGCTTTTGGAGGATAAAGCTTGTGACGTCCCCGGATTTTCTAAAACTTAATCTGATGTGTGACGTCCAAATTGAAACCCTCACCTCAGCGAGAATCCCAATTTAAACATCCCACACTAGGCTAAGAAGAAGAAACTCAAGGGAGTCAGAAGGAACATACATCAGTAGCACATGTACATGAACAATAATAAAACCACAACACTTGTTCACCATTCAACATATAATTACAACATGAATTGTTACAACATTTGATATTACATATTGAACAGCAAACTACCAAACATATACATGTACTACATCTAAACAACAGGATCTTAAGACAACAGGTCCACCTGAACATCAGCTCGCCATACAACTCTCAACTATCCTGGATCTTCAAGAGCATAACCACAACCTAAACAAAGATTTACATGCGGTACACGTCAGTACAATATTTCATGAATATTGTACTGAGTACGCCTACGTGTCTTTTATTTACCTCTCATCATATCTTGGCAATAAGATAAAACTAATATACTTGGCAGTAACAGAAGAATATAAGAAAAGCATATACTTGCACAAGGATATTCATTAACAAAAGAGAACACATATTTTAAGCACATTTCCATCATACATCTCGTGCGTCTGCCACCAAGTGGCTTTGACGTCTTTAGGCCTTATGATCTACCACCAAGTGGTTTGTGATCATTATGCAAACATCATGTGATCTACCACCAAGTGGTTTGTGATCATTATGCATGCGCTCTACCACCGAGTGGTTTATGAGCTATCTTATGATGGAACATTTATATTATGTTTGATGTGTTCATAGCAATAAGTATGGAAAATCAGGCAACATATCATACAAGAACAATCATTTCATCCAATACCATATGCCAAGTATTTTACTACTCATATAACACAAGCATATTGCATAATAAGCCAAGTAAGTGGTAATGGCGTACCTTGATCAAGAACAAACCTAAACATCAGATATCCCTCATGTCAACTATATCTTTGGTTAAACCTGATTAAGACAAGACCATAAACTATCATCAGGTTCTTATCCTCTTACATCTCATCTTAACCCTAATCATGTTCATATTAGGGTTTTCTTATCTCATTAGGATATGTGTACCATTACTTGTATTCTTGTCTTATAATTATCTCACTGATGTCATATTCTGGGTTATGATTCATTATATGAACATTATCTTCCATAGCATTTCTGTGCACATTAATTAACCCTAGGTTACACCATTAACCGAGATTAGGGTTTATATCACATTTAGAGCAAACATCATGGTATAACATGGATTGTGGTTATCATCCGGATCTCATATTTAATTCTAAGGTTCCAGATACTTATATGAGATTACTCTGTAAATTCCAACATTTTTTGAGCATGTGTGCATTTATTGCATTTTATTTAGGGTTAAAAGCCCTAATTAGACATATTAAACAAATTACATTATTCCGTGCATCAATATCATAATCACTGACATCCACTGGATTATAAGCATGAATATTAGTTTACTGACATATTCTTATAATTTTAGGCCAACGTTTGATATTTATTATCCATCAATTAAGCATTTCAAAACTAACAATATATCACTGAGATTTGAGCATGAAAAGCCTGATATTATAGTTCCAGGTTGTTCTACGCATTTTTCTGAGAATTTTGGTATGTTATTTGCATTTTTCGGACATACGTGCTAATTTCTATGATTTATCTACGATCTGAGTTATTTCTAGGATTTTACCTTTTTCGACGAATCCCAAGCGGCCACGTGGCCTGACGCTGCTTTGGTGGGCCGGCCGGTTTTGGATTGGAGCCGCCTGGTCTAGGCTGGGATTTGTACCCGGTTCACTTCCCCCTTTCTCTCTTCCTCTCATTCTCGTGGAACGCCAGGGCGCTCGATGCCCGGGCGTGAGCCTGCGACGCTAGCCGCCGCCGTGGCTCAGACCTCCAGACTCCTCCTCGCATGAGCTCCCGCACGCCGACGCTTGCGAGCGCCTCCCGGCACCAGCCGCCGCAGCTAGCTCCTCCGATGAGCAGCATGCTCTGCCTCGCCTGCGCCTCTCCTCCTTGAATTCGACCTGCTATTTTCTTCGTTTGAGCGCCACCGCCCTGAGGTCAGGTCCAACGATGAACTGGCAGCTTAGAAAAACTCCTCCTCATCTTCTAATGCTGCCTCGATCCAAGCCATCGGCACTGTAGGTCAACGTTCTTCTCTCCTTTGTGAGTTCCTGTGTGATGCTCGTGTGAGGTCTGAAGCCGCCTCTTCTGGCTTCTTCTCTGGCGGTGACTCTGCCACGACCTCGCCCCAACATAATCCATCGCCTACGGCCTTTCCTATTCTTTGTGGCTGCACGATCTCTGGGTTTTGGCTGCAAGTACCCACATCCATGACCTCGTCGTCCATGGCCACCGCTATAGGTCTTCTCTCCGGCAAGATGTCTCGATCGCAGCTCTCTCTCTCCTTCGGTCTTTGCTTCACGCCGTCGGGAAGCCTCCTTCATCTTGGGTGTGAGTCCCATCTACTTTCAGTCCGTGAGGGAGCGCCGCTGCAAGAAATCCACTGCAGTGATGAAGCAGTAGCTGACGAGCACTCAACCACAGGGTCGATGCCACTTTCTTCGTCCTCTGTGAGACGTGTGTGGGGGGGAAGATATCCTAGGAAGTGGGCGCCTGGCTCGCACTGCTCTGCGCTAGAACTCAGGGATCAACTACTCATAAGAGCAGGTGGTCTCCCCACGTTCAAGTCATGGTGAAAAAGAGAGGAACACGACTTCCCTCTCCACGATCTCCATGCTGCTCGGAGGTATGGGATAAGGATCTGGCCGTTTGGTATGCATCCAACAGCTACAAAGGGACCTGTCCAAAACCTGATCCATGGCTTGCTTAAGAACTGGGAAAGTAGCCACTGGATCCGGGATCCACGGCTAGAGATAGGATCGCATGGAAGCCAAGGGTGCGTGACACCTATTTAATCAGTAACTTAGACTAATCAAACACCAATAAAGCACATCATTTCACAAAGATCAAACCTCCATATCTTCCTCTAGGAGTGTCCGATTGCCACCAAATTTTAACCATAGGTTTCCTACCACTCAAGCTACCTTCTACTCAAAATTGGTGCCAAAACTCAATTGTTAGGTCATCCAATAAAATTCCTCAAGAAGGCATATAAAGAGAGATATTAATCATTATATAAATCTCATTCAACATCTCCACTTTACCAAAACACTTGGAACTCTCATTGTAACTCAAGATATGGATTCTAATATGTTATTGGAGATTTATGGATTTCAAAAATCCACTCCATCACATCCTACACACCTTAAAACAAATTCCATCCTCGGAATTAAGCCAGGAAACCCACTTTATCACATCATTTACATCTTAAAAGAACTTTCGTCCTCGAAAGTAAGACTTACATTATTTTACACGGAACCAAAGACATTCATTCATATTTTAGAATTTACATCCTCATCTTTACCCTTGCATTAGGGTTTCCACATCATATTATCATGTTCCAAAGGAGTTAACTAAGATTAACTCATTATCAAGGTGTCAACAACATTTTATTGAGATAGTTCTTAGAACATGTTCAACATTAACATATGCCTTTTAGGAGGGAGTTAACTATAATTAACCCACTTTATCCATCTAGATCATATCAAGGTGTCATAAGAATTATGTTGTGTTAACTGTCAAACTATATTTTTCAGCTTTAGTAAGCACTAAGATTAACACTTAGTGTAATATATTTCATTCATATGATGTTACTCCATTTCTAATCATAATTTGCAACATCTACTAGTGATATAATCACAAGATTAACCAACACTATCACATTATCATCATTATTCATGTACATGGTTAACCATATATGTGTTGACAACTATTAAACCCTCTCTAGGTTTCTATCATATCATGTCCATATATCACGTCTGGATATTAGATCACATCTTACGTATATTATATCATGGTTGTGCTAACAAACTTATCCAAGTGGCTCATGAAACATGTATCAAAACTTCATCTAGTGCAACTAAGGTTCTCCTGACCCATATCACGAGGGTTGTTTCATGCTCAGTCTCTCTGAGCTAACTCAACTGTATGAGTATCTCATAAACAAAACTTTATCTTCCCTCTTTCATCTAGGGTTACCAAGTCTACCTCATTGGCACGAGTTGATTAACTTCACAAGATCTAGCCACATAAGCACAAACCAAAACATGCTACAACATACTATTTATAGATCTTCTACCCATGACACATGCTTACCCAAAACTCTCTTATATACACCACTAGATTCCTATGTGGGAAACCACCAACCCGAGCATGAGGCTTCACAGAAACTAACATAGCTACCTCCTCCAGGGTCTTGGGATCTCTCCCTCACCCAGATGGAAGGCACTCATATTCATGTTCACATGCACATATAACCAGCCTCTCTCTATCTCTAGGGTTTGGTCTTCCCAAGGACATCTAGGGTTCAACATAACCATAAGAATCATACATAAAGCAACTCAACTCAATCACTCAGGAGTAGTCTAGTTTAGGACATATCATATCACATATCTCATAATTCTCATATCATGGAGTCTAGGTTCTCTGACCTTCTCCCTGTGGGTCTCGCTCTCTCTTGAGCTAACCCTAAAACTGGTCCTAACACTAGAGGTCCTCCTTCATAAAAGAGATTGAGGCTCATGCTGACTCACAACCTTGTCTTAACTTATCATATCTTATCTGATAAAAGCATATTTACATGCATCATCAAAACTTATCACAAATCCTCAAACTTGAACTTGAATCCTCGAAGACAAACATAGATCATCACAACTATCTTATATCATCTATATAAGACTTAGATTGTATCATCAAACTTATTCTATCTATTCCATCTATCACATATACCAAACAAGGCTCTAGACATCTAATCTAGAACTACTCTCTCTTCTAGACTGATGTCATTCACTTTCACTTAGGTTGCATGACCACCTCCTACTCGTACATGTGTGGGGACACATTTTTGTAATACATATACATAATAAAATATTATATAGTTTTTCTCCGATAAAATAAGCGTCAGAGAAAACTATCGAGGTTCGATCCATTTGGAATCAAAAACCAAATCCTGAAAACGAGTGTCCCACACATAATAGAGAGTACAGTGTCATGAAAACTAGTGAAAAGGGTGAGAACACGGGGTAGACTAGTGTAGCTACTCTAGACAACATGCGCAATATGTCTAAGGTTTCTCTTCCCTTGATGCACATCATTTCCAAATAGTGCAACGTCCCATACCGCTGCACTACAAGGAAAGAATGACATCTAAGGACTTGCTATTCAACAAGCACCAGTCTAGACCTAGTTCTCGGACATCTAGGTGCTAACCTAGAGGCTAGGTCAGATCTAGTCTCTAAAAGATGACCAATCTAACCCTAAAAGATTATTAAGTTCAAGGTTCTTTGATTTTGAGTTGCATAATGAGCAAATGTCAGGATTTGCTATTGTTCATGCTCTGATACCACCTGTGACGTCCCCGGATTTTCTAAAACTTAATCTGATGTGTGACGTCCAAATTGAAACCCTCACCTCAGCGAGAATCCCAATTTAAACATCCCACACTAGGCTAAGAAGAAGAAACTCAAGGGAGTCAGAAGGAACATACATCAGTAGCACATGTACATGAACAATAATAAAACCACAACACTTGTTCACCATTCAACATATAATTACAACATGAATTGTTACAACATTTGATATTACATATTGAACAACAAACTACCAAACATATACATGTACTACATCTAAACAACAGGATCTTAAGACAACAGGTCCACCTGAACATCAGCTCGCCATACAACTCTCAACTATCCTGGATCTTCAAGAGCATAACCACAACCTAAACAAAGATTTACATGCGGTACACGTCAGTACAATATTTCATGAATATTGTACTGAGTACGCCTACGTGTCTTTTATTTACCTCTCATCATATCTTGGCAATAAGATAAAACTAATATACTTGGCAGTAACAGAAGAATATAAGAAAAGCATATACTTGCACAAGGATATTCATTAACAAAAGAGAACACATATTTTAAGCACATTTCCATCATACATCTCGTGCGTCTGCCACCAAGTGGCTTTGACGTCTTTAGGCCTTATGATCTACCACCAAGTGGTTTGTGATCATTATGCAAACATCATGTGATCTACCACCAAGTGGTTTGTGATCATTATGCATGCGCTCTACCACCGAGTGGTTTATGAGCTATCTTATGATGGAACATTTATATTATGTTTGATGTGTTCATAGCAATAAGTATGGAAAATCAGGCAACATATCATACAAGAACAATCATTTCATCCAATACCATATGCCAAGTATTTTACTACTCATATAACACAAGCATATTGCATAATAAGCCAAGTAAGAGGTAATGGCGTACCTTGATCAAGAACAAACCTAAACATCAGATATCCCTCATGTCAACTATATCTTTGGTTAAACCTGATTAAGACAAGACCATAAACTATCATCAGGTTCTTATCCTCTTACATCTCATCTTAACCCTAATCATGTTCATATTAGGGTTTTCTTATCTCATTAGGATATGTGTACCATTACTTGTATTCTTGTCTTATAATTATCTCACTGATGTCATATTCTGGGTTATGATTCATTATATGAACATTATCTTCCATAGCATTTCTGTGCACATTAATTAACCCTAGGTTACACCATTAACCGAGATTAGGGTTTATATCACATTTAGAGCAAACATCATGGTATAACATGGATTGTGGTTATCATCCGGATCTCATATTTAATTCTAAGGTTCCAGATACTTATATGAGATTACTCTGTAAATTCCAACATTTTTTGAGCATGTGTGCATTTATTGCATTTTATTTAGGGTTAAAAGCCCTAATTAGACATATTAAACAAATTACATTATTCCGTGCATCAATATCATAATCACTGACATCCACTGGATTATAAGCATGAATATTAGTTTACTGACATATTCTTATAATTTTAGGCCAACGTTTGATATTTATTATCCATCAATTAAGCATTTCCAAACTAATAATATATCACTGAGATTTGAGCATGAAAAGCCTGATATTATAGTTCCAGGTTGTTCTACGCATTTTTCTGAGAATTTTGGTATCTTATTTGCATTTTTTCGGACATACGTGCTAATTTCTATGATTTATCTACGATCTGAGTTATTTCTAGGATTTTACCTTTTTCGACGAATCCCAAGCGGCCAAGTGGCCTGACGCTGCTTTGGTGGGCCGGTCGGTTTTGGATTGGAGCCGCCTGGTCTAGGCTGGGATTTGTACCCGGTTCACTTCCCCCCTTTCTCTCTTCCTCTCATTCTCGCGGAACGCCAGGGCGCTCGATGCCCGGGCGTGAGCCTGCGACGCTAGCCGCCGCCGTGGCTCAGACCTCCAGACTCCTCCTCGCATGAGCTCCCGCACGCCGACGCTTGCGAGCGCCTCCCGGCACCAGCCGCCACAGCTAGCTCCTCCGATGAGCAGCATGCTCTGCCTCGCCTGCGCCTCTCCTCCTTGAATTTGACCTGCTATTTTCTTCGTTTGAGCGCCGCCGCCCTGAGGTCAGGTCCAACGATGAACCGGCAGCTTAGAAAAACTCCTCCTCATCTTCTAATGCTGCCTCGATCCAAGCCATCGGCACTGTAGGTCAACGTTCTTCTCTCCTTCGTGAGTTCATGTGTGATGCTCGTGTGAGGTCTGAAGCCGCCTCTGCTGGCTTCGTCTCTGGCGGTGACTCTGCCACGACCTCGCCCCAACATAATCCATCGTCTACGGCCTTTCCTATTCTTTGTGGCTGCACGATCTCTGGGTTTTGGCTGCAAGTACCCACATCCATGACCTCGTCGTCCATGGCCACCGCTATAGGTCTTCTCTCCGGCAAGATGTCTCGATCGCAGCTCTCTCTCTCCTTCGGTCTTTGCTTCACGCCGTCGGGAAGCCTCCTTCATCTTGGGTGTGAGTCCCATCTACTTTCAGTCCGTGAGGGAGCGCCGCTGCAAGAAATCCACTGCAGTGATGAAGCAGTAGCTGACGAGCACTCAACCACAGGGTCAACGCCACTTTCTTCGTCCTCTGTGAGACGTGTGTGGGGGGGAAGATATCCTAGGAAGTGGGCATCTGGCTCGCACTGCTCTGCGCTAGAACTCAGGGATCAACTACTCATAAGAGCAGGTGGTCTCCCCACGTTCAAGTCATGGTGAAAAAGAGAGGAACACGACTTCCCTCTCCACGATCTCCATGCTGCTCGGAGGTATGGGATAAGGATCTGGCCGTTTGGTATGCATCCAACAGCTACAAAGGGACCTGTCCAAAACCTGATCCATGGCTTGCTTAAGAACTGGGAAAGTAGCCACTGGATCCGGGATCCACGGCTAGAGATAGGATCGCATGGAAGCCAAGGGTGCGTGACACCTATTTAATCAGTAACTTAGACTAATCAAACACCAATAAAGCACATCATTTCACAAAGATCAAACCTCCATATCTTCCTCTAGGAGTGTCTGATTGCCACCAAATTTTAACCATAGGTTTCCTACCACTCAAGCTACCTTCTACTCAAAATTGGTGCCAAAACTCAATTGTTAGGTCATCCAATAAAATTCCTCAAGAAGGCATATAAAGAGAGATATTAATCATTATATAAATCTCATTCAACATCTCCACTTTACCAAAACACTTGGAACTCTCATTGTAACTCAAGATATGGATTCTAATATGTTATTGGAGATTTATGGATTTCAAAAATCCACTCCATCACAAAGCTCGAATCTTGGTTGATCTTTATCATGGTTGTTGGAGTAGATTTTTCAACTCTAGGATGAGTGATATAATTTTTGATGCATTTCTTTTCTACTTATGACATTCAATATCTAAATCGTGCTCAATATCTGTAAAATGCTAAAACATGGTCTTATATGTACTATTTTTGCATGAGTAAAATGATAATACAAGTCTTAAAGTTTGTTTTAGACATTGAGTATCTTTTTTGGTGTACTAAAAATATCTTCTTTAAGCATGCAAGATCTAAAACCCAAAATACATGTACAAGACTTCTCAATAATGTCATTTTATGATGTTTTGGGTACCCAACGATGGGAATTTTGACCCACATGTTAAAGATTGTTCTATGATTATTATCCTAAAGAAATACTAAAGCTTATAGTTTCTTATTTGGCGATAAAACAATTATTGGATTAAATTATAATTATAAAGATAGATCATCTATGTTATATTTTGAGCATATGATTGTATAATTCTTAGAAGTAGCATAACTTTTACATGCATTGAAGTGTTTAGATGAAATTTTGGGTGCTACTTTTCTCATGACTCATTAGGATCTCTTGAAAATGTCAAATAGTACTGAGATCCCTACAAGAATTTATTATTATTTTATTCTAGAGAACAAATTGGGATTCTATCTATCCTACTTTGAAGTTCTGGCCCTCTATATGGTCAAGGATGGTGAAATATACCATGATTAAGTATCATAAAACTGATTCATACATCTTATATCTTTGATCTTGCAATATATGACTTATTTTATAATACTCATTTAGGAGCTTGTAAGTAACTTGATTGATGCAGTCAAAAATACCGAATTAGCTTAATTAATTAAGTACAAACTCTTTTGTATAGTGCAATGAGACCATAGAACAATCTCAGTGTCATAATCTATTAGATAATAAAATGAGTAATCCAAAAAGTGCTCAGAATCGTATATGGTTGAGTATACATAGGTGTTGGGAGGGTATATATGTTGGTATGTATGCCCATAGAGCTAGTCATATGATGATTGTAATGGCATACTTTGTAAATGATTTGAATAATAATAAAGGTAATTTCCATCTATATGTTTAATCTATTTTGAGATAATGGTATAACATGTTAGATGTCTAAAGAATCATATAACTCAATGATGTATGTCTTCAGGCTAAGGACCTGAACAATTAGATCATGCATATGTTAAGAGTATACATTCTTGTTATGTCCCTAGTCAATTTTTATTGTGGAAATAACCATAGACATCAATAGCACATAAAACTAGAGTGTGTGTTGGTTGATGAAAAAATCTCATTAGTCATTATATATGATATCAAACCAAGCACATCGATACATGTTAGAGAATAATGTATCAGACAGACCCACCATAAGAGTGATGCATGGAAACCACACTTGGTTAGTCTGGATCATCTCTAATAGTATTGGTGGTGACTGTGGTTCTTAGACCTAAAATCACTACACTCATCACATGTTGTTGGGTACACTTTGACATCATCAAACGCAGTCTTGAAATATGGATTTCTATAAAGGTGATGATTGGGTGGCTTTGACACATGGGGTTTTGACTGTGAGTGATATATATGGAATTTGTCCCTCCTAAGGGAGTATGATATCTTGACAACTTGATAAGAGAGACTGAGAGATACATGGACATGTACATTCGAGTCAATATATGATATTGAGCTTGCATATATCTCACATAGTCTACTCTGATTCAAGAAACATGGATTGAACATTTGTAGAGGATGACAAGCCCATGCCTCGAGTTTAATCCCAATATCATTGACTAAGGGACTATACATTCATTGTAACACCAATAACAAATTGTAGGTTGAAAGTTATTCTCCAACTTTCCTCTTCACTTGGGTAGCACTGATGTGTGACTAGGAACCACTCTTTGCTTCTGATGTCATAAGTTAGTTAGGGACATTCACTGCCAATGTGAAATGGAACCTATAGGGTCACACACATAGGATTAACCTAGAAGAGAAGTTTATCCATGAATGATGTTTATATTGATTACTAAAGTGTTTAGGTACTCAATTAAACATTAAATCAATAGACTTCACTCAGAATCATCAAGTTCAAGTGTTGAACCAATTGATTCGAGTGTCAGATTGATTGAGAACTACATTGACTGAGTTATGCACAACCTGGACCACCAACCGACCGGTTCACTGGGTGAACTGATCAGCTCATGGTCAATGAGACGACTGGTTCACTCTGGTGAAATGATCGGTTCATGTGTCCAAACGAGCAGTGTTGGGTTTCCCGATTTGTGAGAAAAAGTTTTTCATTTCACTTATTCAATTCAATTGGGACAAGAATTAATATTTGTGCTAATTAGAAATGAATAAGGAAAGTCAATTGGAGACAAGTATGGGAAGTGAAACGACCGGTTCACTAAGTGAACCGATCGGTTCACACTCCCAACTGACTGGTTCAAAAGTGAATCGATTGGCTCACCTACCCAAATGACTGGTTGTGTTGTGAAACAATCGGTTCGTCTACTGTAGTATAATCAGTTCATGGAAAATTTGGACCCTTCTACTCCTACAGAGATTGGAAACCCTGACCCTACCCTATACTATAAATAGAGGGGTACAGGGGGCTTCTCAGAACACATGACTCAGAAGATCAGTTTCTTTGCAAAGTTGTTGCCCTCTCTGTTTGTGGTAACTGAGAGAGCCCAAGCAAGTTCTACCCATCCAGAGAGGAACAACGATGGAAAGACAACTGTAGAAAAGAGATTGGTGGTGGGAGAGTATGTTGACTAGTATGCCAATAGAAGGGGATGACTCCTTCTTAGTCTGTCCATCAGGACGACTAGAGTTTCCAGTGGTCCATGTGGACTATAAATAGAGGTGGGAGATTTCTTTCACCCAGGAGGATGACTGTCAACTGCAGTCTGAGTCTACACCAGGAGCTGCACAGACGTAGTTGAAGACTAGGTGGTTGAAGACCACACTAGATGCATGATATTTTCACTGAGCAAGCCTCATGACTAGGTATATCTCACTAAACCATCTTTCCTATTGCATAGTTGTTGATGTGATATGCTAGTTATGGGTTTGTGGTTAGATAAAATTTTTGTTTCCGCTGCCTATTCTATCTCACAAAACCCAACAGTGGTATCAGAGCAATGTCAAATAGTATGTTTTAGGATTAATCAATATGATCAGATTTTGGTTCATCACCATTTATTTATTGCATATGATGAAAATACTTTAACTGGATAATGTGCATATCTGATTAAATACCAAAAATCCCAATATACATATATGATATGGTATATATATGCAATTAATATGCATCACCCTAAATTGGTTTTGATGGTGGATGTGTACCATGGTTATGGCCTATAAACCCCTATGTATGTGCTTGGTTTGTTGTGGTTGTTTGCATCTCAGTCTGCATATTGAGTCCTTTCTTGTATTCCTGGTGTAACTTGAGATAACTCGAGCCTTCTCTTCTACCTTTGCTCCCCCAAATGTAACTTAAGGTTCCCCAAAGATATATGTAAAAGTAGGATCATTTTATTTCCTATTATGTCAAAGAACGGTGGGTGCCCATATGAGAGAGATGACCGGATGATGGTGTGAGATGAGAGGCTAGTGGCCTGACGAGGAGCATGACGAACTGACAAATCGACCATCTAGAGGAGCCAGACGATTGATTGGTGACAACCAACCGACCGACCAGGAGGCGAGCCGATCAGTCATAGGATGAGCTGATCAACCCAGAACATCCCAAGCACAGATCTTCATCAACAACAAGTTGTTGCATGTGATGTAGACCTAGATGACCGTAATTCCTTGTGGCTCAAGGAATTAAAATAGGATGGCCATAATTATTTCTTTATCGCTTCACATGTTTTCTTGTGGGGTATAACATATATAAGATACATACTATATATATGGTGATTGGATATGTATATGTATATAAATACCAAACCCCTAAATATAAAATTAAGTCTTAGATGATTTCCATAAGAAACACACATGAAAAGATTGATCGACAAGCATGGGCATCCCAAGGGTGGTGCGCTGTCTATCTCATGGAAGTGTGATGGTAGCTATGTGGGTCCGCCAAGAGGGGTGCACTCTTATCGTGTTGGATTTTGGGTCAAGGTTAACTAAGTGGTCTTAATGAGATTAAGCACTTAGAGGCATGGAGATGACTATGGCAAAGAGTTGTGCATATCATCTATCTAAGAATTGCATAAGATGCAATTGGTAAATGTTACCTACCTTAATAATTGATTATGGACATTGGTGTTGGCCGGGTAATAACTCAATTGTTTTGGATCTTGTCTCACTAGAAGGTTGTACGCTGCAATCTTCCAAATTGATGGTGAGGGCTATGAATTTGATCAAAATAGTGGGAGCGATAATTAATTAAAGGCCTAATTAAATATCATCAACTTTATTCAAATCAATCAAAAGGATTTTTGACAAAATGCAAATGTTTTCTCTTTTAGAATCAAATGGCAAAGAAATCATCATTGAAATCGGACAATTTGATTGAGATAAAATTCCATAACTAGTTAAGGACTATGAGAAGTGTTTTGCATATTCCTCAGATACCAGAGCCTGTAAAATCCGCTCTATGTATGCTTAAGGCGTTGTTTGAGGAACAAAAGAAGAAGGATAGTTCCATGATAGTGATCAGTGGAATGGAGTCCAAGGACACATGTGAGGCAGAGAAGCATTCTCCCTCCAAGATGAAGTCCAAGTCTTCTGCACTCAAAATATGGAGAGTATTAAGGGAATCAAGGAATATGAAGCAAGGGATATAGATCTCTACTTCAGGTGTATACGTAATTGAGATTAACTTTACTACTTCTTTGTCGTGGATACTTGATACCGGATGTGGATCACATATTTATTCTAATGTGAAGGATCTGAAAAGAAGTAGGCCTTTAGCGAAAGGCAAGGTGAAACTACGTATTGCTAATGGAGCAAGAGTTGCTGCCTATGTGTGTGATACTATAGGTCTAGAATTACATTGGTAGTGAATGTCCAAAACAACTTATGACATTGCAAGAAAAGAGTGGTGCCTAGTCACACATCATTGCATCCCAAGTAATTTGGAAAGTTGAAGAACAACTTCAACCTATAATATGTGAATAGTGTTACCATGATCATATAGTTCCTTTATCTCTGATATCTGGATTGAACTTGATGCATGGAATCATCATCCTCTCAATGTTCAATCCATTTTCCTTCAACTAGAGACAACTGTCTGAGATGTATGTGAGTTCACATATCATATATTGAATCACATGGGTACGGTCATATGTTCTCAGTCTCACTTATCAAGGGGACATGGATATCAATCTCTAGTAACAGGGACAAATCCCATATCTATCACTCACAGTCTATCCCCATGTGTCAAAGTCACCCAATCATCACCATTATAACAACCCATTTTTCAGGACTGCATTTGATGATGTCAAAACCCAATGAAATGTGATGAGTGCAGTGATTTTAGGTCTAAGAGCCACAATCACCATAATCACTATGAGATATGATTCTGACTACCATTTCAAGGTTTCCATGTATCTCTCTCATGGTGGGTTTATCTAATACACTGTTCACTAACATGTATCTATGTTCTAGGCTTGATATCACATATCATGACTAGTGATACTCTATCATCAGTCAACATGCACTCTAGTCTTATGTATTACTATTGTCAAATTTTCTTCCATGGTAATATCTGAGTAGGGAAATAATAAGAATGTACTTACTCTTATCATACATATGATCTCATCATTCATGTCCTTAACCTGAAGGCATATGTCATTGAGTAACATCATTCTTTAGACATCTAATTATGTATGTGTCAACATCTCATGACTGAGACAAACATAATAGACAGAATTACCTTAGTGATTATCAAATAAAGTATTTAATGCCTCACTTCAATCATTGTATGATTGGCATTCTAGGCATACATACTAACATAGTCGCACTTGCACTTAGAGCCAATCACACACAAATCATATTCTGAGTGAACTTAACATGTCTATCATGTTTCTGTTACACAGGAACTCTAGCGGGTTTAACAAAATTTTCTTTTAGTCGGTATTTCTACAAATTTCACATCTCTTCATTGTACGACATCTCGTATGAGATGGAAGTGCCATAGTATGCTATCTGAGATTCCTTGCCTATCATATAGCTCCATTTCTATCATAGTATTTCTACTAAGTCATCAATGGTTGGAACCTGTCATAATTTCACCAATATGAACTTGATATAGTATCTTCTGGTGTTCTCATAACACAGAGTTACTTGGCTTCTACTATAGATTTAAACAACTATCATTATCTTGGAACCCTTCCAGCTTACAATTCTTGCTTTAAGGTCAAACACAAAAATAGATTGCAATTTATTTATTTGTCAGTTAGGAAGCTTGCATTGGTGTAACACTTTACACCCAACTCTTCCTTATTACCATGACCAAGGAACTAATCCTTTTAGTGCTTCATAAGCACCTAAAGATGTTCTTTTATGGTAGTCCAGTGACTCTCACTGGCATCTGACATATATCTTCCCGTGATGTCCAATACATACGAGATTACTAGAGAGGTATATATATTGTCTCATCATGTCTAAAAGATATCATATTTCAGGGTTTTCTTCTAGTCATGTCCAATACATACAACATTATGGGATATCTTCTCATCATGTCCAATACATACGAGATAACAGGATGAGCACATACGTGATAGATCCAATTGCAAATGCATATGACATCTATCCATGTGTTCCTATTCTTCTTAAAAACTAGGACCCTAGGCTCTTAAGTAACTAACTCCATGGAACGTGGACAAGTTTTCTTTCAATGAATCATGCATGTTGAACCCTTGAACATCTTGCTAGTGTATGTTCTCTTTCTTAGGTCAAGAAGCTTTCCAGATTTATCTATATAGATCTCAATTCCTATCACATAGGAAGCTTCTCCTAAGTCCTTCATAGATAAGGTACCTTCCTTGCCAGGTGTTAACATTTATAGGATAAGTACGTTATTCCACATCATTATGTGGAATATAAATATGCTCCCACTAAATCTTTTGTAATCACAAATTTCATCTTTATTTTGACTCAAGTCAAACACTTTGACTTTCTTGTCAAATAGAAGATTCCATCTCTGAGATGCTTACTTCAATAAGAAAATTGACCTTTGTAACTTACAAACTTTATTTGCATTAATGGATTGACAAAACCATTAGGATGTGTCACATACACATCCTACAATTATTCCAATTATGGAATGCGGTTTTAACATCCATATGCCAAATCTCACAGTCTTACTAAGATGAAATTGCAAGCATGATCTTGATGGATTTAACCATCGTAATTTGTGAAACACTTCATCATGTTCAACAACTTGAACTTGCTTGAAGCTCATCACAACCAATCTACCCTTCCATGTTTGTCTTCTCTCAAAGACCCAAATGCACCCTATGGTTTTTACCCCTTCAGGTAGATCCATTAAGGTCATACCTTGTTGGTGTACATGGAGTCCATCTTTGATCTTATGGCCTCAAGCCATATCTCAAACTTTGGTCCCTCAATAGCTTCTAGTTAGTTATATGACTCATCATCATGATCAACTCATTGCCTTGTTGAGTTACAAGATATCATATATCCTTTAAACTTAAGGTGTGATCTACCATAACTTTAATGCTTTGTGTTACATTAAAGAACTTTGAGATTCCACAACAACTTTTATTTCTCCTTGTTCCTACTGTACCTCTTTAGGTTCAATGTTTTCTTGTTTGTCTCGAACATTTTGGGTTCTACTTTTACTCTCACTGATTCCTTTGGAACTAGGTTCCTTAACAGGAATATATCCATCTAGATCAACAAATAACTTTGTTGTAGGATTGGGATAAGAATAGTATTTAACAAAATAAAATTTATGTGATTTGTGTACAAAGCCCTTTAAGAAACAACTTTCTTATATAGGCATTCATCACTATCAAAAAACATATAAGAACACTTTCCATACCATATCACATATGGTGTCTTTTGAACCATTTCAAACGGTACATTCTTTTTAGTGTTTAGCATGTGCCCAAAGGAAATTAGAAGATCAACTAGATTTATTGATAATCATACCTTAACAATGTGTAATTCCGTCCTTCTGACACATCATCATGTTTAGGTGGAGTTCGTTGTGATTCACTATCACATATCTCCAAAATATCCTCAAAATCTTGGTTTAAAATATTTCAACATCGATCACATCAAAGTATCTTAATACTTTTACCAAGTTAGCTACATACTTTATTTACGATCTCCTTGAACACTTCAAGAGATGCATACTTATATTCCATTAAATACAATTTTCCATATTTTTCGATCACATCAGTAAATACAGTGAGGTACTAGTAACCACCTTTAGCATTCATTCTAAAAGGTCTGTTGTACATTAAAATGTACTAGGCCTAGTAGAAAACTATTCTCCCACTACATCTAGTGGAGATTATTTTGTCATATTTCTCAATAAATAAGACTTGCATATCTCTATTGGTTCAATAAGAGTCTAGACCAACACCACTTTGGATTCTAGAAGTGCATTTCTCATTTATTTGTACTAGATGGCAATGCTATAGGTATACTTGTTTGAGTCATCAAGTCAATCATTATATGTGTCATACAAATTTATCTCTGTAACTATCAAGTATAGTTTATGAGACATAGGGTGTTGCCATAAAATATCATATCTTTTGAAATGAAACATGATGTCCTTGTCATAGAAGATATATTATGTGTTTATTAATGACTGATACATAATAGCAATTCACCAATTCTATCATGTTCCATTGAATGACAACTCTCAACTATAGTGGCAGCAACCCTTTCTCCACACAGTTCTAGCTTATTTCTTCTCAGGTCCTGAAGTAGAGATCTATATCTCTTTCTTCTTCCTGAGATCCTCTTATACAAAGAGGATAGCTCCCTTAACAATGTCCAACTAGGGATAATTGTGGTACTTTCTTTCCTTGACCATTTAAGTGAAAAGGATGGTTCATTTTACACTTCTCCCTCTCCTAATCTTGAGTACAGAAGACTTGGACTTTAGATTAGCCTCGGAATGCTTCTTAGCCTTGCCTTTGTCCTTGACTCACTTCCTCTGATCATGATTAGGAATTTGTCCTTCTTCATTTATGCTTTAGTATCAACATACCAAGCATTTGATAAACTGGTCATATGATTCACACAACAACTTGTAGAATAATTTCCATGGTCAACCCTTAACCTAAGAGAAATCCTAGTCTCTCCACATGCCCAATCAAATTGAGCTTATGGGGATTTACTAGATCTCCCTTTACCAGTTTGCACTCAAACAACGCTTTGGTGGCATTATACCTTGTTTTCTTTACATGATTCTTAAGATGCATTAGCGTCTCGAGAATGTCCATGTTATCATATTGTTCATGCAACTCATAGTTCATACAACATAGCATAAAGTGCTTAATGTCTATGGAATCATTGGCATGCATCAAGTAAGCATCCATTTCATCCTTAGGTGCATTTGGAGTGGGTTGCTCTATATCTAGTTTTTCAAGGACATAGAGATTTCGTTCATGATAGAGAACATTTCTCAAAGTCCTTAACCATATTCTAAATTTAATCCCATTTGTTTTGTCCTATTTGAGGAATAATCACAACTATACCATATTCATGTTTTTCTGTAAAAGAATATTGCAACTTTTTAAAACATTTTTGATTTGTTTGATTTGATAATCTTGACGATACTAATTAGGTTTTGAATTAACTATCACTCCCACTATTTTTTTCAGATTGATAACCCTCATGTATCAATTTAGAATATTGCAACGTACAATATTCTAGTGGGCCAAGATCCTAATTTCATCAAAATCATGAGCCAGCTAGGGTTGTCACCCACAACTTGATTATATCAGGTAGGCAACTTTTACCAAGTGCATCACACACAACTCTTGATAGATGATATGTACTACTCTTTGTCATTGATCATCTCTATGCTTCTAGGTGTTTAATCCAATAAAGATCACCTAATTAAGCCTGACCCATAAGCCAACACAATAAATATGCACCCTGCTAGGGCAGACCCACATATCTACCATCACAGTTCCAAGAGATAGATGACACACCACGCTAGGGCGTGCCCACGCTTGGTCGATCAAGATTTTCATGTGTGCTATTTATGGAAAGCATCTAAGACTTAACATTTAATTGAGGGATTCTATATATAGATACATACACATATCCAATCACCAGTCGGTTGGGCCCCTAGTCGATCGATTCACCTCCTATTGTCTGGCATCCTCAGTCCTTCAAATGATCGGTTCGTCCAGTGCAGAACAACTTCTCACGACAATGTATAAAATAAAATTATCCTATTTCTTTACATTGTAAAAGGAAAACCTCAAGTTACATTCCATGGGAAATAAGAAGAAGAGAATTAATTAACATTTGAAAAGGAGTGAGGAGATTAGTGCGCAGATCGATTAACAATAGGAATAAACCACAACTATGCACACATAGATCTTGGGGTTTGGCCTTAACCATGCTACCATCCACCATCAAAACATTTTTATGGCAATGGATTGTATATTATATCATATACAAATATTAGTTGTGATCATATTTGGTATTTAATTGGATATGCACATTAATCATTTTAATATTCACATGTATGCAATAATAAATAAAAAACTAAATCTGATCATATCGATTTAGATCCCAGATACATTATAGATTGACGGGGCTCTGTTACTACTGTTGGGAAATTGGGCGCAAATATAGGAAGCAGAAAAAAATTTATTTGCCTATTTTCCCAAAACTAATAGAATCTCATCAACAACAATATATCTAGGAAGGAAGGGTTGTGGGTTGTAAGGTTATACCTGGTCCTGGAGCAAGTCCAACAACATCACCCTGCAATTACTATCTTGGACAGTGTCTGTGCAACTCCTAATCTTCACCACGGACAGTAGACTCGAATAGCTTCTGTAGCATCACCTATAGACTCGCCACAGACTACAGGCTAACGCTGTCCTCCTAGAAATAGACAAATGACTCCTACCGTAACATCCCTGACCTGGGTTATGCTTTAACCCTAGGTGTTTTGATTAAGAAAGATGATTATATTCTTAATCTCATCTTGTGAAAAGTAATTAAGGCTCAAAAGGAACTTATGTTTCAATTTTGGTCCTGTTTGAACAATGTTGAAGTAATGTTTGCTTATTTTGGACTAAAGTGCAAATTACCCAAGTTGAGGGGTTAAATTTCAAATGTTGCATGATAAGATGTTCCTCTGATGTTGAGACATCATAAGAATGAATATGATGTAGTGGTATGGTTTCCACAAGCTTGGACACCAAGATTAAGCTTGTAAAGCAATCCTTGTGCATTAAAACCTAGTTTTGGTGTAATGTGCAATTTACCCAGAATCTAGGGTTCAATATGCAAATTACCACTTCAATATGGTCCTTAATGTTTCTTGGCATCATGTAGAGCAAATAAAATGAGAGTAACTCCTTATTTGAATTAAGTTATAGGAGAGAGAATCTTGACATTAAAATAATCAAGAATAATGCCTAATTGAAACCCTAATTCGATTTAGGGCAAAAATGAATAAAAATAATTGAAGGGATTTCAAACAAAATGTTTTGGGTTGATTTTGAATAAGGATGGACGTTACTTTAACAAGATAAGGAACGAAAATATCTTAAGTAGGTGAAATTCCACTCACCTTTTTATAAAGAAAAGTAATTTTCACTCACATATGGGATATTAATATAATAAGCATTAAGGTGCTTAATTTGCTTTTCTTTAAATTGAGGATAATGAAGGGGAATTAAAGGAAAGGAAGGTTCCTCATACCCAAGGTAGTTGAGGGGGAAGAGGCGGCCACTTTATTGGGATTAATTGGATTTTTATAAGGCATTTTCTCTCTCATCAATTTCCTTATAAAAGTGCCATTTCTAAGCCCAAACCAAGGCCTTTTTCGGATTTTCTTCTTCCCCTTGCTTGCAAAACCGACCAAGGATCTAGGGAGGAGCAGGGATCACGTCTCCAACCTGTGGGTAAGCCCTTGACCTTCGTTCTCCATGATTTCATGGTGGAAATCGAAAATAAATTATGGATTCCTTCTTATTTCGATCTCCTCTTCAACCCTAGCCAACTTTTGCAATCAAAAGCTTGAGGACGAGCCTAGGGGGAGTTGTAAGAGCTTCATCCACCATTAATGGCGTGAGCTTGGAGCTTTTGAGATCAATTGGAGGCGGGTTTTATAACTTAAACCCTTAAACATTGCTATTGCATCAATTCTCTATGCTTTGTTGATTGATTTCTTCAATTTGATGCACTCTTGTTTCTTGCTGCAATTTCCATCAAGAACGTTTGCTGTTCTTGGTTGTTAGAAGGAAGGGTATGATGACATAATCCTAGATGCTTATCCAAAGAAAATTACCAAGCAAAACCGTTTTGATAGCTACTCCAAATCGTTTTAATTTGATTGGCTATGCGGTTTCAGCAAACCGTTTAAGGGCAAACGGTTTGAAACCGTTTAGGAGCAAACGGTTTCAAGACCGTTTGATATGGTTGACAAAGTGTTGACCGTTTGTGAATTTTGTTCCTAATTATGTATGCTGATAACCCTACAAATTTGAGGGATTAACTCCATAGGAATCGAGAGTTGAAGGCCAATCAATTAGGCAATCGGATTGAATTATGTGCTGATTTTCAACCTGATTAACTTGACCTGGTTGAGCAAACGGTTTCAAGACCGTTTGAGATGGTTGACCAAGCGTTGACCGTTTGGGATTCCTGTTCATAATTATGTTTATTAATAACCCTACAAATTTGAGGGATTAACTCCAAAGTAATCGTGAGTTGAAGCCTAATCAATTAGGGAAACCTAATTGGATTAAGTGCTGATTTTCAATCTGATTTAATTGAACTTTTTGGGAAAACGGTCTCAAGACCGTTTGAGTGCGTTGACCAAGCGTTGACCGTTTGGGATTACTGTTCCTAATGATGTGATCTAATGACTCACCAAATTTGATGGATTAATTCCAAACGAGTCATGAGTTGAAGGCTAATCAATTGGGCTAACCCTAATTGAAATCAGTGCTGAAATAACAATGAGCTAATTTGAGATTTTGGGTTGATTAGCCCAAACGGTCTCAAGACCGTTTGGGGGATCATCCAAACGGTCTCAAGACCGTTTGGGGTCACCTCAAGACCGTTTGGAGGTCTGGGGTCAAGTATAGTTGACCAATTGAAGGTCCAAAGGTACTAATCATATTGCAATGTAGTGCTGATCTGTTGATCAACTCGATAGACCAATCCATGATGATTTTTCACTAGAATCCAAAGGTTGGATGGGCCAAACGGTCTCAAGACCGTTTGGAGCTCATCCAAACGGTCTCAAGACCGTTTGGTGGTCACCCAAGACCGTTTGGAGGTCTAGGGTTGAGTATGGTTAGGTGTTTGAAGGTCTAAAGGTACCAAGCTGTTATACAATGCAATGCTGATTTGGTGATCAATCCAATGATCCAAACCTTAATTGGATGGCTTGGATTTGAGTGATGTGATGGGCAAACGGTCTCAAGACCGTTTGGAGGTCATCCAAACGACCTCAAGACCGTTTGGGGTCAGGTCATACCCAATTTGGATAATGGTTCAATAGTTTCAAAGTAACCAATCTTGCATGGATGAGTGTTGTTGGATCTTCAATTCCAAACCCTAATTCAATTGAATCAAGCCCTAATTGATGACCAATTGAGGGTCAATTGAGGGTCAAATTAGTTGAAGGTTGACCTATTAAACTCAATTGAAGTATGAGCATAGGTCCAATTGATGATTGGTTCCATGAATTCAATGGTTGAAGGTCCAATGCAATCAATTGAAACACAATTAGTAGCATGATTGATGATCAACTTCAAAGCTCTAATTGGTGTTTATAAACCCTAATCCCATTGAGATCAGACCATAATTGAAGTCCCAATTGAGGGGCGAGCCATGATTCAAATGATGATTGAGTTGATGATCCAATTGGTTGAAGTTCCATTGATTAGAATTGAGTGTGGTTCAATTTGGTTAATTCAATTGGATACCTCATGTTTTTGAAGGTCTAATTGATCAAACCTTTTTGAAAACCTAATGTGATTAGGTGGGAGATACCTTTAATGGTACTAGTCATTAATGCATAACAAATGCATGGACCCAATACATGATGTAAACCCTAATTGAGGCTGATTCAATGTATAACCTTAATAAGAGGTTGTCTACATGTGAAATCACTAATTAGGATGTTAGTAAACCCTAGTTGAGGGTGTATCCTTGTGAAACCCTAGTTGAGGGTGTATCATTGCGATTGTTTATAGGCAACTTTATAATAAAGTTATGCCTTAAACTAAGATAAGTCCATATCATGTGAGATAGCTGGACAATTCTAATGTGTGGCCTATGCATTATATGCTAAGGGTGAGTATTCTGTGATGGAATGTATTAAGAGGGGAAATACCTTAATACAAGATAAAGTTGGTTAACTCAAGAGGGTCTGAATTAATGAGAAATGGGAAACCCTAACCCTGGTAAGGGAATAGTGGTGTTACCCTTGAATAATGATGTTATATATTGTTTTGCATGGTGCTGATATGAAATTGATGTATTATCATCTGTACTAACCATGCAGGTATGATGTGATGATGAACATAGCCAGGTATGAGCTATGACATTTTATGTATTGACATTGTTTATTGGGCCTTATGTACCATGCTATACCTTATTGCCTAGTATGAGGTAATAAGAGAAGTAATGGGCCTTAAGTGCCATGAGAAGATGTTTATGTAATAAGCATCATATTTACCTTGGTCAGGTGACCTGAAGGTGATAATTACCTCAAAAAGTGGTAATAATGCTCAATGATGAGCTAAGGGTTTGAATACCCAGAACCATATGATTATGGCATTGAGTTGCAAAGGAATGAAAATTCCCAGTATTGAAATGAGAGACTGAGATCCCCATGTCTTATAAAGACTGAGAAGTGATTAATGGAAATAGTACATGTTTTCTGTGGGCTCTGATCTCCAAACCATGACATAAACACGATTAAAACGTAGCGGAAGCGAATCGGTAATCAGCGGAAGACAAAAATCACGGGAAATTAAAACTTTTCGAGACAAGAGCTTGGATCCATAAAAGCTTCTTTCATAAAGAGAGATAAAATGTTTACATCTCAGGATAATTACTTCTTGAGTAATTATATACATCAAGATACAAATCTCAAGATCACTATACAAAAGACTCCAAGACCTGAGAGTACAGAGGACACATAGGACCGACTCTAACTACACCATATGGCAGGACAATCTCCACCTGAGATTACTGCTGCCCCTGATGCTGCTGCTGAGACTGATCACCTGTAGGCTGGTTCCTTCGTCTCCGACGTCCACCTAAAAAGTTGAAGCCTACGGGGTGAGACAATCATACATAATTGTCCCAGCGAGAGTTATAACTCTTCGCCAGAAGCTTTATTATAACATCAAAGAATATTTTAAACAGTAAAACCTTCAAAGCATTCCGTAACAGTTGCAGGTATAACAAGATCTCAACCATTTAGGAGATATGGAGAATATAAACACTATTACAATGTAACATCAATCAACTAACTTGGAGTTATCTCTAACAAGTTATACTACATGGTTCATTATGTTTTACAAACAACATTATGCCCTGTGGAGATGAGGCTTACCACTCATACTCCAACTGATCGCTGAGAATTCACATCAGTATCATACATAGGTCATTAAGAGAGCCGGATTCTCATGACCTTCACCTTCCTCTGTCAGTAAGAGGATCACTTGTAGGACATCTCGTGTCTCTACTACTATAGCTCACCAGGGTAAACTGGTCCTTCGCTATTCTAGAGTCACAGTAGCGTTCTGTACTCTCTTCATTTATCAGGAGGTTTCATGTTTACCTACCACTGATACGGATATCTGTGCTTTCTTCGTCATCAGGAGGTTTCATGTTTACCTACCACTGATACGATATGGAAATATAGTGAAGGATGGATGGATTACACATCTACATCACTTTCCTACACTAGGATGTAAGGTTCTACACATCCATGTACCCCACATACTCAAAAGTATGTGCTCCAGGAGTTCCCTGAGGAAAACATGTTTCACCATCACTTAATTTCTGACAATGATGGATCTATGATCAGGGCGCTACATTATACTTGATTAGTTAGGTACATTCAGTATTCTTTAACAACATACATTGTTCTTCAAACAATAACAGTAGCATAGCAGCTATAAAAGAAGAATACTAAATGTAACAGGCCTAACTCATATCAATCATCATTTCTCATTATCCTCATCACAAGTCATCTCTAAGACATGACCTTGATGGTATTCATGGCTTTCATAGCCCATTATCAGCATAGGATGCCACTGGCAAGGCATCAGATTACTTTACTTATTCATAAGGCTAACAGCATGCCTTTAATGAATATAACATCAACATCCATACCTGGATATGATTACCTTCATATCAGAACCTGCATGGTTAATACATCTGATAAAGGTAATGCAACAATAAGGAATGTACTTCCTACTCTTGTCATAAGAGTTAAATCTTTAATTTAAATCAAATAGAGTTTATTACTCAAAAGCATGCCATTTCCCTTGAATTAGGGTTTACTATTCACATCAAGGTGAATTAAACTCATAACATCATCATGTATGAGTAACATCTTCATTGATACTCTTGGATTAGTTAAAGGTTCATCATTTATCATAATTAGGGTTTCTATGATCTCAAACAGGTGGATCATACCCTAATTATGCTCATTCCTGTGCATTGGAGATGCTTTAGTTGAGTTTCTACTTTAAAAAAAAAATACTTTCTCTCTCTAGAAGTAATTTCTCTCTCTAGAAGTACTTTCTCTCTCATCATAATGCTAGGTGATGTCAACATCACTCTAAAACAGGTTGGATTGAGTCATCATAGGCTAACATAGCCAAAAGCATCACCATTATGTGATTAGAGTTACTTTCTCTCTCTAGGGTACTTTCTCTCTCTAGAGTACTCTCTCTTTCATCATACTAATGGTTGATGATAACATTAGACTAGATCAAGTTAGATAGAGTCATTATGACTAAAAACATCATTCTCATGTAATTAGGGTTTGAATTGAGCAAGGTATAACTTAATTGACCCTTCAGGGGTATTTTGGTAATTCACCCCATTGATCATCATAATGGTCAAAACCTTAGTTAATTAATCCCTTACTATCCTAGATTATCATTAGGGTTTGATTTGGGCAGCATTGAACCATTTACATAATCAAATGATTGAATGAGGTCAACCTTGAATCACATTGATTGATTTCAATCATTAATCATCAATTGAGTTGAGATCGGTTGAAAGTGTTGACCGTTTGCCCACTTTGACTTTCCAAGACCGCGAGCTTCCTTCTAACTCCAAGACCGCGAGCCATCACTGCGAGCCATCATGCATCTAAGACCGCGAGCCATCATGCATCCAAGACCGCGAGCCATCATGCATCCAAGACCGCGAAGACTCCAATTGAGGTTAAGACCGCGAGGGTCATGAAGACCGTTTAGCTAGTTTGACCTCAGGACCGTGAGGCCCTTCGCGGTCTTGAGACCGCGAGACTCCTCTCGGTCTTGAGACCGCGAGCCCTCTCACGGTCTTGAGACCGCGAGCCCTCTCACGGTCTTGAGACCGCGAGGCTCTCATGGTCTCAGCCGCTTGGTCCTTCAATCAAGACTCAAAGATGCAACTGATAATGTCAATCGAGGTTGAAGCCTTCAAAAGGTCCCATCTATGTTGACCACCTATGAATTGGGTTAATTAAGGTTATGCTTAACCAATTGGTCATTCAATTGACCCTCAATTGTTGACCAATTATGATTGAAAACGATTCAATTAGGATCTATCAATGTTCACCCATCAACACTCAACAATGTGCATCAACACAAGGTTGAACCCTTCAATTGAGCTCCAATTGGGCCCAAACTTGGCCCAAACGGTCTTGAGGTCATGTGGGTGGACCCCACATGGTCTTGAGACCGTTTGCCCAAGATTTCATCAAAATCTAAGGTGATTTGATAGGGGTTGAACCATGATTGAGTCACAAAACAGAATTTTGATTAAATTGATAACTTATTTGCAATTGGGTCCTCAATTGGTCAAATTACTCAACCCTAGACCTTCAAACGGTCTTGGGTGGTTGACCTCTCGGTCTTGAGACCGTTTGGATGAGTTCCAAACGGTCTTGAGACCGTTTGCCCATCAAATTTTTGGATTCTAGTGCAAATTCATCAAGGTCTGACCCATTGAGTTGATGATCGTGTCAATATTTTATTGCAATGTAATTTGGTGTAGTTGTACCTTCAATTGGTCAACTATCCTTGACCCCAAACCTCCAAATGGTCTTGGTTGATTGCCCTCGCGGTCTTGAGACCGTTTGGTGACCCCCAAACGGTCTTGAGACCGTTTAGGTCAATCAACCCTAAAAACCCTAATTAGGTCTCCATAATTTCAGTACTGATTTTACCTAGGGTTAGCCCTAGTATTCACCCTTCAACTCTTAGACAGTTTGGAATTAGACCATCAAACTTGGTGAGTTGTTAGCTAAAATAGTTTTGAACAGTAATATCATACGGTCAACGCCTGGTGAATGACCTTACACGGTCTTGAGACCGTTTTCCCAAAAAGGCAATTTCAGACCGTTTGCAAATCAGGAATAAATTAAAATAAAGTTGTTACTTAAAAAGGTCATATCTCCCGATTCCGTTGGAGTTAGCCTCCCAAATGTTGAGGGTAATTAGCCTATATAATTAGGAACAGGTTTCTTATACGGTCCACGCCCGGTCAACGGGGACAAACGGTCTTGGATACCGTTTTCCCTGTCGCGGTCTCGAGACCGTTTGCTCACCTCGCGGTCTTGAGACCGAGAGAGCAAACTGGTGGGACCGTTTAAGGAAGTGAAAAGCGGTGGGTTTTCTTGGAAATAACGCCTTCATCGTCTAGCTCAAGAACAGTACGAATATCCCATAGATTTGCTTGCAAAATAGCAGGGAAAAGTAGGGAAATACCAAGAACTATCATCAAAACGCATATAAAGATGCACATAGTAAAGCATGGGTTTAGAGTTATAAAACCCGCCTAAGGCTTGCTCCTTGAGCTCCAAGCTTTCTAGATCCAAGCTCTAATGGCGTCCTTGAGTTCTTACAGGTTGGCCAAGGTGAAAACTCCAAGGAAGGATGAAAAGAGACGGCTAGAAAGGTAGGGTTTCAAGAGTTAGCCATAAAGATGACCTTGAATTCGAGTTCTTACCATGGAATTAGGCAAGAAGAGGGGTTTAGACTTACCTTGCACCCCTTGGTCGTCCTCCTTAGCTCCAAGGCAGTCCTTGGTCGTCTTTGGTGAAATGAAACAGTAAGGGAACGAAGGGTAAGTTCCTTTGCAACTTAAGGGAAGGAGAGCTTATATACATGGGGTAGGATTTTCAACATTAGTTCATAAGTTGTTCATAATTCCAACTAGGTCCCTCTTTCTTTACTTGATCGTCCCCTCCTCTTCATTCTAAGGACAAACCTTCTATTAAGGTCTTAGAAAAGAAGGTAAAGGAGAGCAATCTAATAATGAGGTACATACTTAAAGAGATATTATACATATACCCTGATTATTCAATCACAAGGTATATCTCATAACTTGATAACTCAATTGAGGTGACTTCCTCATCGTTTCTTCTCTTAATGATGGCAAGAGTCTAAAGAGATACTTTAGATGACATATTTCACAATTTGTATCCCTTAATTTGGGTAAATTGCATTTTACCCCAATTTAAGGTTTCAAGCACTGGGATTGCTTCCACAGCTGCACCTTGGTGCCCTAGCTTGGGAAATCCCTCAAACTTTACCAAAAATATTCTCATGATGTCTCAATCATCAGAGGAACATCTCATCATGTGCAAATTGCAAGCTAACCCTTCTAACTGGGTAAATTGCACATAGGTCCCTGTATATCAAAACAATGCTACAACTTTAAATAAAAAGGAGCAAATACTGAAATATATGTTTCTGAGAAACTTAATTACATGCTCAGAGTTAATCACAAAGATTTAATTACATATTTAGGCAAAACACCTAGGGTTAACTCATAACCCAGGTCAGGGATGTTACAAATTATCCACCCCTTACAAGGATTTCGTCCCCGAAATCGATAAAACATACTAAGAGAAAAGGGCAGGATACTTCCTTCTCATCTCATCCTCTAACTCCCAAGTGGCTTCTTCAACACCACGATGGTTCCAGAGGACTTTCACAAGACTTATATCTTTCTTCTTTAACTTTTTAATTCGTTTATCAAGGATTGACATTGGTCCCTCCTCATAGGATATGTCATCATTCAATTCTACCTCCATAGGTTGTAGAACTGACTCGGTGTCTGGGTGACATTTCTTCAACATAGAAATGTGAAACACAGGATGTAACCTTTGTAATTCTGGGGGAAGCTCTAGTTTATATGCTACCTTTCCAATCTGTTCAATGATTGGATAAGGTCCCATATATCTAGGAGCTAACTTCCCTTTCCTTCCAAAACGAAGGACCCCTTTCCAAGGTGAGACCTTAAGATACACTTTGTCTCCAACCTGGAACTCTAAGGGTCTACGACGTTTGTCAGCATAAGATTTCTGCCTATCCTGAGCAGTCTTAATCTTATGTTGTATAACTTTAATCTTTTCCGTGGTTTGCTGCACCAGGTCAGGACCTAACAACTGGTGCTCACCAGTCTCAAACCAACACAAGGGTGATCTACAACGTCTACCATATAAGGCTTCATAAGGTGCCATATCAATACTATGCTGATAGCTATTGTTATAGGCAAACTCAATCAAGCTTAGGTGTAGGTCCCAACTTCCGGTGAACTGGAGGACACATGCTCTCAACAAGTCTTCTAGGGTCTGTATGGTCCTTCCCGACTGTCCATCAGTCTGCGGATGAAAGGCCGGACTAAACCTTAGCTTGGTGCCTAAGGATTTGTGTAACTGTTCCCAAAAACGACTCGTAAACTGAGGACCTCTGTCAGAAACTATTGTGATAGGAACTCCGTGCAAACGCACTATCTCTTGAACATACAACTCTGATAACCTTTCAGCAGAATAGGTTGTTTTGACAGGTAAGAAATGTGCTGTCTTAGTCAACCTATCAATAATTACCCAAATGGAATCATGTCCTTTGCTTGTCCTGGGTAGGCCAATAACAAAGTTTATGGTCACATGGTCCCACTTCCACTGTGATATGGGTAAAGGTTGCATTGTTCCTGCAGGCTTCTGGTGTTCAGCTTTAACTTGCTGACACACAGGACACCTCAGAACAAACTCTGCAACGTCCTTCTTCATCCCAGACCACCAATATAGATATTTCAAATTTCGATACATCTTGGTGCTCCCTGGATGCATAGCATACATGGAAGAATGGGCTTCTTCCAGGACTAACTTTCTCAAGTTGTCCACATCTGGCACTATCATTCTTCCATTATAACAAGCTACTTGATCTTTTGAGTCATGAAAACCATCTAGCTTCTCATTTCCATACTCAGATCTTATATGTTGAACTGCAACATCACCTAGCTGTGCCTCTTTAATCTGCTCCCTTAGAGTAGGTTTAATATGCATCTCAGCTAACAAACTAGTTAACAATGACACCTTCAACTGTACATTGTCTTGCCTTAAAGAGATAAGCATATCTCTTCTAGAGCATACTAAAGAGTTTAGTTGTGCTCTATTCATGGTTGATGTTGCTGATTTCCTACTCAAGGCATCTGCAACAACATTGGCCTTGCCTGGATGGTAATCAATTGTACAGTCATAGTCCTTGATTAACTCCATCCAACGACGTTGCCTCATGTTGAGCTCATGCTGAGAGAAGATATACTTAAGGTTTTTATGGTCTGTGAAAATCTGGAATGTCTCTCCGTAGAGATAATGTCTCCATATCTTCAAAGCATGAACCACAGCAGCTAACTCTAGATCGTGTATTGGATAATTCTCCTCGTGTTTCTTAAGCTGTCGGGAAGCAAAAGAAATCACTTGTTTATCCTGCATCAACACACATCCAAGCCCATTCTTGGAAGCATCACAGAAAACTACATATCCTTTTCCTTGTTCAGGTAGCGCTAGCACAGGTGCACTTGTCAACCTCTCCTTCAGTAACTGGAAAGATTGTTGACACTTATCACTCCAAGAAAAAGGAACATCTTTCCGGGTTAACTTGGTCAAAGGTAAAGCTATAGAACTAAAGTTCTTAATGAACCTTCGATAATAGCCAGCTAACCCCAAGAAACTTCGAATCTCCGTCGGTGTCTTTGGTTGTTCCTATTGTAGAATAGATTCTACCTTTGTAGGGTCAACACGAATTCCCGAGGCGGATATTACATGTCCAAGAAAAGATACCTCCGGCAGCCAGAACTCACACTTGCTAAACTTAGCGTACAACTTATGTTCTCTTAGCAAGGTCAAAGCTTGGCGAAGATGTTGCTCATGCTGCTGGGCATCCTTACTATAAATCAGAATGTCATCTATGAAGACGACAACACACTGATCAAGGAAAGGTAAAAAAACTCTATTCATGAGTTCCATAAATGCAGCTGGTGAATTGGTTTGTCCAAACGACATAACCGTGAACTCATAGTGACCATATCTTGTCCTAAAGGCAGACTTGGATATGTCACTATCCTTAATACGGAGTTGGTGATATCCAGACCTCAAGTCTATCTTTGAAAAGACTGTTGCACCATGCAACTGGTCAAAGAGATCATCAATCCTCGGCAGAGGATACTTATTCTTTATTGTTACTTTATTGAGTTGTCTGTAGTCGATGCACAACCGCATTGACCCATCTTTCTTTTTAACAAACAAGACCGGAGCACCCCAAGGTGAAGTACTTGGTCGGATAAAACCTCTCTCAAGTAGCTCTTGAAGCTATTTCTTGAGTTCTGCCATCTCGGCAGGCGCCATCCTATACGGAGTTTGAGCTATGGGTTTCATATCTGGGATCAGATTAATTTCAAAATCAATCTCCCGAGGTGGTGGTATACCAGGAAGTTCTTCAGGAAACACATCCTCGAATTCCCCGACTATGGGAACCTTAGCAGGATTGGTCCTTTCCTTGGTAACATCTACCACATGGGCTAAGAATGCATAACATCCTTGCCTCAACAGCTTATCAGCAACCATAGCTGACACAAGACAGGTGGGCAGAATCTTTCTTTCACCTTGAAAGATCCATGTGTTGCTTTCATCAGCAAACACAGCCAACTTGGACTCACAATCCAAGACAACTCTATACCTTTCTAAGGTATCCATCCCGAGGATTATATCAAATCCCTACATATCAAGTGGTATAAGATCCACTTGAATGCGATGGTCAGAAAAGAAGAGGATGCAGGGAGAACATACCTCCTGCAAAACGACAGACCCACTTATCGGAGTCTCTAACAACAAACTATCTGTCCTATGACTAACAATCATATTGCAGTTACGAATCACTTCACGAGTGATGAAAGAGTGCGTAGCACCCGGATCAATCAGAACGGATACAATACAGAATGTAGACATATCAGAATATAAAAGTTTCATCTGACCTGCCACTACCCGTGGATTGACCACTGCCTCAGGTGGGTTCATAGCATAGAACCTCGCAGTCGCCTGGTGTTGAGGTGGTGCTGATGATCCAGCTTGAGACGCTTGTCCATGTCCTCGAGCTGCTCCTTGATGTTGTCTATTCTGAGATCCCTGTTGATTCTATCTCGGGGTTTGTTGTGTCACACCGACAGGCCTAGAACGGAAATCCTTCATCAAGTGTCCCACCTTACCACAGTTGTAGCAACTCTTCTCCTGTTGCTGTGGTCGGGGTAGTCCAGTAACTGACACTGATGCAGAACTGTGCGTCCCTTGAAGCGGTTGACTCCGCCCTCTACCTCTGCTTGGTGTCCATTGAGTTTGAAAACTCGATCTGGGTGGTGGAGGGTTAGGTGCAGAGAATCTAGGTTTCTTGGAATCCCTAGATGAAGAACCCTGGAACTGTGGATATCTTTTATGGGTTTGTCTTTTCTCAACCACAGATCTCTCTATCCTTCGGACTGACTCAACGAAGGTAGAGAATCTTTCTCTGTTTTCTAAGGCAGACACAGGGGTTGACATATCAGAATTCAAACCCTTATCGAATCTTCTGATTCTTTCCTCATCCGTAGCAGCCATGTGCGGACAGAACCGCAACAACTCCATAAACTTAGCTTCATACTCACTAATGTTCATCATACCCTGCCTTAGTTTCTCAAACTGAGAGATCTTCTCATCTAGGAAGGTCTTTGGAAAATATCTATTGATAAATTCCCGATGAAACTCTTCCCATGAGAACTCTACTCCAGGTCTTTTCTGCTCTTCCATGTTCCACCAGTGACCAGCACTGCCTTTGAGAAGATAGACAGCATGTATAATGTCACGCCCCAATCTCACATTAACCATAAACCACGAGATTAGGACGCGACAGGATGGGATTTACACAAAAACCAACCACTCTTCACTTTTTAAAACATTTTATAGACAATAATAGGATAATCTAAATTATGCTGTAAAATGAAATTAAACAAACTGCGGAAGCATCTTTGTTAACTGACTAGCAATATAAACGGAGTCTACAACATATTACATTGTTTGACATAAAAATAAAGCATAACAGATAATTTACATCTATATACACATTCACTCTCTCACTCACACCTCGTCCCAAAGATCGAGGGGAAAGGACTAAGAGACCTCTAACTTCTAACTACGAACCTTCTATTGACTAGGCGTTAGGATGAAACGATTCTTCAGATTTCCTGCTGCTGATGATAACCTGAAAATGTTTTGAGTAGAGGTATGAGCCTACTCACTCAGTGAATAGCATTTCACTTAGCTATCACTAAACAACTCATCAGGTTTATAAATTGAAATTAACATAAATGCAGAACTAAGCAAGGCAGTTCTAATAACATAACAAACATACAAATAATAATCACCTTCTAAATCATCAACAGGTAATTCAGGTATATAAACAGTTATATAAATTTACTGTGAACCTACATAATTATTTATTCATTTTATTATGCCCTAAATATATGCAGTGTACTCTGCATATAAAGATCCGCAACAAGTTCATGCTACGGTCCCACTGTACAAGACTTAGCGACACACCCGGGAAATGCTAAGTCTGACGCCAGCCCTGCTCTGCTACAGGACCCCTGGCTCTCCGGCCAGACCATAGGCTCTACGGCCTCAAAGCACTACTCTGAGTGCACCCGACTCCTCCTTTAACCGGAGTACACCGGCAGAGAGTCACAGGGTTACCTTCGTGACACACACACGAATGATGTTAGATAACCAAGTTTTCTTTTTCTTTTTCCCAGTGCCATCATGACACACGCACGATTGTTGTTAGACACTGCCTTTCTTTCTCTCCTCGTGCCACCAGAATTACTCAACCGGTTGATGTTGGACACGAGTTTCACCCCTAAGAAACAGACCTTCATTTAGGGGTTCTACGGTGTTAGGGCATCTAGGTCTATACTTGATTAACAAATAAACATTTAAACAGTAACATCACATTTCATGCATTTTGCACAATCTAAACATCACAAAAGCACATATATATATTTATCATAAATAAACAGGATTCAGAATCATTCATCCAGTTTCAATGCTAAACATCAATATTTGAAATCAGTTAATACATTGCAACAATAATACAGGAAATTTCATCATTTTCATTAAGCATATCACGTAGTTCAATTCTAATGAATCTAACATACACTATTGTATGAACTATACTGTTTAGAAGTTATATCAATTGATACAGAAGCAATTAAACATTTAAATTGAGTTAAATATTGATTTCTAAATGAACTACTACTCACCCACTTCGGTGTGTTCGTATACACCGAAAGACGTCCACAACCACGCCTAATTCTGCCCTTTACAGCAGAGTGCACGCTGTGCACCTGGGCTGCACGCCGCGCACCTGGGCAGAAACTCGTTCTGCATATCTGTAACTTTGCACGCTGTGCAAACTGAGTTGCACGCCGTGCACCTGCGCAGAGACGGAAATCTAATTGTAGATGAACTCGATTTAGCACCTAATTAAGGCTATAAGCTACAGATTCTAGATTTGGAATCTCAATCAAAAGCCAACGCTACCTTTCTTTGGTGTCTGTTGCTTGCGCCCTATTAGCTATTGGTTCGGACCTGCTGCAAGTAGCAGCCGTTTTCCACGAACAGGTTGAAAACGAACGTCTTGGTTGGGTGTCGATCGCTATTGGGGCTGCAACTCGTGCCTGGACCTCAATTTCGGAGCTGTGGGAAGCTTTTCCTGGCTCAGGCGCACTCGAGGTGGCCTCCTCCTGGCCGTGCACAGCAGCCACGACTGCTTCTGCTTACTGCTGGTCGAAGTTGCTAGGTGCAACAGGAGCTGCGATTGGTTGCACGAATCTCACGGACGAGATCAATCGCACCTTCCTTGGTGCTTAGCTCGCCCAGAACGGCCCATGGCCGGCGCCGTGCAGCAGCCCAGCTACTGCTTGTACAGCCCGCCGCCCAGCAGGTCCAGCTGGTCGGCCGCGGCTGGGCAAGGAAGGAAGAGGGGAAGGGAAGAGGAGTGGAGGAAGAAGAAGGGTAGAAGGGCGCCAAGCCAGTCCGCTGCTAGAGCCAACAAGAATCGCACCCAAGATCGCCCAAATCGCAGCCGACCTGCCCCCTACGGGCGCCGCTCTGCGTTTGCCCTGTTCTATCGGGCGAAAGAAGAAGAGATAGGGGTCGGTTCGCGGAGGGGCCGTAATGCAAATTGCCCAATTATTTCCGATAACTACAACTAGGTCCCTAAACATTCAAAAGTCCGTATCTTTTAACTCGGAAGTCGGTTTCGAGTGATTTTTCTTGCAACGGATTAAGCACGGAATTCTCTATCATCCCAGGGCATAAAATCATGTTAACTAGCTTGTCACATCAGGTCAAAACACTAATTGCAACATTGAGTATTCAACTCAAACCTAATTAACTAATTAATCAACATTGATATTATTAATTGCCTCGGGTGATTCAAACTCAACTATTGATTCACATGTTGTCTTATCTTGATTATTCATGATGTTTAACAAAAACTTAGCACTAACTGAGGTGTTTTACGTAATTCAAGGTATTTATTGACTAACTCTGATATGGGTCGTAACAATCTCCCTCCCTTATAAGAATTTCGTCCCGAAATTCCTAAAAGAGAAAAGGAAACTTGTCATTCATTCCTGACTCGTGTTTCCACGTGCCTTCCTCTAGGTTAAGATTTCTCCACAAAACCTTCTCTAAGGTATCTCACGATTCGTGAGTTTCTTGATCCTCCGATCAATCATCTGTATAGGTCCCTTAACCTAGGACACATCTGATCTGATTCCAGATCGACTCACAAAACATTGTCTTTCCAGAACTGTTATAACAATATCTCACTTTATGGTAATTACCAAGAAATTATTATACTATTCATGCAAACAAACATAAAATTCTTAAATAAACAGAATGTATGTCTATTTGGTACTAAAATTAAATCATGCAATTTAACTGTTAAACATCATCACATCTCATAATGAAAATTGATATCAAAATACTTGATTCATCGTACACCCTATCCTTAGGGCTTCATTTGCCTTATTCATTTGTCACATACCAACACCCTACTCTTAGGGTTATCTCATTCACTAATCACATGGCAACACCCTACTCTTAGGGTTTCCATTATCTCATCTGTTAGATTTCAATTCAAATCACAATACGGTATCATTCTACAACTGGCAGAACAATATATTTCAAATCATTGTAATTACCGAGTAATGTTTATATCATGCATGCAGACAGATTAAAAATTCATAAATATTCCAAACTCAATCAATTTTGGCACATACATACCGGATTCATGTAATTGAACATCTTATTACATCAATAAAAGCTATTTACTTCACATATAACAAACCATCTGTACTATTGTTCAATTACTTAAATTTTCTCGAAGAACGTGCATATTAACCAAATTCCTGGTTTATGCATCACATAACTCAATTAAGAGTTATTTACGTATCATCACACAAGTATTTAATAGTACTTGAGAATTTCTAATGATATCTCAATGAAAAGTGCCAAATCATGTAAAATGTCAGATCACACACATTAACATAACAGGAAGCAGGTATTTAGGTTTATTTATATATTTTAATACTGTCTTACTATCTTGGAATCATATATCTAATGATTTACCAAAACTGTGTTTCCTGGGTTCATTCTCTAACCGTACCATTATCAGTTGTGTATTTCTAAACTCAACATTCACACTAAGCAAACTCTATAAGACTTAAATGTTCTTCCCAACTTTCACTGAGACGCATAACATATGCTCTCAGCATGTCCTTAAGAGTCTGAATGGTTCTCTCAGACTAACCATCTGTATGCGGGTAAAAAGGTTGTACTGAATTTTATCTTTGTGCCCGAAGCACGATGCAACTGTTTCCACAACCTAGATGTGAATTTAGGATCTCAATAAGATATGATTGAAACTGGATTACCAGGCAATCTAACTATTTCATCCATGTATATCTTGGTCATATATCAAGACATCAAAGGTTGACTTAATATGAAGAAAGTGAGCAGACTAAATTAGTCTATCCACAATCATTCATATCAAATCACAACCTCTAGGTGTCCTGGGTAATCTTACCACAAAATCCATTGTGATAAATTCCCATTCTCATTCCAGCATAGAAAAAGATTACAAAGTAGTTATAGATTTCTAGGGTTCAGCCTTAATCAACTGGTATACACTATTTCTAACCATGTACTCTGCTACATCCTTCTGCATATCTGACCATCCATTTCAATTTCTTGGGATTCATATACCTCTTAGTGTTTTTTCCTGAAAGCATAGCATACATCAATACATGCACTTCCATAAGAATCTTTTCTTTCAGCCTTTTCCCCTTAAAAGAATTTTACTCTATTTCGAGGTACACACAACATGTCATGCTAATACAACATCTTATCATCTAAAAACTTAAACTCTGGTCTCTTTTCCTCCTATCATGTCATGCATGGTCTGGTTTAACTCACTCTCACCCTATTATGGTTTCTTAATGTACTCATAAGAAGTAGGCTTAACTTACATCTGTTCAATCAAACCACTTTGTGTTGTCACCCCTAAGTCTAAGTTCAACCTTCACATTTCTACTAACAGGTTTCTATTGAAACCTGCCATAGAGAATGCATTAACTGTTGAACTTGACTTTCTACTGAAAGCATCATTCACCATATTCTCTTTATCAGGGTGGTAATCTATTGTCACATCATAAAGATAGTGACACCATGTCTTAAAAACATGAACTACATCAACTTTCTGCAGATCATATATCGGGTAATACTCCGATTTCTATGTTACTTACTTATTGTTATATTTTAGGTTTATGTCTTACTCATTCCTCTAAATCATTTCATGTTGTTCATGTACCGATCAGATTATCTACTTCAAAACCCTAGATCACTATCAAAGCCAATTTACTTTTCATAGAACAAATCTCAAGGTCTTAATTAACAAAGATACTGGTATACAAAGTTACATCACTAATGATATCCTTTAAACTACTACAACTTTAATCATTCTAGGGTTTTGGTCTATATAAGTAACATAGCTTTATTGTGTGTATGTGTGATCGATTATATAAATCAAATTGAGTTGCTTGGGTCAATAACATATTAACCCAACACTCAACTTTAATTACATTAGCTGAAAATTCAGTTTTCACAATAGTTTCTGTAATTCGTTTATTAAACTGTTAACAGAAGCTCCAAAAATTCTGAAAATTTTATATGTTGTGCCTAATAACGTTTTAGACCTCCAGTAAAAATTTCAGGTCATTTAAAGTTACCAATAATTAATTAAAAATCAAACAGTGCGCTGCTATATAGCAGTCTGCAGCAGATTCGGTCGAGTTGCAACTCGACCGACACCTTACTGTAGAGATCAAAAGTCATCCAAAAATTACGCCAAATTAATAGAGTGTCTAAAATTTGTGATTTTCAAACATAGTTAAAATTTGAGATCAATTGGATATACCAATAAAAAGATAAAATTCAATTACCACACTGCTATATAAATCTAAAAATGTGATCGGTCGAGTTTGAAACTCAGCCGATGAACAGGTCAGAACATTCTTCAAAAATTTTGATATTCTCTAATGTTGTTTATATTTCATACATCCAAATCATATCCAAAATTGGGCTAAATCAGAGTCACACATAAAATACCAAAAATCATTTAGTGAGACATTCTATTTATCAAATTCTGTATTCATATGTCATTAAAATCCTAATTTGGGCCAATTAGGGTCTATGCTTCTCAAGCCCTAATTCTCAAGATTAAGAACATTTATACTTCTATTCTTATTTTACTTGTTAATAGGAGTCATTAGATCCCAGTAACGCATCCTGCCAGCCGGACCAGGCCGAACCTGTAGTCCTGAAGCCAAGAGCTACTCGGGATTAATCAACCCCTATTAATCTAAAACATGTGGAAAGAATATCCACTTAGGGCAAACTCATATATACATGATTTCAAGTCTACTTTAATACAAAGAAAACAAACATTAAACAATTCACTTCATGTCACAACAATATAAAAGAATCATACTCATTGTACAAACTGAAAATCTAAATTCATGCATATAAGAGCATTTCTAATGATCTTTAATCAATAAGCAATATAAAGTAGGAGTTATATCACATCCTATATTTAATCTCTTACTCCTACATTAATTTCTGATCTCTTAACCCTAAGATTTCTAGGGTTTTCTCTCTAGCCTATCCTTCCTCTGCATACCTGGCCAGGGCATCCAGAGAAGAACAGACAGAGTAGCTTGATACTGGTCAATCTAAGTATTCAGACACCTGGCCAGGGTATCTAAACACTCAGACCTTCCAGAGCTAAAACTCATCATTTATTATTTGCCTTACTTATAACTTTATCTTTTGACCTTTATGATTTTTAATGACTCAACTTAAGCTCATTACTTGATTCTCGTGACCACATCCTCTTCCTGCTATCTGCAATAGTATAACAGAACACTTCCTGTTAAAAAATTACAGATAGAAGAAAGACACCTAAACCTTAATCCTATTGGTCTCTTATCGTCCCCTGATCTTGACTTAGAGTATTTATATACTCAACCTATGCTCTGATACCAAGAGTTGTCATGCCCCAATCTCACATTAACCATAAACCACGAGATTAGGACGCGACAGGATGGGATTTACACAAAAACCAACCACTCTTCACTTTTTAAAACATTTTATAGACATTAATAGGATAATATGAATTATGCTGTAAAATGAAATTAAACAAACTGCGGAAGCATCTTTGTTAACTGACTAGCAATATAAACGGAGTCTACAACATATTACATTGTTTGACATAAAAATAAAGCATAACAGATAATTTACATCTATATACACATTCACTCTCTCACTCACACCTCGTCCCAAAGATCGAGGGGAAAGGACTAAGAGACCTCTAACTTCTAACTACGAACCTTCTATTGACTAGGCGTTAGGATGAAACGATTCTTCAGATTTCCTGCTGCTGATGATAACCTGAAAATGTTTTGAGTAGAGGTATGAGCCTACTCGCTCAGTGAATAGCATTTCACTTAGCTATCACTAAACAACTCATCAGGTTTATAAATTGAAATTAACATAAATGCAGAACTAAGCAAGGCAGTTCTAATAACATAACAAACATACAAATAATAATCACCTTCTAAATCATCAACAGGTAATTCAGGTATATAAACAGTTATATAAATTTACTGTGAACCTACATAATTATTTATTCATTTTATTATGCCCTAAATATATGCAGTGTACTCTGCATATAAAGATCCGCAACAAGTTCATGCTACGGTCCCACCGTACAAGACTTAGCGACACACCCGGGAAATGCTAAGTCTGACGCCAGCCCTGCTCTGCTACAGGACCCCTGGCTCTCTGGCCAGACCATAGGCTCTACGGCCTCAAAGCACTACTCTGAGTGCACCCGACTCCTCCTTTAACCGGAGTACATCGGCGGAGAGTCACAGGGTTACCTTCGTGACACACGCACGAATGATGTTAGATAACCAAGTTTTCTTTTTCTTTTTCCCAGTGTCATCGTGACACACGCACGATTGTTGTTAGACACTGCCTTTCTTTCTCTCCTCGTGCCACCAGAATTACTCAACCGGTTGATGTTGGACACGAGTTTCACCCCTAAGAAACAGACCTTCATTTAGGGGTTCTACGGTGTTAGGGCATCTAGGTCTATACTTGATTAACAAATAAACATTTAAACAGTAACATCACATTTCATGCATTTTGCACAATCTAAACATCACAAAAGCACATATATATATTTATCATAAATAAACAGGATTCAGAATCATTCATCCAGTTTCAATGCTAAACATCAATATTTGAAATCAGTTATTACATTGCAACAATAATACAGGAAATTTCATCATTTTCATTAAGCATATCACGTAGTTCAATTCTAATGAATCTAACATACACTATTGTATGAACTATACTGTTTAGAAGTTATATCAATTGATACAGAAGCAATTAAACATTTAAATTGAGTTAAATATTGATTTCTAAATGAACTACTACTCACCCACTTCGGTGTGTTCGTATACACCGAAAGACATCCACAACCACGCCTAATTCTGCCCTTTACAGCAGAGTGCACGCCGTGCACCTGGGCTGCACGCCGCGCACCTGGGCAGAAACTCGTTCTGCATATCTGTAACTTTGCACGCCGTGCAAACTGAGTTGCACGCCGTGCACCTGCGCAGAGACGGAAATCTAATTGTAGATGAACTCGATTTAGCACCTAATTAAGGCTATAAGCTACAGATTCTAGATTTGGAATCTCAATCAAAAGCCAACGCTACCTTTCTTTGGTGTCTGTTGCTTGCGCCCTATTAGCTATTGGTTCGGACCTGCTGCAAGTAGCATCCGTTTTCCACGAACAGGTTGAAAACGAACGGCTTGGTTGGGTGTCGATCGCTATTGGGGCTGCAACTCGTGCCTGGACCTCAATTTCGAAGCTGTGGGAAGCTTTTCCTGGCTCAGGCGCACTCGAGGTGGCCTCCTCCTGGCCGTGCACAGCAGCCACGACTGCTTCTGCTTACTGCTGGTCGAAGTTGCTAGGTGCAACAGGAGCTGCGATTGGTTGCACGAATCTCACGGACGAGATCAATCGCACCTTCCTTGGTGCTTAGCTCGCCCAGAACGGCCCATGGCCGGCGCCGTGCAGCAGCCCAGCTACTGCTTGTACAGCCCGCCGCCCAGCAGGTCCAGCTGGTCGGCCGCGGCTGGGCAAGGAAGGAAGAGGGGAAGGGAAGAGGAGTGGAGGAAGAAGAAGGGTAGAAGGGCGCCAAGCCAGTCCGCTGCTAGAGCCAACAAGAATCGCACCCAAGATCGCCCAAATCGCAGCCGACCTGCCCCCTACGGGCGCCACTCTGCGTTTGCCCTGTTCTATCGGGCGAAAGAAGAAGAGATAGGGGTCGGTTCGTGGAGGGGCCGTAATGCAAATTGCCCAATTATTTCCGATAACTACAACTAGGTCCCTAAACATTCAAAAGTCCGTATCTTTTAACTCGGAAGTCGGTTTCGAGTGATTTTTCTTGCAACGGATTAAGCACGGAATTCTCTATCATCCCAGGGCATAAAATCATGTTAACTAGCTTGTCACATCAGGTCAAAACACTAATTGCAACATTGAGTATTCAACTCAACCTAATTAACTAATTAATCAACATTGATATTATTAATTGCCTCGGGTGATTCAAACTCAACTATTGATTCACATGTTGTCTTATCTTGATTATTCATGATGTTTAACAAAAACTTAGCACTAACTGAGGTGTTTTACGTAATTCAAGGTATTTATTGACTAACTCTGATATGGGTCGTAACATCTAACCTTCTCAGCTTCTGGAATCATAAGAATCCTGAAAGCCTTCTCCAACTCTGTCAACCATAAGTCAGCATCTGCAGGGTCGGCAGTTCCGAAGTACTCGGTAGCTCCGACACGACGAAGTCGTTCGAATGTCTTACCAATACCTTGTACTTCAGGCTGGACAGGTGCCCTAGGTGCAGGAATGGGCATCCTATCGGTTATATGTGTCATGGAAGTCATGAACTGCCCGAACATCGTCTGTACAGCTGGATCACTCATGTCAGCTGGGTCAAACTGGGGTGGCTCTCTTGGCGACTCAAGTGCAGGTTGTTCTATTCTCAGAACTCTTGCACCGCCTCGAGGCGCACTAGCACTACTTTCTGCCACGTGCTCATCGTGATGTTCTGACATTCTTATGTATCTTCTTCTTCTGAGGAGCAGAAGATTCTATTAGATGAGGAAGGAGTACTAAAGGTAGACTCAACATCCTAAGTCCTATGCCTCTGTAGACTCAACTGAACCTGGAGCTCTGATACCACTAATTGTGGGCTCTGATCTCCAAACCATGACATAAACACGATTAAAATGTAGCGGAAGCGAATCGGTAATCAGCGGAAGACAAAAATCACGGGAAATTAAAACTTTTCGAGACAAGAGCTTGGATCCATAAAAGCTTCTTTCATAAAGAGAGATAAACTGTTTACATCTTAGGATAATTACTTCTTGAGTAATTATATACATCAAGATACAAAATCTCAAGATCACTATACAAAAGACTCCAAGACCTGAGAGTACAGAGGACACATAGGACCGACTCTAACTACACCATATGGCAGGACAATCTCCACCTGAGATTACTGCTGCCCCTGATGCTGCTGCTGAGACTGATCACCTATAGGCTGGTTCCTTCGTCTCCGACGTCCACCTAAAAAGTTGAAGCCTACGGGGTGAGACAATCATACATAATTGTCCCAGCGAGAGTTATAACTCTTCGCCAGAAGCTTTATTATAACATCAAAGAATATTTTAAACAGTAAAACCTTCAAAGCATTCCGTAACAGTTGCAGGTATAACAAGATCTCAACCATTTAGGAGATATGGAGAATATAAACACTATTACAATGTAACATCAATCAACTAACTTGGAGTTATCTCTAACAAGTTATACTACATGGTTGATTATGTTTTACAAACAACATTATGCCCTGTGGAGATGAGGCTTACCACTCATACTCCAACTGATCGCTGAGAATTCACATCAGTATCATACATAGGTCATTAAGAGAGCCGGATTCTCATGACCTTCACCTTCCTCTGTCAGTAAGAGGATCACTTGTAGGACATCTCGTGTCTCTACTACTATAGCTCACCAGGGTAAATTGGTCCTTCGCTATTCTAGAGTCATAGTAGCGTTCTGTACTCTCTTCGTCATCAGGAGGTTTCATGTTTACCTACCACTGATACGGATATCTGTGCTTTCTTCGTCATCAGGAGGTTTCATGTTTACCTACCACTGATACGATATGGAAATATAGTGAAGGATGGATGGATTACACATCTACATCACTTTCCTACACTAGGATGTAAGGTTCTACACATCCATGTACCCCACATACTCAAAAGTATGTGCTCCAGGAGTTCCCTGAGGAAAACCTGTTTCACCATCACTTAATTTCTGACAATGATGGATCTATGATCAGGGCGCTACATTATACTTGATTAGTTAGGTACATTCAGTATTCTTTAACAACATACATTGTTCTTCAAACAATAACAGTAGCATAGCAGCTATAAAAGAAGAATACTAAATGTAACAGGCCTAACTCATATCAATCATCATTTCTCATTATCCTCATCACAAGTCATCTCTAAGGCATGACCTTGATGGTATTCATGGCTTTCATAGCCCATTATCAGCATAGGATGCCACTGGCAAGGCATCAGATTACTTTACTTATTCATAAGGCTAACAGCATGCCTTTAATGAATATAACATCAACATCCATACCTGGATATGATTACCTTCATATCAGAACCTGCATGGTTAATACATCTGATAAAGGTAATGCAACAATAAGGAATGTACTTCCTACTCTTGTCATAAGAGTTAAATCTTTAATTTAAATCAAATAGAGTTTATTACTCAAAAGCATGCCATTTCCCTTGAATTAGGGTTTACTATTCACATCAAGGTGAATTAAACTCATAACATCATCATGTATGAGTAACATCTTCATTGATACTCTTGGATTAGTTAAAGGTTCATCATTTATCATAATTAGGGTTTCTATGATCTCACACAGGTGGATCATACCCTAATTATGCTCATTCCTGTGCATTGGAGATGCTTTAGTTGAGTTTCTACTTAAAAAAAAATACGTTCTCTCTCTAGAAGTACTTTCTCTCTCTAGAAGTACTTTCTCTCTCATCATAATGCTAGGTGATGTCAACATCACTCTAAAACAGGTTGGATTGAGTCATCATAGGCTAACATAGCCAAAAGCATCACCATTATGTGATTAGAGTTACTTTCTCTCTCTAGGGTACTTTCTCTCTCTAGAGTACTCTCTCTTTCATCATACTAATGGTTGATGATAACATTAGACTAGATCAAGTTAGATAGAGTCATTATGACTAAAAACATCATTCTCATGTAATTAGGGTTTGAATTGAGCAAGGTATAACTTAATTGACCCTTCAGGGGTATTTTGGTAATTCACCCCATTGATCATCATTATGGTCAAAACCTTAGTTAATTAACCCCTTACTATCCTAGATTATCATTAGGGTTTGATTTGGGCAACATTGAACCATTTACATCATCAAATGATTGAATGAGGTCAACCTTGAATCACATTGATTGATTTCAATCATTAATCATCAATTGAGTTGAGATCGGTTGAAAGTGTTGACCGTTTTCCCACTTTGACTTTCCAAGACCGCGAGCCTCCTTCTAACTCCAAGACCGTGAGCCATCATGCATTCAAGACCGTGAGCCATCATGCATCTAAGACCGCGAGCCATCATGCATCCAAGGCCGCGAACCATCATGCATCCAAGACCGCGAAGACTCCAATTGAGGTTAAGACCGCGAGGGTCATGAAGACCGTTTAGCTAGTTTGACCTCAGGACCGCGAGGCCCTTCGCGGTCTTGAGACCGCGAGCCTCCTCTCGGTCTTGAGACCACAAGCCCTCTCACGGTCTTGAGACCGCGAGCCCTCTCACGGTCTTGAGACCGCGAGGCTCTCATGGTCTCAGCCGCTTGGTCCTTCAATCAAGACTCAAAGATGCAACTGATAATGTCAATCGAGGTTGAAGCCTTCAAAAGGTCCCATCTATGTTGACCACCTATGAATTGGGTTAATTAAGGTTATGCTTAACCAATTGGTCATTCAATTGACCCTCAATTGTTGACCAATTATGATTGAAAACGATTCAATTAGGATCCATCAATGTTCACCCATCAACACTCAACAATGTGCATCAACACAAGGTTGAACCCTTCAATTGAGCTCCAATTGGGCCCAAACTTGGCCCAAACGGTCTTGAGGTCATGTGGGTGGACCCCACATGGTCTTGAGACCGTTTTCCCAAGATTTCATCAAAATCTAAGGTGATTTGATAGGGGTTGAACCATGATTGAGTCACAAAACATAATTTTGATTAAATTGATAACTTATTTGCAATTGGGTCCTCAATTGGTCAAATTACTCAACCCTAGACCTTCAAACGGTCTTGGGTGGTTGTCCTCTCGGTCTTGAGACCGTTTGGATGAGTTCCAAACGGTCTTGAGACCGTTTGCCCATCAAATTTTTGGATTCTAGTGCAAATTCATCAAGGTCTGACCCATTGAGTTGATGATCGTGTCAATATTTTATTGCAATGTAATTTGGTGTAGTTGTACCTTCAATTGGTCAACTATCCTTGACCCCAAACCTCCAAACGGTCTTGGTTGATTGCCCTCACGGTCTTGAGACCGTTTGGTGACCCCCAAACGGTCTTGAGACCGTTTAGGTCAATCAACCCTAAAAACCCTAATTAGGTCTCCATAATTTCAGTACTAATTTTACCTAGGGTTAGCCCTAGTATTCACCCTTCAACTCTTAGCCCGTTTGGAATTAGACCATAAAACTTGGTGAGTTGTTAACTAACATAATTTTGAACAGTAATCTCATACGGTCAATGCCTGGTCAACGACCTTACACGGTCTTGAGACCGTTTGCCCAAAAAGGCAATTTCAGACCGTTTGAAAATCAGGAATAAATTCAAATAAAGTTGTTACTTAAAAAGGTCATATCTCCCGATTACTTTGGAGTTAGCCTCCCAAAGTTTGAGGGTAATTAGCCTATATAATTAGGAACAGGTTTCTTATACGGTCCACGCCCGGTAAACGGGGCCAAACGGTCTTGGAGACCGTTTTCCCTGTCACGGTATCGAGACCGTTTGCACACCTCGCGGTCTTTAGACCGAGAGAGCAAACTGGTGGGACCGTTTAAGGAAGTGAAAAGTGGTGTGTTTTCTTGGAAATCACGCCTTCATCTTCTAGCTCAAGAACAGTACGAATATCCCATAGATTTGCTTGCAAAATAGCAGGGAAAAGTAGGGAAATACCAAGAACTATCATCAAAACGCATATAAAGATGCACATAGTAAAGCATGGGTTTAGAGTTATAAAACACGCCTAAGGCTTGCTCCTTGAGCTCCAAGCTCTAGTGGCGTCCTTGAGTTATTACAGGTTGTCCAAGGTGAAAACTCCAAGGAAGGATGAAAAGAGACGGCTAGAAAGGTAGGGTTTCAAGAGTTAGCCATAAAGATGACCTTGAATTCGAGTTCTTACCATGGAATTAGGCAAGAAGAGGGGTTTAGACTTACCTTGCACCCCTTGGTCATCCTCCTTAGCTCCAAGGCATTCCTTGGTCGTCTTTGGTGAAATGAAACAGTAAGGGAACGAAGGGTAAGTTCCTTTGCAACTTAAGGGAAGGAGAGCTTATATACATGGGGTAGGATGTTCAACATTAGTTCATAAGTTGTTCATAATTCCAACTAGGTCCCTCTTTCTTTACTTGATCGTCCCCTCCTCTTCATTCTAAGGACAAACCTTCTCTTAAGGTCTTAGAAAAGAAGGTAAAGGAGAGCAAGCTAATAATGAGGTACATACTTAAAGAGATATTATACATATACCCTGATTATTCAATCACAAGGTATATCTCATAACTTGATAACTCAATTGAGGTGACTTCCTCATTGTTTCTTCTCTTAATGATGGCAAGAGTCTAAAGAGATACTTTAGATGACATATTTCACAATTTGTATCCCTTAATTTGGGTAAATTGCATTTTACCCCAATTTAAGGTTTCAAGCACTGGGATTGCTTCCACAGCTGCACCTTGGTGCCCTAGCTTGGGAAATCCCTCAAACTTTACCAAAAATATTCTCATTATGTCTCAATCATCAGAGGAACATCTCATCATGTGCAAATTGCAAGCTAACCCTTCTAACTGGGTAAATTGCACATAGGTCCCTGTATATCAAAACAATGCTACAACTTTAAATAAAAAGAAGCAAATACTAAAATATATGTTTCTGAGAAACTTAATTACATGTTCAGAGTTAATCACAAAGATTTAATTACATATTTAGGCAAAACACCTAGGGTTAACTCATAACCCAGGTCAGGGATGTTACATTTTCTTTATAGCATTTGTCTTATTAAGTTATGTCTGGAAACTTGGCTGATGCTAAAAGAATATGATAATGTACTTATTTAATCAAGTGATACCATATAATGTAGTTGCCCTGATCATAGATCCATCAGCGTCAGAATTAGCTGAATGGTGAAACGAGTTTACTCGGAACGCATATTTTTGAATATGTTGGGGTAATTGGGCAATTATATCCTTATGCCCCATAGGCATTGCTACGGGCTATGTCCTATGAACGGGATTGGTTACGGACCATACCCCAATAAGAGCATGGCTACGGGCCATGACTCCACAAAATAATACTGGGCATTGGCTACGTGCCATATCCTGAAGAGAGTATATGCTATGGGCTATAACTCTAATAGTGATGTTGCCAGTATACCCTGGAAAGCTATCTAGCAGAGACACAAGATGTCCTGCATGTTATCTCGTACTGACCAAGATAGTTGAGGTCATGGGAATCCGACTCTTCCATTGACCTATGTGTGGTACCGATGCTTTACGTAACCGGGGTCGGTTGGAGTATGAGCGGTATACCTCATCTCCTCAGGGCATAAGTATGATTGTAAAACGTAATCAGCAGTGTAACATATTTGCTTAGGGTTGAATTGCGAGAATCAATGGTTGATGATACATGGTCTATTATATCATAGTTGGATAAATGATATACATGTTCTTCATATTCCTTCTTAAATGAATGACTTTCTGCTTAATCAAGTTATAATTGAAATGATTGCATAGAGAATACTTCTCTGCATATCTTATTCAATGATTTACCAGCTGTTGAGTAAATATAATTCTACTGCTCAGTGTTATTCTATTATCGGCAATAACAATGTTTATGGCGGAGAGTTATATCTCTCTCTGGGACAATTTTTATAATTGTCTCACCCCCGTGGGATTAAATTTTTAGGTAACCGCCGACGAAAAGGCAAGGAACCTATTATAGAGGAAGAGCAGCAACAGCAGTAGCAGGGACAGCAGTAAATCCCAGGTGGGGATATGAGCTGTCAAGTTGTATATAGAAAGTCCTATGAGTCGTCTCTGTACTCTCGGTTCCTAGGAGTAATGTTTTGATGGATCGATATGAGATTTTGGCTTTAAGCCTCGAGGGTTTTATACTACCTGTGTACATTTAAGACAGAGTAGTTGATGTTTGTATTCCTCAAGAAGTAATAGTACATGAGATGTATATATGAACCAGGATGTAAGGTTTTACTTTGGTTCTGAATGAAAGAGTTTTCCTGTGAATGGATCTCTTTGCAAATGGTTTTAATTTTCACTGATTTTTTTGCTAATCCGCTGCAACTGAGTTGCTTCCGCATGTTTTATTATTGTTAATGACACTTGTTATCTTAAATGATAGCGGGTGTCGTGACACCTACCTTTAGAGTAATCCACACGGACTACCGAGAACTCCATGTTGCACTACCAGAACTAACGGGAAGGAGTTGTCCCCTTCTATCAATGTACTAGTCATCGACATGCTCTCCCACAATTGATCCTCATGTTGCTTACCCTTTGCTATCCCTCCCTTTGATAGGTAGCACTTACTTGGACTCTCTATCGGTTACCACAACCAGAGAGGACAATAATTATCAGGGCCAATGATCTCAATTGTGTGTGTTGGGAAGCCCCTAGTATCCCGCTATTTATAGTAGAGTATAGGATCAGGGTTTTTAGTTGATGTGGGAGTAGAAGGGTATGGAAACATGAATGTTCTATAATGTGTGAACCATGAGACGGTTGTCTCATACTAAAAAATGGTAGTCTCATGCATGAGAGGATTGTTTCGTAGTGCGAAACAGTCGTCTTGTGCTTTTGTAGTTTCCTGTTTGCACATGAAATTGGCAATTCATTTCTAATCAATGTTAAACATCGATTTTCTTGCCTAACAAGTATTGTGCAATACAAACAAATTTTAGAAAGTATCTAGAACCTTCTCTAACCTAACTGAGGGATCTCACACATGCGAGACGGCCGTATTTCTCACCTAGACGGTTGTTTGGTGAGCTGAGCTGAGCCGGTCAGTTCATAAGTATGAACCACTCAGTTCACCTCTATTTGGGCAACCGACTTCATTCCAACCACCCCTTTATTCTTATTTCATAAGCCACCCATCATGATCTCTTAACTAGGGTCTCATCAAACTATACCCTACCTGTATATGCCCATAGGGTTCTATAGGTTCTTCTGTAACTTCATCCATGAAGCAGCTACCCTTGGCCCTAACATGCACGACCCTTTCCAGAGTTGGGTTGCTAAAGGTACTAGGTCATCTAACCTCTTATAGCATCCTAAAGGCATGTCCAACCAAACACTCGGTCAACCATGACATCTAACTCACCATGTCATCTTCCTCTCTAACCTTCACTTAGGGTTAGGGTTAACATCATCCTCAGAGGATGTGCTAGGTCTCTACTTTCAATGGAGGTTTCTACCTCCAAGATTAACTCTCTCTACTCATCCTCCTATCAAGGAGGTATATCCTCAGGCCTCTCCTGAGGGTAATGACAACTTGTGTCATACGACCTAAGCATGTATCTATTCCTTTATGCTTACTCTATTAAGCTTATGTCCATTACATCTTATTTACATGCTTTTTATTAATTTGGTGGAGGATTCCTTAATCCTTATCAACCTTACCCATACCTCAAGAGGGTGAGGAAAAGAGAGAAACCCCTAATCCTTAAGGTCCTTAACATAATTTGAGTTGAGAAGGGATGAACAAGATGAGAGAGTCCTAAAGGTATCTTATTTCGAATCATAGCCTAAGACTTTGTCCAGGCAGTCACACAGATCCGGGAGTCCTCGTATTCTGACTAGCGGTGTAGAGGAAAATATTGTCAGCCCCCGGTTGTGATCCTTTTCTAGACACCTCTGCCTTTCGGATAATCCTCTAATAACTCCCTTGGGTTCTACAGAATTTGTAAAATTTGATAATTATTAAAGATTAAGTGAGGAACCTTTGCTCTGATACCAATTGTAACGACCCCGCCTCCCGGTAACCCCCAATTAAGGGAGACCTGAAGGTCAGAGCTGTATTTCAACTAACAGGATCAATGGTTTGACAAATAATCAATAACAATTAATAAAATTTACCAACTAAACTGAAAGCGGTATAAAATAAAACTTTTCTTACCTTGGAAAAACTGGTATTTCTAAACTTCTATCCATGAAGATGCTATTCTAACTAATCCTCCTGTGCACGTTATTTCTCATTTATTTCCACATGCCACTTTACTGTTTGTTCTTTTCATTTGTACCTAAAACTTCGACAAACAAAACGTCGGTCAGCAAGAAGCTTGTATGTGGGGACAATCATGCAACTACAATAACAAAGTAATCATCCAATTATCATTTAACAGCCAAGATTGCATTTTTAAGCTACATAGGGGACTAGGATCTGAGCTAGTAGGCATATTTCTTATGTGATAGTCATATTCACATTATACTTTGCATGAATTAAATAAATCCAACAGTTTAATTCAAGACACGATGGAAACATCGATAAAAATCCCGGAAAACTAATTTGGGTAGTCATAAGCATAACCACATACCTGTACATGTAGATTCAAGTGCAGGAATAATCTAAACAACAATGAGCAAGCAAGCATTCAATAAGATCCTGAAACAATTATACAATTTCCTTTTATTACTCATGTCATTAAGATCTATCAAATCTAGCTCACTTCTTAGGGTTTCTAGTCCACTTTTAGGGTTTCCATTACAATTAGGGTTTCTCTTCATCTTTTACTATTTTAAACCCTAATTTAACGCAATTGATTACAAACCTTAATTATCTCAACATCTAATCCTCAGTTTCGGATTAAAGGCATAATTATCCATTAATTAAGCTCCTTAAACCTCTTTTACATCAAAGATACTATTTTTATCTTTTAATTCATGACAAGATCATTGTTCTAATTTATCATCAACTCAAAGTTCATTATGGTCCAATTCACATATGAACTTGATTTGGCATTATTTCCACCTTTTATTCATGAGAAAACCCTAATTACTACTTTTATGGTATTTATCCACAAATTAGGAACTTTAATGCTCGAAATAGCATATTCCAACTTTAATCATGAAATTTATCAATTAAAGCCATTAATATTCGGATTAGTCAACATTAGGGTTTCAAGGCCCATTAAGGTATATTCATGCATATGAAACTCTAAATTAACTAATTATATGCAAAGTTCATCTTTTTCGATCTTAATGTATCTCTTTATGATTAACAGGTTAATATCAACTTTAATCATCAATTGACCCCACTAATCACATTAATCATCCCCAATTAGGGTTTCTTTAATCATCATTACATTAAAGTTAATAACTTCCATTACTTTTTAGATTTCAATCAGAATCAGGCTTCAATTTTATTTTTATTAGATTCCCCTCATTTTTCTGAGCAATTTTTATATTTTGTATGTTCTCATCGGAGCTACCAATATTTATCTATGAATTTTGCATTAAATCACTTACTTGGCCAATAGCAAGCTGCCACGTGACTCCTTCCATGCAACATGCTCGCCCAAAAGGAAACATAACCAAATGTTCGTTATGCCCTCCTTTAAGTCAGTTAACGATGTAGCCCGTGGAGGGTATATTCGTCCAATGACCATTTCCCTTCATGTACCTCGCGATGACCTACCTTACGCGATCTGTAACACGTCGGAGGTCTGTCCCTCCCTTCTCTGGGCTCGGGGGTGGCCGTCCATGGCCGCTCCAACTCTGCTATACCCTGACGCCCTCGGAGCACCACCAAAACGTGGCCAACTATGGCTGTTCTCGATCGCAAATAACCTGTGGTTGCTGCCGCCTACTTCCGCTAGGTCAGGGCTGAACGTAGCCTGACCTCTCCTTCCTGGACCCCGAAGACCATCCAGGATGGTCCGCCCACCTCCATCATGGCTTTGCGCACACGAGGGTGCCATTGGATCGTTACCAAAGAGGGTTGATTCATCGAGCCAAGGTCGCACTACCTGCCCGACCTGCAGCCAAGCAATGGCAGATGCGCGAGCTTCAAATCGTGGGAAAACGGTGGTGCTCCTATGCAGCATTGTGGGAGCATCATGGTTTCTTCAAACTACAGTCTGTGGCTCCTCGTTGTCCCAGGGGTGGGACTACCCCTTGACTAGGGTTTTGCCAAAGAAGATGAAGAAGGAGAAGAGAGAGATAAGTGTGGGATCTCTTTTAACTTTGAACCAGGGGTTCTACCCCTTTTATAGGGGAGGTCAAACATGCCCTAATGTGGCCCTCTAAGAGGGGACAAGTCCCACTCCCATAAGGACTCCTATTCCTTCAAGGAGAAGAAATCCTCCTCTCTCTTCTTAATCCTTTTAATATTCTCTAATATTTGTGCATTTAGAAATTCGAAAACCTTTTCCTTTATTCTTTTTATTCTTGGCTTTTAGTCCATTAGACACGAACTTAAGTTTTCCTTAAGTAGAAAATACCACTTTATTAACAATACTACAACATTCATTAATAGTATATTCACATTATCTTCTTTTTGACATTATTGGTATTTCCTCTTTCCTCTTTCTTCATTGGGGCTCCTTGGACCCCAAGGAACTCTAATAATTCGAAATTCCTTTTTAAAGAATACTCATTATCCTTATAAATGCATCAATTTCACATTATCTTGTTTATTTCTTATTAAAATATCTCCTTTTGAGGATTTCTCTTTATTTCTCTTCTATTTTCCTCATTGGAATCCCTTTTAACATTAGGAATCCTTTGGATACGAAAATCCATCAAGGATAACTTAATTACACCTCTCTCCACTTGTTTTACACATATTACTATTATTTTCAATTTATTTCTTGATAAGGAAATATTTAATTGATCTTTTCTTTTATTATTGCATTCTCTATGCAACTTTGGACTCCTTGGAACCCAAGGAACCCAAGAGGCACAAAATCCCTCTATGAATTTTCCTTCTAGAGGTTTCTACATCATTCTCAAAAACTCAATTATTCATTTACTAATTGAATTTCCTTGTTATTGGACCCAATAGCCAATAAAACCCACAACACAATCATCAAGGCTATTATAAACGAAATTACATCATTATTTGTCCAAATATTTGTAGTATGAGAAATTACATTTTTCAGAAATTGAACCCAAAATTGGGGTTGTAACAATGATCGTATAGTTCCTTTGTCTATGATATCCATATTGAACTCGAGGCGTGGAATCATCATCCTCTCAACGTTTAATCCATGTTCCTTGAACTAGAGCAGACCATCTGAGATGCATGTGAGTTCACACATCATATATTAAATCACATGTTTATGGCCGCACTTTCTCAATCTTTCTTATAAAGGGGCCCTGGATATCAATCTCCAGTAGGAGGGTCAAATCCCATATCTATCACTCACAGTCTATCCCCATGTGTCAAAGTCACCCAATCATCACCGTTATAACAACCCATATTTTAGGACTGCATTTGATGCTGTCAAAGTGTACCCAATGACATGTGATGAGTGCAGTGATTTTAGGTCTAAGAACCACAATCACCACCATCACTTTGAGAGATGATTCTGACTACCATTCCATGGTTTCCATGTATCACTCTCATGGTTGGTCTTTCCGATACACTGTTCATTAACATGTATCTGTGTGCTTGACTTGATATCACATACCATGACTAATGAGACTTTGTCATCAGTCAACACACACTCTAGTCTTATGTATCACTGATGTCTATTTTTCTTCCATAGTAATATCTGACTAGGGACATAACAAGAATGTATGTACTCTTATCATACACATGATCTCATCATTCAGGTCCTCAACTTGAAGGCATATGTCATTGAGTATCATCATTCTTTAGACATCTACTTACATATGTGTCAATATCTCATGACTGATATAAACATAATAGATGGAAATAACTTTATGATTATCAAATCAAATATCTAATGCCTCACTCCAATCATCATATGATTGGCTCTCTGGGCATGCATACGAATACATTATACACACACTACTCTATTTTCTAACATGTTATACTATCTCCCTTAACTGATTTAAATTCATAACTTGCTAGAAAGCAATACATATTATTAGAGGTTATATTATATCACTCAGAGTTGGGGTCCCATCTCATGGGTTTCCACGTCCTTTTAGGTCATCATCCGCGCGGTCAGAGTCGTGGTGGCTAGAAGCACACTTCAAAAACTAGAGAAGTTGAGAGGTTGGTGTATCTTTGTATAAGAGCCCCAAACTTGTCCTTGTACTCTCAACTCTGAGAAGGGGGATTTTTATGATGTGTACCAACTCAAGTTTTTGGTTATATACCATGAAAAATGTAAATTTTGTAATTATCGGGAAGATACTTATATTATATAGGTTGTGGATGAGGTCGTGGATACTTAGGTAAGGATACCTGGTACAATTATATGTGAAGTCAGATCTTTATATAAATGTTTCTTTTGAAAAATCTAGAATTTTTATTCATTTTAATTAGGTACCTTTTTGGTAGTATGGTTAATTAGTGAGATTGACATTTTGGTTTTGTGTAATCTTATTTTTTGGGGAGGGTCCTCACACCATCATTCATTTATTCAATCCTAACTCCTCATTAGAGGCGATAATATATCATTATATGTTAGATTTTTAATTTTTTATACACGTCAAAATTACATAACATTAAGTTGAAATTACCCATTGCTTCTATATATTTTGCAAACTTCATATTATATCTATTTAGTTTATATCTAACTTCTACTTGTATAGTTTTTAACAAATAAATGTGTTGTATATTTCTTTGGGTGTTTTATTAGACATTGGGATAGTGTATCTCAAAGGAGTGATTTTTGATATTTTTATATATCAAAATAGAAGAGGAAAGGTCCACTTGTGACAAATTAAAAAGAAATATCATTTTATAATTGATGCCCATGTACTCTATTGTTGCATGATATGTTTATTCTCTTGTGTATGCAACTTATTATAAATAGTACTGTATACAATATTAAAGTTGGGCTAATATCTGGTTTGTTTGTTACCTACAATTTTGCTAAACAAAATAGCAATGATGGTTGAATTAGGGTTTAATTTTAATGCTGATGTGGAATTTTATTTTATGAAGTTCTAAGAAAAACACTTTTCTTGCTTACACTTGCATTTACGTATTTATTTTGTAGTTTTTATATTAGTTGTAGTAAGCACATCCTAATGGTTGACTTTACCTTAAACAAAATGTTAACCCTTATAAAAGGATGGAGTTAGTGGAGATGGATATTTAGAGTGGTCTTGGTGAGCTAAGAGGTAGATGATGTATTGGTAATGGTGGTCAAATGGGTAAATGATAGATGCATAATGGATTGATGAAAGACGACTACTGCAAAATGCATATAGGAGGAGAATTTTGATACGAAAAAATATCTCCTAATGTTGTTGAGGGATTTGGCTAAATATGTGGTTAAATAGAAAGTTAAAAATTAATCTAAGGTGCTAGTCCGCTAAGGTTGGTGTGGCCAATGAATGTTCATATGCATATGTTAGAATGACAATTTAGATCAGATGGAACCACCTGACTCCAATTACAAAAGAACCAAGGTCATGGTCTTAATCATCTTACTACGAACTTATCCCCAAGTAATTATTATATTTGGTGATTATAGGAAATATAGGGAGCTGATTTGTTGCCAAAATAAATTTAAGGACAATGGAATTTGTGCCTTGATTCCATCTTTGAGAACTACGATATAACTTGGGACCCAATGAATGGCTCCTAGTATGTCTTATAGAATGTTTCATTGGACTACAAGGATAATTGTAGAAATCTATAGTGCTTAGACCAAGAGCTAGGGACATGAAACCTAATACAAACTCATTGAAGGGGCACCCAACTTGAACCTTCAATTGATATATCTATTACAATACACTGACCCTCTTAGTTCCATATCAAGGCAAACTGGGTTTGCCATCATCTGATCTATGGTATCCATCTATGTTAACTATCAAATTGTTCTACACTTTGTATGTGATGTATCCAATGAATTATTCCTTCTTCCCTTGATCAGATTGACATGATTCATTTCAATTATCAAGCAATGTACAAAAGAAAGTTATATAAGCTCAAAATTTAAAACTAAACAAAAATGTGTACTTATGGATGCAAGAATATCTAAATTGATGATAAATTATTAAGATAATTCATATGAATATCTACCATTGTTGACTTTGTAACTGACATGATATATACATAATATGTATCAATCATGTTTGACATGGTTGTAATATTTATTTTGCATTCCAAAAAAGATAATTTGTTTATTGTCCACCATGCTAGAACCAACCGGTGGACTAGGCATTATTTTTTATTTGTATTAGAAGGAAAGAATTCCACAAAAGTTTGCGTCCGGTTTGTGAAATAGACCTTATGCACCTTTGTTCTTACTAGATTTTTGACAAGCGCTGGCTATAGAATGCATTCCAAGTTGGTGTAAAGATGTTTCATTAGTAAGTTCCTTGTTTAAGATGAGAATATGATAATACAATACATTTTCTCTTATGTGTGATTGAATGTGCATGTTTGACATCTCTTATGCAAATGATGCTAAACAGATGTCAGATAATTTGAATTGTAAGACATGATATATGAAAACTACAACCACTTTATGGCGGAACAATGCCATCATGAAGAAATTCTAGGAGTTCTAAAGGAAGTTCATACACATACTTTCTACTATATATGTTGACCGTGTACCTCGACTAAGCTTAAGTTGAGGCTACGTGTCGGTTTTGTTGACGTAAATTGTTACTAGGGTCGTGATGGCTCTATTACTTTGTAGCTCAAATGAGTTGTTTTGAATTTAAGGTAGACGGGAATTTCTTATGCACCAAGGATTTTTGTATTGTGTATATCAAGTTTTCTTTGAATTTAAATATGTTATGATATGATGTATAGAAATGGTGTTTGCTTCTATTTTATTCATTTAACTTCCCTCTATGTTAACCAGTTTAAACGGCACTACTAATTTGTATGTTTGGTGCTTGATTATTTGATCCTCAAAAGAAAGAGGTGGAAATCCCCTTATTTGTTATTAAATATTGGGCTTAAAATTTCCGTGCGTCTTGAATACGTTAATAACTACATATGTATCCGTTGGTTTATATGTAAACTTTTTATACGGGAGTACCTCACTATTGCCTATTGACTTATTTTGATATACAATTGGGCATTGGTTGGCACCGTAAAAATTACTGGCATTGACATTGCATTCTTGACGAATGTCTAATTATTTTAACATGCTAATAATGGCTAGTTTGATTGGGTACAGTTGGGGTGTAGTACTGTGAATTAGTAATATAGATATATACATCAAAATCACACTTCTCGTCTGACTATAACTTACTAAACGGGCCCTAATTTTTATTAGCCCTTTCATTATCATTCCATGTGTTTCACGACCACACTAGTTTTCATTTCTTTGTACCACCAAATGAACAAAATTAATAATGGCGACAATGAGTGACGACCGAGCGAAAGCCAAACGCAAGCAAACAGCGAAACGTAAACTAAAATATAATTATCCTTGTGGCTGGACAACAGGGACGTGGAACCATCTGACGCAAGAATAGACGGAGCAAAAGGCCTGTAGAGCAGTGAGCAGAAGCAGGAGAACAGCCGCGAGGAAGGTGAGGAAAGGCCACGATCCGAAGATGTATTTCTTCATGAATTTGCTTGTTTTGACCCTCCACCTGCTGCTGTGATAGCGGTTTATGTCCTCGATGGCTTTGTCCATGAATGGCACCTTGGTCAACCTGATGGACTTGCTCATGCCGTTCCAGAGATTGGCAACGTCGGCGTCGCTCTTCATGTGGTTGAAGACTACCCCACTCTGGCGAAGCAGCTTGACGTCCTCGTCGGTGTCGATGATGCCGTTCATGAGCTCCGTGTAGCGTGCTAAGACGAGCGGGCCGGAGGCGACGGAAGCCTCGTAGGCGACCAAGTTGCGGAGGACGACGTTGGTGTTGATGTCGATGGTGATGACTGGGAGATTGAAGGTGGCAGTCCCTGTGTCGAAGGAGATCGTGGTGAGATCGCCATTGGTCGGACAGAAGCGTACACCGGCGTTAAACAGCTCCTCCACGGATGGGATGGCGATCTCCTCAACCGTCGGTGGTTTATTGATTGCGGAGGCATCGGCGCCCACGCCACCTCCACCCTTGTCACCATCTCTGGAACCCAAAGCGGAAGAGAAAAAGGACTCGACGGGCTGCTTGAGGATAGACACTCCGGGTATGGTGGTCAGTAGCTTCCAGGGAACCTTAACGACGAAACTAACGGGCTTGGACGTGATGGCCTTCTTAAGGAACCGGACAGGCCCGGCGTTGAGGCTTGACCCCATTCCCCACAAGTGGCCAAATAGCTGCTTGACGTAGCCCGAGTCACCGTCTGGTTTCTTCTCCTTGCCGTCTTCCCCAGCGCCCTTATGATCACCGTCTTCTTCATCGATCTCGCCTATGGCTTCGACACCGAGGTCTTTGCAGTTAGGAACTAGCACATAGTACAGGATCTCGAGCAGGTGGGCGTGCTGGTGGACATCAATGGTTGGGAAATTCTCCAGCATCTTGAAAGGGGACAATTCCTTCATGAATCCGGTGACGGCGTTCACCAGAAGGGCGTCTCCTTCCATTTTACGGGCCTGCATATTCAAGATCTTCCGGAGAAGAAACAGTGGGATCTGATTCTCCATCATCATGACATCCCGGAGTATGATATTATGGGCAGACCTCCTGCCGGCGATGTCCACCAAGTGGCTCATCCGCGACGTTACCCGCTTCAGGACCTTCCCCTCTTCGTTCACCGCGTACACCTGGAGGAACTCGAGCAGGAAGCAGGCGTCCACCGCCATCATCCACGCCAGCGTCTCCGCCCCGAAGTCGAGGTATCGGTGGTAGTGGGCGCGGACGCGGTGATCGTGCTTCTTGAACGCGTCGACGATGTCCTGGAGCTTGCCGGAGGCGAGCGTCTTCTGGGTGCGCTTGGCCGCTGAGAGCTTGTACCGCTCCATCTCGTACAGTTCCGGGCGCCAGTGATGGTACGGGCCTAGCGCGATCAGCTGCGGCATGTAGGCATCGGGCTTAGTCTGAAGCAGAGTCTTGGGGACGTTGAAAACAGAGACGGGCGCGTCCTCGTCCTCCTCATGCAGCTCCTCGTCAAGCGTGTGGCGGATCTGGATCACCCACCGCAACTCGTCGAACGCCCCGCCTGTCCAGTGGTTTGACGACCCCGACAGGGAGTGCGATGGGGCGCCGCCGGCACCGGAGGTAGTCGTTCCATGGCTTCCCGCCGTCGCCATGTTGTTCGACTGTCGAACAGATTGATTGTTTGGTGAGTGATAATATTGGCTAGATCGGTCCCAACTCTCCCACTCTTATCCTGGCATACTAATAGAGTAACGCACTCACGCTGGCTATTTTGCTTCCTTTTGACAAACCAGCTAGACAGTGATGGGATTGGCAGTGGGGACGGAGAGCTACCACTTTAAACGAATTATGTAGTGTTGCAACTTCACAGGAAAAGTATTATCTAATTTCTCCGACTGATAATGAACTGCCACTTGATACATTTTCCCCACCAACCGTATTCTTGGTATTTGCAACTTGAAGTGCGTAGGCTTAGCAGATCCAGATCGTAGTATCAATGTGTGCCACACGAGTTGGTGCATATAGTCACTTTCAACTCAATCAATGTGCGTAATTTATGGCGTGTAAGCAAAAAAAAGTTGCATTTGTAGGTGTGAAATGGTTCCCAAATATCGTAAACCTTTGAAATAATCATGACATAGATATTATAAAAAGTATAATGATAATACAAAAATATATTATTTCATTATAAATTTGAATTTATGCACACTCAGAAGAAGAATAAGAAATATAAAGCTGAATGGATATATGAGTGTTGATTCTATCATAATGCTGAAGTATTTTTTCACAAGAATGCATGCACATGCACACCCTTGCTCGCACACACACACACACACACACACACACACACACACACACACACACACATATATATATATATATATATATATATATATATATATATATATATATATATAGAGAGAGAGAGAGAGAGAGAGAGAGAGAGAGAGAGAGAGTGTGTGTGTGTGTGAGAGAGAGAGTTTCCTAGCTTCAGAATCAATTGGAGGCCTTCCAAATCTGTTTTACCGAACTTGTTGTCTCAGTTGTGTCCCAAAAAATCATTTCCATTGATTCATGCAAAAACCCACCCTGAAAAAATTAATGAGGTGTGTGGAAAGCTGAGATTAACAGGGACACATTAGGATAACAAACTCGGGACATCAGATTTGAACCCAATTGGGCACCATTTGTCTCATCAGGAATCACTCAAGATGTTATGATGAGACTTCGATATGAGTATAGAATATGTTATCTAGTGTAATGCATCCCGGTCAAGTGCATGTTTCTGATGTACAAGGAAAGCTGAACATCAATATGTTTGATGCATGCAAGACTGCAAGGTACATGATCTATAATATGCCAAGAGTGATGATGGGGTGGGTGGCTATGAAAAGTGTTGGATCCATCAATTGATCGATGCCCACTTGATATGACATCCTTTAGAAGAGCAAACACTCCATATTTGGTTGTGTTTGTAACTCGATTTATGGTTATATTATTGTATTAATCTTTCACCAAATTCATGTAATGAAGGATTATAAAAGGAGAACAAGTTTTACATGCTTCTTCGTTCGTAATATTCAATTTGCATACATCATCAATATGTAAACCTCTTATCCATCTACTTGAGTTCACATTCTCCTTTTCACTGGTGTTGATATACTATTTTGATGTGTTTGGGTATTCCTCATCATGATTTCTAACTTTCTTTTGTGTTTTGGGTTGTTGCTTATGGATCTGTTAAGTTTATAACATGTGACATGGGCAATAAATGCCCAACATCATTCTAAACAACTTTATAGTTTCTGAGACAATCGCTTAAAACCACAACAAAAATATTATAAATGTTTAGTTTTCTTTTGGTTTGAAGTACTTAGCATGGTTTGAATTATCCAATATGACCTATTCAAAGTGTGGTTTTCGTGGTTGAATCAAAATAAACATTTTGCGCAAATATTTGTAACTAAATCAGAGGAATCATCTTGGTTAAGTTTGGGGTTTTAGAATTTGAAGTGTAATCCAGAAAGCGCTTGAGGTGTCATGCACAAAGCATGTTGTGCCGCCACTACTCATAGGGTTGACTTAATGCGAGCTTATGAGGTCTCACGATGCACTAGGTTGAGGTGACCCCGGTATTTGGTAGAGATAAAAAATCTCCTATATGAATTAGCTTGTGAATGTAATTTGGGTCGACATAGAAAAAGGACTCGGATCTCCATAGGAGGTTCATGTAAATGAGTTTGTGATGCAAATGAGTAACCATCCTAGAAGAAATTCTCCTGCAAGGTACAAAATAATCATTCTACGCCATGTACTCAAACCATCGTTCTCAAGTATGTACAAATAAAGCTAATACTTTCTTGTTACCATACTCGCGAGTATTGAGGCCCAAATTGAATATCTTAATTTTTTATATATTTCAAAGACTATTTTTACACATCGATTTTATAATGATTTGAACTACAGTCACGTAAGATACAAAATTCCATGGCAGGATTCAACAAGTACCTAATAGTTATATCCCAGAGCAAGTAAGTGAACAATTTATTATTATAAATGAGATCCATATAGTCATTCTTGTGGAAGTTCCTTCTATCTATACGTAATGCTGCTAGCATTTTAGGCTAATGATAATTGAAAGTTATGTGTGCACTGTGGCAGACGACCCTATGATCAACACACAAACATTCCCTAAGAGCGAGTTGCCACACAACCCTATTTATTATCAATCATAAATAACTTCAAACCAATAAGGAAGGGCAACTTTGATATTAAAATTCCAGCCAAATTCACATTTATAATCACATAAAAGGCCCATTATATTCATTATCAACTAGTAAATATACAAGGTTCATCTAAGCAACAAAGTTCACAATATGTTTGTACAAATGTTCTTGCCGCTCACATTTACACCATAAACAACATGTACAAGGCATACAAGCTAGAATATGACTTTTACGAACAAGTTATATGAAAGACCATGCATGAATTCAAATTTTCATGGATGCACCTTGGGACACAAAGAGGTCAGAATCCCACTTTATTCTCACCACTTCCCTAGAGAAGCTGGATCCTCACCAAAAAAAACCTAAGGTAGTTGTTGAGAACCTATGAATGTTGGGGAGCCACACGAGTGATATCAAAGTTCCATTAAGTGGTACAACATATTCATATTACTCAAAGTATACAAATCCTAATATATATATGTAATTAATATACTGTTAAGAAACAAATACATCATATCAGAGTGGTAAGGGTAGTATAAAATAAAGACAAGTAACATGTACTGGCCACATTATAGAAATGAAGGCAACACAATGTGAAAGTGGTATTATACTACCCAAATAATTGCATATGACTTAGTTACACATTATATCATGAACGCTTGAGGAGTTGACATGTACTACCTAAAGTATTAGATAGTAACTACAAAATCACATTGTCAACTATAGAGGATCTTGGATTAATCAGTCTCACTAAGATCATGCCACACCTCAAACGGTTTGAGTAGAGAAGGTAGGCTCTCATTAATCTATGAGCTACAGAACAACATCATCCCCATCCTAGGTACACATGTCGTAATACCTTGGCATATTGCATAGGTGGTGTTACTTTTTTATCATCATATCACATATTTCTCGATCACACAACAAACTAGGAGATACAACCTAAACCATAGTAATATAAATGGGAACTTTTACGGAATCGAGGGGACCATAAATGGTACAATTTCATTGTTATAAATGTATACTCAACAATATATAATTCAGAGACTAATAAGCCATTGGTTTCTACAAGGATACCCATTTTTTGTTCCTGACTTTCAATCATTGGGAAAGATATACGGTCATAGGACACTCTACATGATCTAGAATTTCACATGATTAATAAGCCAATTAATCCTCTTTCAAAGGGAAAGAAGATAAAAATTAGATCCTTTCACTAGGATATACACATTTTAAGAATAAGATCAAATAAAACCCTAGTTCATGTTCAATGAGGCACATGTATAAACAAAATGTCAGTATTTCGAACATGCAAAGGTATTATCATTAAGGGGGATCAAAAACAATTTTTATTGTTGAAATATTTCTTAAAATAATAAGTAATCATCGTGCAAAGTTTGTTCAAAATTTCCACTGCATGCCTTCATATGGAAAATGTAAAACACGTGTCTAATTGGCCATCTTAAGGCAAGGTTCACGTAAAACTTGGAATTTTTAGCAACATGATAGTACCAAAATCCTGGCTTACTAATTCTAGGTTATTTGTGGAATATTTGGGGAAATAAAGCATGATCAAATTGGGGATTCTTGCAAACTCCAAACTTAGTAATCTATCTTTTTATTATTACCTTTTCAAGTATTACATGTCAACACCTACATAAACACCTTTGTATAGGAGCAAGATGCTAATCATTTTTAATAGGATAATCCATAGATCTAAAGACAAAATCATAAGAAGATGATGATGGTAACATCATATTCCTATTGTGATATGTTGAATGCATTGTAGGGGAGAGACAAAATCACCACCTAGCACCCCAAAGACATCAAATGCAAAGGGAAGGAAATAATCATGGCATTCCTTGTATGTTGCACTATGCTTATGTTTTTTTTGTGTGGATGCATCAAAGACAGATTAACCTATCATGACGTTATAAAAAATAATGCCAATCAAAGGAGAGACCCTTTAAGATCAACACATGTGTGTTTTCCATGATTCCAATGAAATGATAGAATGTCTGCAGGTTGCTGGAAATGTAAACCATCTTTTCAGGTGTCAAGAAAAACAATTTGAGCTTCTTTGACAACATTTATCCAGACACAAGAAATAATACCAAATACAAAATCCCGAACAACATCATGACAACTGGATGAGTGAGGCAATGTACAACATGGTAAACACAACAATCAATCTCTACAAAATAATAAAGGGGATATCTCTTGTTGCGAAGATATATGGGGATCATGAGTCAGTAATGTAGAATAGCTTGATACCTGATAGGAACCATGGATAATCCAAAACCATCAATAGGAAATGAATGGTTCTTTGAGAATTTCATGATACATGTAGATCTTCATGAACTCCTTGATGGCATCCCTACCCATAGTGGTACAGTGGACATAATGTTTTTGGAGATGAATAACATATTGACCTAAAAAATGTTTGGAATGTTGTTAGAAGCAACATTATTGTTATTCCTTTTTTCAAATGGATTTGGAGGTACAAAACACCCAGGATATACCAAATACATGGGTGGAAAGTAGGCCATGGTAGACTTCCTACCATGAACTTTATCAAATTATTTGGCATTTAGCTCCACTACTACTATTTTATATGTAAGTCTGGTGAAGAGGATATTAACACATTATGCTCGAGTGCAGCTATTCAAGACATGTACTTACTAGAGAAAAACTCTTTCTACTTTAGATAAATCCCGAGTCCAATGATCATCTTATTGATTTCACTAAGAAAAGAAGTCACCACTTATGTGTTTGCATTGTTTACTGGTTCTAGAGAGAAAAAAACTCTAGATTACATAAAAGTAAGGAAATGTCTAAGAAAAGGCTACAAAATATCATCAATTTTAATGTCAATTAGCTTAACACCTAATATAATGGTATGATGTTTTTGATCTTGAAGTCTCCTTCTAGAGTTTCTGTTGAATGTGTGAAGTTTATTTCATTCATTTTGAGGTTACATTGTTGATTCCATGCATTGGCTAGTTTTTTTGAATCTTTTTAGACCCCTTATTCTTCTTCTCTACAAAATTATATGCTCCCCTGATAATGCCTTTTCAAGATATTGTTTTGTTCCTTGGATACATTTCTAATGGTGTTTTGTGCAGAGGGTCTTGTAGATCTCTATTTTGCTACACATGTCACATTTTTTACATGTGTCAACTTGACCATGTTTTATTTTATCCCTACCTGGTGATATCTTGTTATCCCAAGATGTATAGAAAGGTTTAGTAAATAAAAATAAGAAATGGAAAGGAAATAGAAGATCTTGGTTTTATTAGAAAAAAAGACTCATCATTTTCATTTAAGAATAGAATTCAATAAGAAAATAGTGAAATAAAGCCAAATTTCTCCATGAATTAGCCATATTTTCTCCAAAAATTCCATCTTTTACTCATTTTACATGCTATTAGTGGAGTCAAGTGATTATATGTGTGAAATTTTGGTATGTATGCCCAGAGAGTCAATCATATGATGATTTTAATGGGGGATCAGATAAATGATTTGAAAATGATAAAGGTAATTCCATATATTATGTTTGTTCCAATCATGAGATGATGACACAAACATGGTAGATGTCGAAATAATGATGTTACTCGATGACATATGTCTTTAGGTAGTGGACATGAACAATGAGATCATATGTATGATAAGAGTACATGCATTCTTGTATGTCCCTAGTCAGTTATTACTGCGGAAGCAAAATAGACAACAGTAATACATAAGACTAGAATGTGTGTTGACTGATGATAGAGTCTCATTAGTCATGATATGGGATATCAAGTCAAACACATAGGTACATGTTAGAGAATAGTGTATTGGACATACCCACCCCGAGAGTGATAAATGGAGACCATGGAATGGTAGTCAAAATTTGATCTCATAGTAATATAGGTGATTGTGGTTCTTAGACCTTAATGTCATTCGATGTATTTTGACATCATCCAATGTGGCCTAGAATAAGGGTTGCCATAAAGGTGATGCTAGGGTGTATTGGGACACATGGGGATTGAGTGTGAGTGATGTAGATGAGATTTTTCCCTCCTACATGAGATTGACATCTTGACCACTTGATAAGGGAGACTGAGAAATGTGTGTCCATACTCATGTGACTCAATATGTGATATTTGAGCTCACATGCATCTCATACAATCTGCTCTAGCTCAAAGAACATGGATTGCACATGGAGAGGATGCCGATTCCATGCCCCGAGTTCAATCTGGATATCAGAGATAAAGGAACTATAAGATCATTGTAACACTGGTAACAAATTGTAGGTTGGAGTTATTTTCCAATTTTCCAATTAATTGGGTATCAATGTTGTGTTGCTAGATACCGCTCATTTCTTGTGATGTCATAAATTAGTTATAAACATTCACTACCAACATAACTTGGGACCTATAGGGTCACACACATAGGATACACCTGGAAAAGGAGTTTAATCATGAACACAGTTTAACTTGATTACAAAAGTGTTTAGATATTCAATTTAAACTAAATTTGTAGTACATTGGCTGAGCACCGAGTTCACAAATGGACCGCCAAGTTCAAAATGTGAATCACCCAGTTCAGAATGAAACTGACCATTTGAAAATGTAAATCGACCATTTCAGATGTGAAATGACTAGTTGAGCGATCAATATGACTAGATCAAAGATTGATTTTGTCATCATGTTGTACATTAATCCTCAAATTGAAAGCCAATACATTTGTGAATAGGAAATATAGTTAACTGATCGATTCAAATGTTAAATTGACTGATTCACATGTGAACCGACCAATTCAACTGCTGAACCAACCAATTTACATATGAATTGATCATTTCAGAAGTCAACTAACCAGTTCATGATTCACAATAGCCAAAAATTTGTGAAAATCCATCTTATTGATTCCCAATTATTTTGGAAATCATGACCCTGGCCCTCCTATAAATAGAGGGGTAGCAAGGCTTTTAGTGACACACAACAATAAGCTCTAACAATTGTTATCCTCTCACAGTTTTGGTAACGTGAGAGCTTGAGTAAGTCTTACCTATAAAAGGGAGATACAACAAGGGAGAGATAACAAGAGAGAGAAGTGAATGTTAGCACATTAACATCGAAGGGACAACTCTTTCCTATCAACTCCAAAAGAACGACAAGGGTTCCCTATGGTCTTTGTGGAATACGTAGAGGCATGGAGGCTATTGCCACCCTCTAGGAGGACATCATCAACCTCCGTCCATGGTGCTACACCAGGAGGCCGCCACTGAAAACCATCCGGGTGCTACATGTGAAAGAAGCACACCACTATAAGGGTAGTTGCTGGACTTGCTCCAAGAACAGATATATGCCTTGCAACCTTTTTTCCCAATCCATAGTTGTTGACGCGATCTGCTGATTATGGGGAATCTGGTAAGAAATGTTTTATTTTCGCTGCCATCTCTGTTGCTATATTTCCTTACAATGGTACCAGAGCTACCTCAATTTACTATATTTTGGGATTTGATTAATAAGATCATTTTTTTTGTTTTATCATTTAAATTATTGCATACAATGTTAATATTTAAAATGATTAATGTGCATATCCAATTAAATACCACATACAATCCCTATATATATGTATGTATATATATACATATATATATATACATATATATATATATATACATACATATATATATACATATATATATACATATATATATATATATATATATATATATATATGCAATTTATACACGTCGTCCTAATTTTTTTTTAATGGTGGATGTAAGTGTGGGTTTGGCCGATAACCCCTAGATATGTGTGTTTGGTTGAATGGTTTTACTCCTACATTTTTAAATTTAGTTTTCATATTGAGCCTCTCTCTGTTTTTCCATATGTAAGTTAATGCTTTCCTTCCTATGTTCGCTTTGAATGTAACTCGAGGTTTCACTTTTACAATATAATAAGTTAATTAGGAATACGATAGTTTTATTTCATGTTTTAGAAAATAGAAGGCATTTTGCACCAGACGAGTCGACCAATTACGAAGTCAAACCGATCGAATGTAGGACCGAGGAGGCCAAACAACATGAGGAGTCGATCAATCGAATGGTGGCCTAATGAGTCGATGATAGGAGTCTTGATGCCACTTGAACTAGAGTCCAGTCAATAGATCCAAGAGGCCAATCAACCGACCTGGAGACCAACCGAATGGGTCAAGGGTTGAGTCGACTAATCGGACAGGTTCCAGTACATATTTCTACAAGTATAGACTGTTACATATAATGTGGACCTTAGGTGGTAGAAATTCTTTGCGGCTCCAAACAATTGTATTAATGTGGCCATAACCATCACTCATACTTTTAAATTACATGTTTTTTTTTTGTAGATATAGCATGTAGATGATACATATTATTAGTATGTGGTGATTGGATAGATATATTTATTTATATAAATATAAATCCCTCAATCCAATATTAAGTCTTAGATTCTTTCCATAAGTGACGCACATGAAAAGTTTGATTGACCAAGCGTAGGTTATGCTAAAGCATGGTGCGTCATCTTTTTCGTGAAAGTGTGATGGTAGATATGTGGGTCTGCCAAAGCATGGTGCATACTCTATCATGTTGGCTTTTGGGTCATGCTTAACTAGGTGGCCTTAATGGGATTAAATTCCTAGAAGAATAAAAATAGAATATGGCAAAGATTTGTGCATACCATGTATCCAAAAATTGCATAAGATGCAATTAACAAATGTTGCCTTCCTATATAGTCAAGTTGTAGGCGATCAACCAAAGCTGACTCATGATTTGATGAAATAAAGATTTTGGCTCATTAGAAGGTTGTATGCTGCAATCTTTCAAATTGGTAGTGAGGACTGTCAATTTAAAAAAAATAGTGGGAGCGATAATTGGTTAAAAGCCTTATTAATATCATCAAACTTATCAAATTAAATCAAATCCAAAGTGTTTTGATAAAAGTTGCATATTTTCTTTTGTAGAATCTAATGGAAAACACAAACACATTTACTTTACTATCTATCCTTGAGAAGGACAAGTAGAATTGGAATAACTTCCATGACTGGTTCAAGTCATTGAGAATCATTCTCACTCAAGAGCGCACACTCTATATCCTGAAGACACTAGAGCCAGATGAATCTTCTCCCACTACACCTATGGATGACATGAATGCTTACAAGAAACACTCTGAAGATTTCATGAATGTCAAGTGCCTGATGTTGTGCTCAATGAACTATGAGTTGCAAAGACAATTTGAGAATATGGATGTTATTGAGATGGTAATACATCTTAAGAACATGTACCAAGATCAGGAAAGACAAGAGAGATATGGTGTCTCAAAGGCATTGTTCAAGTGCAATATGGCTGAAGGAGATCCAGTAGGCCCTCATGTGCTCAAGATGATTGGGTATGTGGAGAACCGTGCTAGACTGGGATTTCCCTTAGGTCACGAGTTGGCCACATATGTGATTTTGCAGTCAGTGCTAGATTCATACAACCACTTTGTCATGAACTACGACATGAATGATTTTGACAAGCTATTGTCAGAATTACTTGGCATGTTGCAGACATCTGAAATGTAGAGGAAGAAGGAAAAATCAAAATATGTGATGATGATCAGTAGAGGGAAGTCGAAGGGAAATGGAAAAGCTAAGAAGAGATCTAAATCTAGCTAGAAACCAAAGTCTTCTACATTGAAAGCTAAGAGAGGAGTGAGTAAGGAAAGTGCCACCACTGTCACCAACCCAGACACTGGAAAAGGAATTGTCCTCTTTATATAGTGGAAATTTAGAAGAAGAAGGAGATAGAGATCTCCACTCATAGACCTGACAAGAAGTAAGCTAGATCTATGAGTTGCAAGAGTTGCAACCACTACAGTTGAAATCTGTCATTCATGGACATGTAACAAAATTAGTGAATTTCTATTATGTACTTTCCATTAATGAAAACATCATATATCTTGTATGGACAATAATATTATGAATATTTGGTGTTTTGTTTTAAAAGATAAGATCTCAAATGGTAGTGCCCTATGTCTCATAATCTATACTTGATAGTTCTAGAAACAAATATGTGTAAAACATATATTAAATGACTTGATGACTCAAACAATAACAACTTTAGCATTGTCATCTAGAGCACAAAAACAAGAAATGCATTCCTAGAATCCATACATATGGTTTTCTAGACTCTTTTCATTATTGAACCAATAGAGACGTGCAAGTCTTATTTATTCGAAAATGTGACAAAAGAACCTTTTACTAGATGTAGTGGGAGAGTGAGTATTCTATTAGGGATTGTACATACTTATGTGTATAGACCCTTTAAGAATAAATTCTAGGGGTGGTTAATAGCACCTCACTATATTTACTGATGATCTTAGTAGATATGGTAGTTTGTATTTAATGAAATACAAGTCTGAATCTCTTGAAGTGTTCAAGGAGATCATGAATGAAGTACATAACTAGCGTGGTGTAAGTATTAAAACATTTCAATATGATCGATATGAAAAATATTTTGAACCAAGAGTTTGAGGACTTTCTAGGAGACCATAATAATGTATCACAATGAACTCCACCTAAAACATAATGATGTATCAAAAATAAATCTAGCTAATCTTCTAATTTCCTTTTAGGGACATGCTTTACACTAAGTGATGTACTATCTGAAATGGTTCAAAAGACACCATATGAGATATATCATGGGAAGTGTCCCGATAATGTCTTTTATAAAGTCAAGGACTGAAAGCTTATATAAGAAAATAGTTGCTTGAAAAGTTTTATCCACAAATGTTATTTTGTTGAATACTACTTTTATATTTCAATCTGGCAACAAAAGTGTTTGTTTCTAGGATGGATGTATTCCTAAAGGGAATTTAATTCCAAAAGAATCAAAGGGGGAAAAGTAGAATTAGAAAAGTTCGAGACTAATAAGAAAAACATTGAACCTAAAAGTGGTACAATAGGAACAAGTAGAATAAAAATTCTTGTGGAATCTCAAGTTTCTTATGTAACACAAAACCTCTTAGATCTACTAAGACACACCTTGATCTTGAAAGGTTAGGATATCTTATGGCTCAAGAAGGTGGTGATTTAGTCATAGATGATGACCCAAAAACGTACCTAGAAGTTATTGAGGAACCAAAGTATGAGAAATGGATTGAAGCCATTATAACCAAGATTGGACTCCATGTACACCAACAAGGTATTACCTTGGTGGATCCATCTGAAGTGGTAAGACCCATAGGGTGTAGTTGGGTCTTTTTGAATTAAACCAACATGGATGGTAATGTACATACCTCTAAAGGCATATTGGTTGCAAATGTTTTCAAACAAGTTCAAGGTGTTGAACATGACAAAATCTTTTCACTAGTTTCCATGGTTGAATCCCTCAGGATTATGCTTGCCATTGAAACTTAAATGGCTATGAGATTTGGCAAAATGGATGTTAAGACTGTATCCCTTTACATGAATATTGTAGAGGATGTGTACGTGGCATAAATTGAAGGTTTTATAAATCAAATTATTGAAAATAAAGTCTGTAAGCTACAAAGGTCAATCTGTGGATTGAAGCAAGCATCTAATTGATTGAATCTTTGATTTGACAATATAGTAAAAGAGTTTCACTTTAGTCAAATTGAAAATGAAATATGTGATTGCAAGAATTTAGTCAGAGTATATTTATATTCTGCATAATGATCGGGAATGATGTCCTTATCCTACAAATGTTAAAGATCTGGCAAGGAAATTACCTTCTCTATGAAGGGTTTAGGCAAAACATCCTATATCTTAGGAATCAAGATCTGTAAAGATGAATCTAGAAATCTTCTTGACCTAAGTGAGAGCACATGTATTAGAAAGATAATGAAGGGTGCATCATAGAGTACTCAATGAGAGGATATTTGTCCATGTCTTATGTAATTAGTTTTCCATATCTCAGTATTCCAGTTCTTGTGAAGAATAGGAATACCTGAGTAAGATGCCAATTGAATTTGCAATATTATGTACTCATCCCGTTGTCTCGTATTTATTGGACATGAAAAGAGGATATTTGTTAGATCCTAGTGAAGGTCACTAGACTACCATAAAGAATATCCTTGAGTGCTTGAGAAGAACTAATGATCAGTTCCTTATTTGTGATAATAAGGAAGGGTTGGGTGTAAAGGTTACACCGATGCAAGCTTTTAAATTGACAAATAATACTAACGATCACAATCTAAATTTGTGTTTGACCTTAAAACAAGAACTATTAGCTAGACAACTTTTGAGCAAGAGATAGTTCTTTGATTCCATAATAGAAGTTAGGTACCTTGCTATTATAAACACAACATAGGATACTGTATGGATCAAGAAGTTCATGTAGATGAACTTATGGGAGGTTCCAGCCATTGATGACATAGTAGAAATACTTTGAAAAAAATGGAGCTACTGATCGACAAGGAATATCAGATAGCATACTATGGCAATTTCATCTCATGCGAGAAGTCTATAATGAGATGTGAAAAAAAATACTGACTAGAAGCAAATATTGCTAACCCGCTATATAAGTACTTGTAGAGAAGAAATATGATGGACATGTTAAGATCACATGGAATAAAATTCTTGGGTGATGGACTCTAAGTGCAAGTGGGAGTGTGTTGGTATGCATTCCCAGAGTGCCAATCATATGATGACTATAATGGGGTATCAAATACATGATTTGATAATGATAAATGTAATTCCGTGTATTATGTTTATCTCAATCATGAGATGTTGAAACAAACATGGTAGATGTCTAAAGAATGATGTTTATCCATTAAATATGCCTTTAGGTTGAGGACCTGAACAATGAAATCATATATATGATAAGAGTGCATGCATTCTTGTTATGTCCCTAGTCAGTTATTACTGTGGAAGGAAAATAGACAATAATAATACATAAGACTAGAGTGCATGTTGACTGATGACAGAGAGTCCCATTAGTCTTGATATGGGATATCAAGTAAAACACATAGGTACATATTAGAGAATAGTGTATCAGATAGACCCACCATGCGAGTGATACATGGAGGCCATGGAATGGTAGTCAAAATCATCTCGCATACTGATAATGGTGATTGTGGTTCTTAGTCCTTATGTCACAACATTCATCACATGTCTTTTGATGGATTTTTACATCATCCAACATGACCTTGGATAAGGGTTTCTATAAAGGTGATGCTCAGGGTGCATTATGACACACATGGATTGATTGTGAGTCATGTAGATGAATTTTTTTCCTTCATATAGGAGTTTGACATCCTGTCCACTTGATAAGAAATACTGAGAAATGTATGGCCATACTTGTGTGACCCAATATGTGATATCTGAGATGACATGCATCTGATACATTCTTCTCTACTTCCGGTAACATGGATTAAAAGTTAAAAGGATGACGATTGCATCCCTTAATTTCTATCCATATTTTATATTAAAAGGAACTATACAATCATTGTAACACTAATCACAGATTTTTGGTTGAAGTTGTTCTACAACTTTCCAATTACTTGGGTAGCAATGATGTGTTGCTAGATACCGTTCATTGCTTGTGATGTCATATATTAGTTACAGACATTCACTGCCAATGTAATTTGAGGACCTATAGGGTCACACACAAATGATACACCTGGAAAAGGAGGTTACTTATGATAATGGTTTAACTAAATTACTAAAGTGTTTCAATATTCAATTAAAACAATTTTGGTTGTACATTGGCTGAGAGCCCGGTTTAGAAATGAACCATCCAGTTTAGAATATGAATCACCAAATTAATAAGTGAACTGACCATTTCAAAATGTGAATTGATCGTTTTAGATGTGAAACAACTGGTTGAGCGATTAGTATGACTGGATCAAGGATTGATGATGGCGTCATATTTTGCATTAATCATCACATTGAAAGATAATATGTTTGCATAAAGGAAATATAGTAAGCTGACTGATTCAAATGTTCAATTGACCAATTCACATGTGAACCAACCAGTTCAAGTTTTAAACCGACCGATTCACTTATGAACCAACTATTTTGGAAGTGAATTGACCGGTTTGTGATTCACAACAACTACAAATTCATGAAAATCCATCTCTTTGACTTCTAGTTGATATGAAAATCTTGATCCCGGTCCTGTTGTAAATAGAGGGGCAGTCAAGGCTTTTAGTGAGATAAAATAATAAACTATGATAATTTTTGTCTCTCACAGTTGTGGTAATGTGAGAGCCCAAGGAACTCTTACCTGTAAAAGGAAGAGACAGTAAGGGAGAGACAACAAGGGAGAAAAGTCAGTGCTAGCATGTTGACATCAAAGGGACAACTCCTTCTAGACAATTCTAGAAGAACAATAGGAGTTACCCATGGTCCACGTGGACTATGTAGAGGCATGTAGGACTTTGCCACCGGCTAGGAGGATGTCGTCAACCACCATTTGTGGTGCTATACTAGGAGGCTACGACTGACAACTGTCTGGGTGATTCTTGCAAAAGAAGCACATCGCTGCAAGGGTAGTCGTTGGACTTGCCTCAGGACTAAGTATATGCCTTGCGACGTTCCTTCCCAATCCATAGTTGTCGAAATGATCCAAGTTTATGGGGAATATGACAATAAATGTTTTTCCACTATCGTATCTGTCACCATATTTCCCTGCATGAATTACATGCAATGATTACTAAGTATAAGCTAAATTGTTAACCTTATCTATGGATCATGCCAAAAAAAGTGTATGCATAGACACTAACTCAAAGGATTCTCCATATGTCCCAAAAGGTCCACTTTTTCTACATCTTGTTCCATCTAAGCCAAAGAAGGGGAAAAGGAGATATTTTAGGTAAACATGATTTTCAACCCTAAAAATTGAAGAAGTTCATCCAAATGGTGAAGAGAGAGGATACAACACCATTGATGAGAATGAGAAGAACTAATATGGATTTGACCTAAATAAGGGTTAGATTATGATTTCTAGCTTTAATTCTCCAAAAGTTTGTTGGATCTCTGATATGCATGGGCTAGACTACTAAGATCTTCTCACCTTTCTCCAACAATGTTATACACCTCCAAAATGCACTAACAGAGACACATGATGAAATGGATAGTATAAATATAGTCTAAGTTAGGGCTAAACTGCATTTTAACCCAAAAATAGGTCATTTTGGGTGTTCTCCTCCAAAAAATCAACCCCAATATACGCTAAAAGTGCCTATATCAAGATTCAAAACAACACATTTAACAAAACTGTAGAACACATAGATTTTCAATATCTCTAAGGGAGAACATAACCATAAGATCTTAAGTCAAGTTACCTTAATTGGTCATATTGGGTGCATAGGGCGATCACAGTGGCCTATGCATGCTTGGTTAGATCCCATCAGTTGACTTGACAAACCAACACAAGTATACATGTACATTTTTTTTATGTCAAAAAAAAAAATTACAATTTAATGCTACCAAAATTTGAGCATAAATTCTTCCCATCGCTTAAAATAGATGTGTGATGCACCACATGATTTTTAACATATACAATTCAAAATAGAACTAGTAAATTTTACAGTTGGGGAAAATGCACATTTTAAATCAAACTAAAGTTTGTTGTCACACATGCACAATATATAAAGTAATAAAACATGATGCGTGAGTGGCCTATTAGATAGGAGTAGACTAATGTTAGAAGTGATCCATGCTAGATCTCTTAGTGCCTATCACTTAGTCAGCCTCTATATGGATTAAATATCTCTACTAGTTTGTGCATATTGGAGGGGTCCTAGGTTTACGTTATAGAGGTTTTTCAAAAGTATCCTAGCTTGGAAAGGTCTTGCAAATATATGACAACATCAAAATTGTTTGATTGATAATTTATGTGGTGTCTATAAGTTTCTAGCACCAAAGATCTTGGTGGACCATTTATGGAACAAGTTTGATACCACAATGCTTATTACTTGCTTCACATTTTAGAATCATCTCAAAAGCATACTTTTTCTACATGTGATAAGGAAAGAAAAAAAAAAGATATTATCCAAAAGATCACCATTCAATTTTTGAAAATCATAAATTATGACAAAGACAACATGAAGTGTAAGTAAATTGTTGATTTTCTCTACCATAAAAATGAGAACATTTTGGAAGCCAATCTTGTTTTAAAAGAAATCTATGCACTAAATTTCTAGTTACAAAATCAAGTTTTGAGTAGTCAAAAGGATAATATTAATAAGATATCTAATAGAATGTAATTTTAGTACCTAAGCCCATGAACCTAGGCTCTAGTAGAGTTTCCAAAGTGACAATTAGCCCCAAGACCCAACATTTTCCCTTGATACATGTTTTGTCCTCATTAATGCACAACTCAAGAAAACATCCTAATAGGTTATTCATCCTAGTACTACTCTAGAATGATCATAATTAATTATGGAGCACATATTGATGAACTACCCAAAAAAGAGGTGCACCCTATTGATATTTTTAGTCCAATCATTCCTACTAAGTTTATTTATCATGTACCTCAAATCCTAGGATGTTGCAATCTTCCCTACTTAGACCCTTGATATCCTCATCAAAGCTTTATGATGTACCATCATAATCTCTTCCCCACTTTAGTATAAGTACAATATGGCCCATGTACACCCTATATCATGTTCATGACTACCAGTAAAAGGGTGGCACCATCAACATGGATATACCCTTCCAACATGCCTAGATTGCACAACTCAAGGATAGAGTGCGACATGCCCACATGTTCCTACCTATTCAAGTATAATTAGATATGATAACATTTTTAACAAATGGGATTAGACCCTAACACTCTAGTAGAGTTTTCATAATGACGATTGGACCCAAAAACCAACACTATCTGCCACTAAGTGCTTCATCCTCACTCATACATAAATTAAGAAAACCTCCACATATGTCATACATCCTAATACTATTCTAGTTTAGACATACTGAACCATTATGTATCTATTGATGGGATACATGTAAATAAGCAAAACTTCTTGATATATATAGTTCAATCATTGTTTCTAAATCCTAATATGTTAAAGAAATAATACATTTAAACAAAAAAGAAGGCAATAAACCACTAGGAAAATTTGAAAAGATAGTGGTGTCTAAAAGTAGCAAGAACCTACAAGGAGAGAAAGTGACTATCAAATACAAATACCCAAAGGAAGAAGTCATTAATAGGAGTATATTATGGAGATAAAATATTTTAGTGTAACTTATGTATACAAAATCCTAAATTGTAAAGTAGGATAAGATGATAAAACTAGAATAAGAAGTGATTATAGGGGCAAAATTCATCTATATTTTACTAGGTTGAACTCCCAGATGACACATGATCTAAATGTTTTTATACTAGAGTATAGGGTGGAGAACACAAAATTGCAATATTGTTTGGGGGTCAAAACAATCCAGGTACAACTATTTTTGGTGATTCTCCAAGTTTTGAGATACATGAGAAGAAGCATAATTATAAAATAAAATTTCAATTGGGATTGTCATGTTTACTTAGAAATCATGAAAATAACTACATTATAGAAAATATCACATCTCATTACCCAAAAAATTAATCCAATAGGGATGAAAAGTATATGAAGGTATGTTACATAGCTTTGTCATTAATACTATTCATGAAAAAACTATAGATGTATAAGAAACTTGGTGCTTAGAAGACATCAAATACTAAATCAAGACATACAAATTCTGTTTTCAAATTCCCTTGTTGGTAAGCCTCATGATGCTCCTATGTATGAACATCTCATTCATATACATAGAGGCAAACAACAAAATGGTAAGTAAGTGGCATTGAAAGTTTTAGTGGCATATACAACATACTGGATGCATCAATCAAACACATATAGATCATAAAATATGTAGTCATAATATTCTTAATTTATTTTTTTAATCTAATTTGACTAATTTTCCTCTAATAAGATTTCACCCCAAGGTGAGCATAGGGTGCTTCAAGTTGTCAATACAATTTGCATAAAATGTGCAAGATTACCTAAACGGAGCATATGTATTAGGGTGCTCAAAATGTAATGAGAAATTGTTTAACATCATTAACCACAATTATTCATTTTTCATATTATCTAAGAGTCTATTTCCAAGACAATCATATAAATAGAAAATATACATAAATGAATCATTGCATTAGGAAAAGTGAAGTCATGAACTCATTACACATTCATTTTATGATTCTTAGTAAAATAGTATAAATACGAGTATACAATTATAGAATTGCACACACATGATGCATAATATCATGAAACAAAGAATCCAACACAAACTTTTTAGTGTGCATGTCCCACTTATATGAACTAATCAAACTCCTAACAATATTCTACTTTCCTTAACAAGATTCTAATGTGCTACAAACGAAACCAAATTTCTATTGATGGAGCTGATTTACAAAAGAACCTTCTTTCATTAAACCCTATGTTATATTAGGATCCAAAGTTTAAAATAGGTTTTTAGGGTTTGGTTCATTATTTTCTTTCCATCACTCATATATCACTAAAAGATTATGTAAGCTTAAGACCAATAATATGGCCCATATTACACAGTTTTAATTACATTCATCCCGTAGTGGTCTTTTGAATTCATTGATCATCTCCATTACATATCATCATTATAAACATATCTATATCCATACATTTAGAATATATTCTAGCTCACATAACTTAAAACCAAGAATTAATAGAAAAATATGTGTTGGTTGTTTATCATAATTAGTATACATAATCATGTATGTATATTATCTTCTCACATGCTATAATGCTTATACAAATGTATATATCACATAACTAGTGACTTTATAATCAGATGAATATAAATTTGGATAATATGAATTACCCAAACCAAACTGTACCGCTTGTAGTTAAAATTCACTTCTACACAATATATTGTTTTTCTTCATTATTACCATTATAATATATTAGTTGATATCTCACATGCACATGCCTAGTCCTTACATATAATCACCACATTATGTATTTAATATAACTAAGATAAATACCAACATAGATCTAGAGATAAAAAATCAAGAATAGGTTTATACTAAATTTTGCATAAATTCAATTCATCATATAATAAATTAAAAACCCAAGATATTTTAGAATGTAATAGGACAAATACAGACTACTTAAATTTGTATGTAATATGTGATGATAGGACTTCACAATAGGAATAGTGTACTAAAAAGAGAGAACACAATTTACATATCATTTTTGAATTTATCTTCGATTTAATTCTAAATACATGAATATGGACTAATTTTTCTTCTCTATAAGATAATCAATAGAATATAAGAAAAATTATATCGAATGATAATTTAATAAAATTGTTTACTGAGTACCTTTCTAGAGTTATATCTATACTCCATTTAGCATTAAATATTATAACATACAAACTATAATTATTTTTCTTAAGTATCTAAGTATTTGGATCAAGATGCAAAGTTCAATAACCTCTATCCTAACTCATGACCTGATTCCTTGCATTCACTTACAATTTCAACAAGAAAAATCTCATGCACTAGTATATTTTTGACCTATGCGACACTTTTCTTAACGTTGTTTTGTAAAAGAAATTGACATGACATATCTAAAATGTTGGTTATTAAAGTAAAAACATTGACGTTGGTCATGATTTGTCATTAGGAAAATATATGGGTACCATTTTGATTTCAATGTTGGTTCATGGGGAGGAACTAACATCGCAGACAACCCGTGAATTTAAATACCCCATGGAAAAATTTGGTAAAGCACATTTTGTGCCAGTTGATGAGGAAATGATGACACAAGCCTTCCCAAGAGATAAATGTTATCTCCAAAAAGTCTATGTTTTGGGTTACTATAAAAAAAATGATGATGTAGGTTGGATGCCTCTAAAATGTCTTACCTCTAAAAAGGTTGTGGTATTGGTTCCTCCTACCAGAACTAATGATACTAGATTTCCAATATGTGCCCTACAATATTTTTAACCATGAATTGGGTTATGTCGTCGGTTTTTGGTCTTTAAACTGACATTGTTAAGTATTAGTGAGGTTGATAATTTTTAATATAGATAAGGACTATGTCATCAATTTCTTAATGATGAACTGATGATAGAGTTTCATCTGCGTCTTTGGTTTTGTTGATTGAATTGATGACTAAAGTTTGTGTCGATTTCTTCATATCATCTGATGACTAAGTTCTACTTAAAAAAATCCACATAACTTTCTATCCCCCAATTCTTTATTTCATTTCACATATCTAATAATTCTTCAGTTGTGGCATCTTTATAGCTATTGTCACTAGTTCTCTCTTCATTGTTGCCTCAGTTCGACATCCAATCACCAATTTTTCTCTACTAGGTCACCGCTAGCTATCGTTGCTACCATTCTACTATTGCTCCTCTTTCTACTATTGTTGCTGCTAGACACCAGCAACCCTGCTACCATAATTGTTGCTGCCATCCGTACTACCACTATTGTTGTCACGCTACCTCCATTGCTACTTCCACTGCCACCCTTTAGTCTATTGCCTTTACTTCTGGCTATTAATGGTTGCTCTACTTCCTCTACTACTACTTCTTGTTGCCAACTTTTGCTTTCCCTCTGCCCCTACTTCTTGATATTGCTCTACTAGTACTTCAAGCATGCCCTCTACCCTTACCATGTAAGGTCCTTCTTCCCCTTCTTCTCTTTGTATGCCTCCATATCACCAAATGCATGTCTACTTTTTTGAATTTGATATATATATAATATATATATATATCCCCTACCTATCTAATTTTAATTATATGCCGACCACATTTTTTTAATTGTATATTGAATGCATTGTTGTATAATTGTTTAATTAACTTCATATGAGTTACAAATTGATATGAATTTACATAAATATATATGAATGGCACCTAGCATTACGTCAAATTCAATATGATTTTACCTAAAATAAATTAATTTATACTTGAATTAAATGATGAAATGTAACTAGGGTTTTAATTTGAAAATTGGAGAAATCATACTTGTATAATTGGAATTCATGAATAAATACTTAAACATATATCTTTCTAGACTAGAACCCCATCCAAGATTTCCTCATTAGGAGTAAATCTTGGATAGTCCCCGGTTTGGAACTATTCTTGAACATTTAATCCCACTAAGGATGTAAGTGTATAATGTGTATTTGGTTTTCAATATGTTTCAGAAACACTTCCCCATTTGTTCTCTTAGTATATATGTAGGTGGATATTTTCCCATATACATAGGAGTACTTAGAGAACTATGGAGAGATGCTACCAAAATATTCTTAAAAATTGAATAGACATTATATATTTACTAGTGAGAATAAGTGTTCAAGAATGGGATAGGTGGTACACATTCATCGCTAAACCCTTACCTACAACCCCTAATTCTAAATCCTAATATTTAAATTGTAATATCTAAACCCTAATTCTAAACCCTAAACCTTAAACCCTAAATTCTAAACCTTGATTTAACTAAAACATATTTTATTTTCAAATTGACGTAGCTAACACCTGATTCAATACTCGTTTCTCATGTGATAATAAAATGAATCGATCATGGATGTCCATTCCAAATTACTGGACTCAAGGATTAAATACTGGACTGGATTAGTTTATAAGGTATGTGGAGGAAATAAGAAATGACCTAGAGACATGTTCTATTGTCCTAGTAGAAATTTAAATGACAACTTGAAAATCGACACTGTTGAAAAAACTAAAAGTCATGTCATATGCAAATGGATTGTATAGGGCTATTTAGAATGGTATTGGCATGTAGATATTCCTACAATGAGATCATTAGATGTCAATAGTGGTACTTGTTTTGAAGTAGAAATCATCTATGATGTTGATGTGAATGAATCAGTTGCAATATACATGGTTGATGTGATGCTAGATAGTTGTGGAGTAAATCTTACTCATCCACATTTATTATTTAGAAACAATATGCATGATGCTGAGAGACCTTTATAATTAGGTTGTACTAAGTTTAAAAAGACGAGTGTTGTGTTCAGATTGTATACTCTAAAGGCAAACAATTTATGGAGTGACAAAAGCTTCACGCATCTATACTATTTGTTCTAAGAAATTCTTCCTAAAGGCAACAACCTTCCGATCTCAACATACAAAAGAATAAAAATATTGTGATCAATGAGAATGGAGGCCAAGAAGATGCATGCAAGCCTGGACTATGTGTTATTTCAAAAAGACTATATCTATTTGAAACATTGTCCAAAATGTTAGGCGTCAAGGTACAAAATGACAACTTCAGGTAAGGCCAAAATTGTCTCTCCTGCCAAGGTAATGTGGCATCTACCTATAATACCATGGTTCAACACTTGTTTTCCAATACAATAGATGTGAATAATTTATTTTGGCTTGCAGAGGTAAACCACAACAATGGTCAGATCCTATGGCATACATTTGATTCCTCAAAATGGAAGAAAAATTTATATATTGTACCCTAAATTTGATGAGGAAGTTAGGAATGTAAGACTTGTGTTTTATTTTGAAAAGATGAAACCATACGAATCATTAAGTAGCCAACATAGCACTTGGCATGTTTGTTGGTATGTATGCCCATACAGTGATTAATGTATATTTATCCATTTTATTTGCACATTTTAGACCATTATTTTAGAGCATTTTGTTGATTATTCCCTAGTTTTAGAGTTAACCGTCTTAGTTTATATTTTCTCTCTTTGATTGTAGCTTTTATTAGATGTGCTTAGATTTTACATGAAAATGACCCAATCACTCCAAATCCCCAAAAGATCCAAGAATTAGAGGCTTCAATTGCACATTTAGCCTCTAGTCGATCGAGTGGAATCCTAGTCAATCAACTCTCCAGCAAGACAGAGTCAAACTCAGAATTGAGAAATCACATTATTGCACAAAAATTTCTCAAGCCTCAAAACCCCAACCATACACAATAAAATATTAGAATCGAGAAGGCATATTACTCCAGACGAAATGATGGAGTCAAAGAAATTAGTTAAAGACAACTAATCGTCTGGCATCCTAGACGATCATTTGGCCAACATGATAGCACAAAAATTGCTCAAGTCTAGAAACCCCAACCATACTCAATAAAATATTAGAATTGAGAAGGCATATTACTCCAGACAAAATGATGGAGTCAAAGCAAACAATTAAAGACAACCAATCATCTGGCATCCTAGATGATCGTTTGACCAACATGCATCAATCAAAATTTGAATTGAGAAGGCTCATTATTATAGTCAAACCTGCCTTTGCTGAAGCAAATGTTTAAGCCAATTGATTGACTTGACTCCCAATCAACCGACTAGCATGTCAGATCCAAAATTTCCGACCACCGCCAATATCACTTTTTAGGGTTTCAAGCCCCCATTGCTTTCTATAAAAGGAGGGGGAGTCTAAGAACAAGGATCATCTTATTTTATAGCAACCCCCCTATTATCTTAGAACCTTATATGGGAAAATGGAGCATGTAAAGGAGAGACAATCTCTACAAGTGTTACTATCAACATGATTTATGTTATTCTAATAGTTGTTCTTACTTTTATGAGTGATATATAGTAGATCTCCCATTCCTGGGACATGGGGAGTAGCCCCATGTGTCTGTAAATTATCTTAGCAAACTTTCATTTCCATTAAATAAATAATATATGTGTATTCTTTCATTTAAAATGTGAATCATGAACTGATCATTTATTCTTCATGACTGTTATGATCCATGATGACGAGACCCCAGACTTATGGACCGAATAATCGAATGAGGCTCACAAGTTTCTTGATGATACCCCAGATAGAACATGTTGGATGATTGAACTATGACCCATATAACACCGGGAACCCAGGTCTACAGTTAGCTTGATCCATGAAATCTGTCTCTGAAAGGAACAAACCTGCATGATCCTAATCTAAAGTATATATAAAAAGGAATTCAAAGTGGCAAGGATAACTATGAAGGCTCGTGGTGGTGAAGCCTGGACTTTCAGCAATTCTCATTGACTGAAATTAATATTTGATTAATTTTTCATTTTACATACTTTTCCATATAGTTTTAATCTCTTGATAACTTAGTTTCCACTTTTGAAAATTCACTTTCTTGTTTAGTTTTTTTCCTAGTAACTTAGTTTACTTTCTAAAAATTTACTTTCTTGTTTTAATTTAATCATTGTGTTCAAATCTAGAATTGAAATATTGTTCACTACAATTGGTTTAAATTAGCTTTACAAAAATCCATTCCTAGGAGCATATACCTTTCTATACTAAAAATGCTTGTTTTACAAGGATGTTGATAGCATTAAAATATTAAACTATAGGGATAATTTTCTTAGCGAATTTATTTAGCAAGAAATGACACATCAAATTTTGTTTTTGTTGTCAAGGAAGACAGAGTTAATTTGAAACTCAGTTGTTTTTAATAATTAAGATTTATTCTTCTGGTTTATTTTTATAATTTTCATTTGGTTTCTATAATTTGAATATTTTTATAATTTATTTCATTTTAATTTTTTAATTCTTAGTTTTGATTTTGAAATTAAAAGTCATGTTCCATAATTCCTTTTCATTTAGATTTTTTTCTTTCTATTTAAGAATTTTGTAATTTATTATTTCTTTTTTTGTAAAAATTGGAACAAATTTTTTCTTGAGTGTGATAAAACAACTTCCCTATTTTTTCAGGCACCATATTAATTGTAGTAGTCAGAAAATATTGTTTACAGTGTCAAATGTGCGGTTATTATAGTCATGCATCAGTTGACTGTCCCAATGTGTATATACCTTGTAGGATCAATGTTGAGTGAGATATCGAGTCTTTCTATCACGATGGATATGATGCAAATTATAATCTACACATATCAATATCCTAATGAGGGGGGATATGACCAATAATATTATGGGGAGCATGGTGAAGAACCTTATTGTGAAAACTAATATTCACTTCACTAAGAGGAGCTGAATTCCCTAAATATGGTGGTAATGGAGATGACAACTCAAAGAAAGCAAAGTGAGACACTATTATCTCAACTATAAGAACAACTCTCCCTTCTAGCCACACCACTTGAGGGACAAAAAGAGATCTCATTGAGAAAATGGAAGAAGCCAAGGATGATTTTTTTGACAATGATGACAATGATACCATCATCATGTCAACTATTATAGATTTAGCAAAAATAGCACACATGTTCCAACCATCATATGATGAGTACCAGACCTCTTCACTACAGAATTTACTAATACATTATGAAAAGTCACTACCAGAAAGACGTCCTTGTATGGCTGCAGAACTTGAAGCTTCACCAACCACTCCTATTATAAACATTAATCTAGGCATTGTAAATGACTAACCAACTTTGATTGAACCTATTGTAGGTAATGTACCATCACTGTCTGGTAGATTCCTTTGAAGCAAGGCCCTATCATCAAGATCCCTATATTATACCTCAACCACCTTTTGTTACTTATTAGGTTGAACCATATGAGGTGATTTTGCCTTTGTAAGAAGTTTACAAACTACACCTTATAACATAGATCCTCCACCGATTGTCGACGTCAGATGCAGAAGATCCATCATTTGATGGGGCGATAGATGAAGAGGACACACCGCCACATATAAAGTTGTACTAGGCTAATAAGATAATTCTTTCCATATCACCACTGTGTCTACTACATGCAGATCTAGATGATGAGGAGAAACTAGAGCTTGATCCTCCACTTGATCTTGCACTACTGATGCTACATGTGGAAGATCCTTTCCTTACTATCTTAGCCACTGAAAAAGGTAGTCTTCCCACAACAATTTCATTTTAGGAGATTGGGAGCCCACCATATGGGCACCACTCCTAAACTACTTCATTTCATCCTACTACTACACTTTCTCTAGTGATAGAGGAGTTTTTGTAACTCCTATTGCATGGGCTGCATGGTGAAAAGCAAGGTTATTTCAAGCATAACAGTCCATTTGAGCTTCCACGACCACCCAATCATTGGGTACACCTTGAAGCTCCTCTGTTTAAGGCTCATCCCTCACCAACATTCCCTTTAGATAAACCTTCTTCGAGCTACTAGGACTTCCTCGTGATTTCAGTGAAATTCTTCCCTCCATCATAGTTTTAAGTTTTTCTTGAGATGATAAAAATTTTAAGTTTGGGGTGGAGTTGTGTGGTATGTATCTATTCCACCCACTTTATCTTCACGTTTTAGCATTCTTCATTTTTTATATTGATTAGCTTAAAAATTCTCAAATTTTCCTTTCCTTAAGTTTTTGTCCTTTATCTATTCAGTCAATTATGCATGTTAATCAATGAACCCCCTTAATAAGTGAATCTTCTTGCAACATTTTCATAAACTACCATTTCTAGAAATCATCTAAGTCAAGTAGGACCTTAAAGTAGCACTATTCCTTGAAAATTGTGGCAAGCTGAAATGGTTATATAGGAATCAAACACAATGTATCCAAACATAAAATTGGAAAATAGCTTGTAAAGTTTCTTGATTTTCACAAGTCATAGAGAGAATTGAACTGATGTCATGAGACTCCCAATGTGTTGAATTCCAAACACAAGTTGCATAAGTCCATCCTTTTATACATTTTCTCCATCACCTTCTTACCCTTTAAAAAAATTCAAAACCCAAAAAGTGTGCCAAACTCAAAGCCCGAGATGACACACCCCCCTCTAATGCTTCTTCATACCCCTCGTAAATTTAACAGGAGCATACAATCAAGAAAATATGCCAATGCGCACACCAAAAAAATGGTATTATGAGATTGTAAATAAGGAAAATAAAAAATATAAACTCAAATAGAGAAGAGATTGCCTCCTTCCATACCTCCCTGCTTTCAACTTTTCTAACTAGGGGAATCTAAATAACCCTAAACTGTTCAATCAAAAAACCATGTTCTTGTACTGAACTTATGGGAAACTGCAAGATCACCAAGAGAAGAAGGGATAGGACATCTATTTCTTTGTATGTCTTGAAATGGAAACAAGCTATGACCATGTTTGAATAGGAAACTAAAAAATTGCATTTTGTGGTTCCATATGATTAGGGTCCCTTGGCCATGAAAGGTAGTAAGGATTCAAGTAGTTCTATGCAAGTGGGGAGGGCTGCATGAGAGAATTATTTTATGTTTGTTATGATTCAATGTTGCTCGAGGATAAAGAAAGTCCAAGTTTAGGGTATTTGTATACTTAAGACTGTTACTTAGGAGCAATTTGTTGATTATTCCCTAGTTTTAAAGGTAATTGTCTTGCCTTACCTTTTCCCTCTTTAATTATAGTTTATATTAAATTTGTTGGATTTTTATAGGAAAATGGACCAATCACTCTAAAGCCCAAAAAGACCCATGAATTAGAGGATTCGATTGCACATTTGGCATCCTAGTCAATCGAATAGCATCCATATTGATCAACTCACCAGTAAGACCTAGTCAAAATCAAAATTGAGAAGGCTCATTATTGTACAAAAATTGGCCAAGCCCAAAAACTCCAACCAAACTCTATCAAACATTAGAATCAAGAAGTCTCATTACTTCAGACAAAATGACCATCTCAAAGAAAACATTTACAAAAAACCAATAGACTGACATCCCAGCTGATCAGCTCCCCAAGTAGACCCATTCAAATACCAAATTGAGAAGGCTCATTATTACAGTCAAACCTGCCTTTGAGTCAAAGAAAACATTTCAGCCAATGGATCGATTGCACTCCCAATTTACTGACTAGCACACTGAATCCAAAAATTTCTTAGCTGCCTATGTTGGGAAATACGACATTAGATAGGCAATAGATATAAAAAAATGTACTGATATATTTCCCATTAACTAGTAGATCACATTAATAACTATGCAATTGAAAGGATGGTTTAATGAAGATATACCTGATCCTAGAGAAACTCTAGCGACAATCCTCATCAATGTGGTTGTGCACTCTTGGACGGTGTGTATGTAGCTCTTAGTCATCACCACAAATGACAAACTCAAAGGACGTCTGTAGCAACTCATCCATGGACTGCAGGATGACAATGCCCTCCTAGAAACTGACAAATGCCACCTCATCTCTTGAGAAGTCCACATGGACCAACTAGAACTCATGTCATGCTACAAGAAAATATAGGAAGGAATTGTCCCTCGAGTTGGTGTACTAGTCACCAATCTACTCTCCCACAACAATGATCCTCAAGTGTTATTGATAACACCAATTTTGGTGACATTTTAGCCTTGTTTTCTATTATCAAAACTGCCCTTTTCTGCTATTTTCCTCTCTTTTATATACACTTTCGCAATAATCGGCCAAGCCATGCTCTTAATCCAATACTTCCATCTTTTACAGAACTTTCCTCTAGTTTTGGCCCAATGAGGCCGTCCCGGCCCACAAGCAATAAGTCCAAAAGTCCAAACCTGCATCGGCCCTCCAATGGCCCGATACAACACAAGCATTGCCCGACAGGGTGGCGTGATGCAATGACGCGCGACACGGGGATACCGCGCAAGAAGAAGCTGACGGGCAACACGCCCTTTACCCGACAGGGAGCCCAAGCTCGGCCGACAGCCATGGCCTATCGCCCGACACGGACCACCCCCGGCAGGCGCCACCCGTCACGTGACCGATAGCCAAGATCCCCGTGCCGGGTGATATGTGTATCGTCCGTCCACCAAACTCGCGAATACGGAGGACACGTGGCGCGTCGAGCACCATAACTTCCCCCAACCGCTGCCTATAAATAGCAGCTACAGGGAGCCAAAAAGACAGTTCAGACAGTTCAGATAGTTGGGGACTTGAGCTTTCTTCGAGGAGAGTCGCGAGAGCAGACGTATCGTGCCCCAGTGCTCGTACCGGGCGACACTAGGTGAGCTCTTCCTCATCCCGAGAGGGAGGGGACTGGTTCACCTAGGACTGTACTGGACGAGACTGAGGGCCGATATCGGCCAATGTAGATATGCGACACGAGTGCCAGACACCCATGCTCGACAGTAGAACGCGTAGCTCCATGCCCGACATGATATCGAACCCGATACGCTTTGCCCGTCTTACGTGCCGCCCGAGAGGGTCTATCGCCCGACATGAGCGTATCGGCCATGTCCTTGAGCAATACAGTCGGCCGTCGAAGCGTGCCGCCCAAGAGGGTGTGTCGCCCGACACTGCTGTATCAAGCTAGGCCCCTGACCGATATCGGGCTGGAGAGCCGAGTAGTCTATCACCCTTCTGTATCAAGAAGGCGACACCTATCTTTATTTTCTGTCATTTAATTCTTTACTTACACATTGTAATTAAGACCCTTTATTTGTCTATGGAAATAGAAGAGCTTAATTACTTACTGCTCTGTGCTTGGTACAATATGTCAGATGACTGCTATGTTTGATATCTGAACTCTAGCTTGCATATTTGGATCGCGTTTCGCTTAGCTTCCGAATCGTGTTTTCCCGTCGCAACAACTTTGAGAGTTGTGTTGTGGCTCTAGTGTTTGGTCCGATTCTGGAGTACGAGAGTGCCTAGAATGGAGTCGTTTCAGTAACATTCCACTCTAACTTTGAGCCCAGCAACCTCGAGAGGGGTGACAAGGCTTGGTTAGAGGTATCCTCTCTGAGAGGAGGGGTGCAGGATGTTACCGGTGCCTCTTGTTAAGGTGTAGTTTTATCCTTCATACCTTGCTCCAGCCCTAGTTTTATCCTTCTGTTTCTGTTGCAAGAAAACCTCTAAAAATTGATAAATGACTAAAACTTTAAATCTTTCTAGTAGCTCCACCTGGAGATAGTTTTCTTGTTTTATTTGTGACATCTTGTTGTTTCCCCTTTGGGGAATTTATCGTCTCTTTATACCTGCCGGAGTGTAGCGTGTCGATTCTGGGTTCTCAGCACTATAACCCTTGTCCCTGTGTTCGACCGCGTATATCTACTTCGACCCCGTAAACAAAGTTTTGGGGGCCTAGAAGGATTCAAGTTTATAAATGTAAAAGCTCGACTACCTCAAATCCGCCTCAACTTTTGGACGCGCGATTTAGGCCGGTCAACTTTTTGGCGTCGTTGCCGGGGACAAGGCAAAATGACACTGTTGACGAATCCGAGTCCACTAACTACACTCTTGTGCCTCAAGATTAGCAATGAGTTTGACAACACCCTTTTTCTTTACTATTATTCTCTGCTTGAAATTAATAGATCTATCTTCTAAACTTGATTTCTCGTGCAATCTCAGGAACCCTAAAGAACGGTGACCTATTCCTTCGAGATCTGACCACATGTCTCATTGTGAGCAATCTCCGTTCGAAGGTAAACGTCAAGGCCGAGATGAGATTTCACGCCAGCCCAGCCTGGTTGGCCAGTTGCATGCTTTCATAAAAAGACAAGACTCTATCATCAACCGGCTGGTGCAGGGTGCACTTCCCAGCCCTGGAGCCCAGAATTCCATGCAACACCAGATGGCAAGTCTGCAGATGTGCCAATGGGAAGTCGATCAACGATTGGCCCAGATGGCTGCTCTGATAAAGAACCCTACAGGAAAGACACTCTCATATCCGAAAACTGCAAGAATGGCGGTACTGAGGTCTGGGAAGATGGTGGAGCGCACAGCTGATGCCAAACCAGAACCTGAACTGAGGACGGAGAGTATCATTCTAGCGGAGGGTGAAGGTGGACAAGAAGGAGCTCAAGAGCCTACACGGAAGCCTTCCGATGAGATACCTGGTGGGAGGAATCCTTATGCTCCAAGGCTGCCATTTCCGCATAAGCTGATCAAGGCAAATCTGAAAAGGCATCATGAAAGGTTCATGGACTCGATCAGGAAACTGCATCTTGAAGTCCCCCTCGTTGACGCCTTGGAGGAGATGCCGATTTACGCCAAGTTCCTCAAGGACCTTATAATGAAGAAAAGGGGAGGAGGAAGGATTGAGACCATGCACCTAGCGTCCACCTCCACATCCTTCGTGAAGCCCGACACTCCAAATAAGAGAAGGGATCCCGGAGCTTTCACAATCCCGTTCATCATCGGAGACAACGTCGAGCATAAGGGTCTAGCAGACTTGGGGGCAAGCATAAGACTCATGCCCCTAAGTTTCACACAAAGAGTGGGTTTGACCGACATGGTTCGAACCAACATGCAAATTGAATTGGCAGACCACACCTTTAAGAGACTCGTCGACATTGTCAAAGATGTGCCGATCAGGGTTGGCGACTTCTTCATCCCTTGCGATATAGTCGTCATCGACACAACCGAAGACCCCCGTTGCCCGATCATCTTTGGTCGCCCCTTCTTGGCGACAGGGAGAGCACTGATTGATGTTTCCGAGGGGATGATCACCTTAAGGGTCGGAAACGACCATATCGACTTCAAGCTGAAAGAGATCATGAAGAGCCCGTCCCTATCTGAATCAGCATGTTTCGCAGATAGCTACAATAAATTCTGCGAGGAAGTAGAGGAAGATATCTGGACACTAGACCCCCTCTTGAGGGCTATAAACTGTCAAGATCCCGACCTCGAAGATCCTGAGGTTGCAAAGCATCTCTACCTCTTCAACCTTTCTGACGAAGAACTGAAAGAAGAAGATAAGGTGGTGGAGTCTGCGATGTATGCCTCTCTTGAGGAGGAGCCTCAAGAGAAGGCACCCAGACCCAAGCCAGAGTTAAAAGCGTTGCCCGACGGCCTGATGTACGAGCTCTTAGTTGAAGAGCACAGAAACCCCGTCAGCATAAATGCCGATCTTTCAAGCGATCAGCTGGACCGACTCCTTGAGGAGTTAAGGCTCCACAGGAGGGCTATAGGATACTCGGTAGATGATATCAAAGGCCTTATCCCCGCCCTGTGCATGCATCACATCAACTTAGATGAATCTTCCAATCCTCTAGCTCAACCCCAGAGGAAGCTGAACCAGATGCTCAAGGAGGTCATCAAGAAAGAGGTAATAAAGCTTAGGGATGCAGAGATCATTTACCCAATCAGCGATAGCAATTGGGTAAGTCCGATCCACGTAGTGCCCAAAAAGGGCGGAATGACAGTAGTTAAGGGTGAGAAGGGCGATGAGGTGGCAGTAAGGACCGTCACCGGCTAGAGGATGTGCATAGATTACCGAAAGCTAAATCAGGCTACAAAGAAGGATCATTTTCCTCTACCTTTTATTGACCAAGTTCTCGAAAGGTTAGCGCATCACGATTTCTTTTGTTTTCTTGATGGCTTTTCAGGTTTTTACCAGGTACCCATCTTGCCCAATGATCAATAGAAAACAACATTCACCTGCCTTTACGACATTTATACCTTCCAAAGGATGCCCTTCGGACTCTGCAACGCCCCCACCACCTTTCAAAGATGCATGATATCGATGTTCTCAGATTTTCTAGAAGACATCGTAGAAGTTTTCATTGATGACTTTTCCGTCTATGGGAAGGACTTCGATAGCTGTCTGAAGAATCTGTCATTGGTACTTAAAAGGTGAGAAGAGAACAACCTAGTTCTAAACTGGGAGAAGTGCCATTTCATGGTGCGGGAGGGCATCGTTCTCGGGCATAAGATCTCGAAGCGTGGGATCGAGGTGGACGCAAGCAAGGTTGAAGCAATATCCAAGCTTCCTCCACTGAGATCGGTGACGGGGGTGCGAAGCTTCCTTGGGCACGCGAGATATTATCGAAGATTCATCAAGGACTTCTCAAAGATTTCCAAACCGCTGCCCAATCGTCTGGTAAAAGATGCTGAATTTGTTTTCTCTAACGATTGCCTCAGTGCTTTTCAGGCCCTGAAAAACGCTTTAATATCACCACCCATCCTTCAAGCGCCAGAATGGGGTTTACCTTTTGAGATGATGTGCGACGCTAGTGACTACGCGGTTGGGGCAGTCCTGGGGCAAAAGAAAGACAAAAAGCACCATGTGATTTGCTACGCTAGTCGCATGCTGGACGAGGCTCAAGTAAACTACACAACAACTGAGAAGGAGATGCTAGCGATCGTCTTTGCATTTGATAAATTTAGGTCGTATCTCATCGGAGCAAAGGTCAAGGTATACACAGATCATGGGGCTATAAAATACTTAATGCAAAAGAAAGACGCAAAGCCCAGACTGTTGAGGTGGGCCTTGCTGCTCCAAGAATTCGACCATGAAATTATCGACAAGAAGGGTGCAGAAAATGTGGTCACATACCACCTATCAAGGATCACGACTGAGAGAGAGAGGGTCTCAAATCAACGATGACTATGCCGACGAGGCTCTGATGTTGGCAGAAACTCAAGAAGAAAGTTTACCCTGGTTTGCAGACATCTGCAATTATCTTGCCTGCGGAGAACTGCCTCCTGAAATCACGTACAATCAGAAAAAGAAGCTATTTGCGGATGTCAAAAAATAATATTGGGATGATCCCCTCCTATTCAGAAGATGCGCTGACAACTTATACAGGCGGTGCATCCCAGAGGAAGAAACCGCAGACATCCTGAAAAAATGCCACGCCTCCCCCTACGGTGGACACCTGGGTAGCGAGAGAACAGCTGCAAAAGTGCTACAGTCAGGTTTCTACTGGCCCACCTTGTTTGAATATGCTGCACAATTTGTGAAGGTTTGCAAGGAGTGCCAGTTCACAGGAAACATAGGGCGGAGGACTGAAATGCCAATGGCAAGCTGGATCGAAGTAAAAATATTTGACGTGTGGGGAATCAACTACATGGGACCGTTTCCCCCATCTCGGGGGTATCAATACTTACTCGTGGTAGTAGATTATGTATCGAAGTGGGTGGAAGAGGTATCCACCCAAACCTGCGATGCCAAGTCGGTTATCAAGCTCTTCGAGAAGACCATATTTCCTCGTTTCGGTGTACCGCGCACTGTGATAAGCGACAGAGGGTCACACTTTGGAGAAAGACAGTTTGAAGCACTTCTGCGCAAGTACGGAGTGAGGCACAAGATCGCTACACCCTACCACCCATAGACGTCAGGGCAGGTAGAGGTTTCCAACAGGTAAATCAAACAAATCTTGGAGAAAACTGTCAACCGAACGAGGAAAGACTGGTCCATGAAGCTTGACGACGCACTTTGGGCCTACCGTACTGCTTACAAAACACCCATTGGAACCACCCCCTACCGTCTCATCTACGGAAAGTCCTGCCACCTTCCTTTGGAGTTGGAACACAAGGCCCTTTGGGCAATCAAGTTCCTAAATATGGACCTCGACAAAGCAGGAGAAAAAAGGTTTTTGCAACTTCAAGAGCTCGAAGAGCTGAGAATGAACGCCTACGAAAGTGTGAAAATGTACAAACAGAGGACAAAGTTGTGGCACGACGCCCACCTCAGAAGAAAAGACGTAAGTGAGGGAGATAAAGTCTTATTATACAATCCTCTATTCGTCTCTTCCCTGGGAAGTTACAAATGAGATGGTCAGGACCGTTCACTGTGTCAAAAATATACCCATCAGGAATGATGGAGCTCTACGACAAGGATGATCCGACCAAAGTCTTTCAAGTGAATGGGCACAGGGTGAAAAGGTTCTACGATGATGAAGCTTTTGTCAGGAGAGCAGAGATCGACCTGCAAGATATGGGTACAGTCGAGAGCTGAAAAAGATGATCCTACACCATTCGAGCTGGCAAAGCAAACTTCAGCGCTCCTCGGGAGACAACCCAAGTTTTTCTTTCTTTCGTAGAGTAGGATGCATTTTTCTTATTACCTATAAAAACAAAATTTATGAATTGTAATAAGGCCCGAGCCGGTGCACGCACCGAGCGCACCGACTCCTCTGTTTTATGGGCCACCGCTGTCATACTTTCTGAGGTCGGGGACTTAACCCTAAACCAATGATGTTCTTCTTCCTTCTCCTAGCTTTGGTTTTCGACCGCCTGTTTTAAGTCCTGTCGGGCAGTAGCTCAATTGGCGCGCAGTCACGCTTGTATCAGGCCGCAGTTTGTGGGGCACTGCAAGGGCCGTGATGGATGGTATCCCCGAGCGACAGCCGTATCGAGCATAGGGAGTAAATGCCCTTGATTTGACTGACGGGACCGACGTCTCGGGAACGATATGTTGACGCGCGTGCCCAAATCTGCCCGATTTGCCCCCAGCTGAGTTTGCTATATATAGAAATGTGGGCTCAATGTGTCGGGGTGCCTCACTTCTCTTTTCAGCCACCTGTAATACATGCAGTGATCCACCTTTGCTCGCGTGTCGGACAGCTAGCCTTCTCCCTTATATCGGGCGATGGCTCCTATGAGCAAAGGTATCGCCCGACATGCTTATCGCCCGACATGAGTTTTCTTATCGCGCTGCTTATCGGGTTTTACGAGCCTAGTCAATTTTGTATCGCCCAACGCAGTTAAGCACGAAAATAACGCCCGATAGTGTTTGCCCGATACGCCTTATCGGGCGATGTGACATCCTATCAGGCGGTTGCTTTTTGGCAGCCTTATCGCCCGATATACCCCTATCGGTCAGTCTGCCGTGCCGCACATACCTCGTGTCGCCCTATTTTGTATCGACTTGAGTTTTCTTTTGACGTACGATACCCGAAGCTTAAAATAAGTTTATCGAGTTTCTATCTAACATATAAATGGTCAATAATCTTGATAACAGGAAGAATGGCGACCGTAGCTGAAGCAACAACTGTCGAGCAGAAACGTAGAAATCCCAAGGAAGCTAGCCGTAGACTACCGCAGATAGAGAGCGGGAGAATTTTTCTTGATATGGTAGTTTCAGAGGAAGGTCACTTTCTTATAATAGTCTGTCTTCTGCGATGGTTTAGGACCATCTACAGAGACAGCATGAGTCTTTTGCGGGTGACTTACGGATGGAATCTGGGCATTCTAGTTCCATCTTCTTGAGGAGGAAGCAGCCACAAGTGTTTTCAAGAGCTCTCAAGCTCCCATCTTGAGAGATTTGCACTTGTCCTGGCTGTTTCCAACTGAGAAAAGAAGGAGGCTGCATCAAAGAAGCATATTGCAGCTTCTCCACGGCACAAGCGAACCCGCTAGTTAACCTTCATTGAGCTAACATGAACTCACCCTATTTTCTTCGCTACTCTGGGACAGAGTGCGGAGTAAGTTTGGGGGGGGGGTACCCATGTGCCAGTGAAGGAGGTATAAAAATTCTCTTGTGCCGTTTTGTTCTCCTCCTATAGTATGTTTTTGAAAATTTTTGCTTATTTTGTTCCCATGCATATGTACAAAGTCGCTATATTAGTAAAAATCTGATACAACTGCTTGCAAAGTTAGTTTTCTTTGTGCTTAATGTGATACAAGTTCTGTTATATCTTTCTGATAATGCTGCTTCAAAGAAACAGAAGATTACATTTTTCCACGCCGAAAATTTCGAAAAATATAATAATCTCGCAAACAACTAAGAGACGAGTATGGAGAAGGAAAAAGCTGCCCAAACAGTAAGAAATCTCTTTGTTTTACCTTACCCAATGAAAATCCCAAAAAGAGAGAGAAGCCTTATGAGTGTGAATAAAAGCATGAGAGTTGTGCCCAATAAGAGAAAAGAAAAAAAAATACATACACACTTGTTTCCTAAAAGTACCCATCTTTAGGCATGGTAGATCCGGGGCAGTGGTACGTAGGATGTGAAATCACTGCTCTAAAGCCATCTGGCTTGGACTGCAGTGACCACTTGCCCGCTAATGGACCCTTACCTGGATGGACTGATGGGAAACAAGATGAAAAACCCAAAAAGCCTTAGCCTACCCCTTCACACAACTTTCTGCCCTGAAAATAAAGCTGTTTGGTGTGGAAGCTAACTTCGAAATCATACGATAAAGTCCTGTTGAAGCTGTAGGGAAATTTTACTGAAATAATAAGGCAGGAAACGCAAGGTCTTTTGTTTGTAATGAGACAACATTATCTCTAAAGGCATTACTATACTTGCTTTACCTCTTGGCCTAAAAGCTATACCAAGCAAAGAAGAAGCATCACAAAATAAAGTTTAAATATTGATTGAGGACAATCAAAATGCTAAGTTTGGGGGAGTTGATAACACCAATTTTGGTGACATTTTAGCCTTGTTTTCTGTTATCAAAACTTCCCTTTTTTGCTATTTTCCTCTCTTTTATATACACTTTCGCAATAATCGGCCAAGCGATGCTCTTAATCCAATACTTCTATCTTTTACAGAACTTTCCTCTAGTTTTGGCCCAATGAGGCCGTCCCGGCCCACAAGCAATAAGTCCAAAAGTCCAAACCTGCATCGGCCTTCCAATGGCCCGATACAACACAAGCACTGCCCGACAGGGTGGCGCGATGCAACGACACGCGACACGGGGATACCGCGCAAGAAGAAGCTGACGGGCAACACGCCCTTTACCCGACATAGAGCCCTAGCTCGCCCGACAGCCATGGCCTGTCGCCCGACACAGACCACCCACCGACAGGCACCACCCGTCACATGACCGATAGCCGAGATCCCCGTGCCGGGCGATATGTGTATCGGCCGTCCACCAAACTCGCGAATACGGAGGACACGTGGCGCGTCGAGCACCATAACTTCCCCCAATCACTGCCTATAAATAGCAGCTACAGGGAGCTGAAAAGACAGTTCAGACAGTTCAGACAATTAGGGACTTGAGCTATCTTCGAGGAGAGTCACGAGAGCAGACGTATCGTGCCCCAATGCTCGTACCGGGCGACACTAGGTGAGCTCTTCCTCATCCCGAGAGGGAGGGGACTGGTTCACCTAGGACTGTACTGGGCGACACTGAGGGCCGATATCGGCCAATGTAGATACGCGATACGAGTGTCTGACACCCATGCCCGACAGTAGAACGCATAGCTCCATGCCCGACATGATATCGAACCCGATACGCTTTGCCCGTCTTACGTGCCGCCCGAGAGGGTCTATCGCCCGAAATGAGCGTATCGGCCAGATCCTTGAGCGATACAGTCGGCCGTCGAAGTGTGCCACCCGAGAGGGTGTGTCGCCCGACACTGCTGTATCGGGCTAGGCCCCTGACCGATATCGGGCTGGAGAGGCGAGTAGTCTGTCGCCCTTCTACATCAAGAAGGCGACACCTATCTTTATTTTCTGTCATTTAATTCTTTACTTACGCATTGTAATTAAGACCCTTTATTTGTCTATGGAAATAGAAGAGCTTAATTACTTGCTGCTCTGTGCTTGGTACAATATGTCAGATGACTGCTATGTTTGATATCTGAACTCTAGCTTGCATGTTTGGATCGTGTTTCGCTTAGCTACCGAATCGTGTTTTCCCATCACAACAACTTCAAGAGTTGTGTTGTGGCTCTAGTGTTTGGTCCGATTCTGGAGTAGGAGAGTGCCTGGAATGGAGTCGTTTCAGTAACATTCCACTCTAACTTTGAGCCCAGCAACCTCGAGAGGGGTTCCGAGGCTTGGTTAGAGGTATCCGGTCTGAGAGGAGGGGAGCAGGATGTTACCGGTGCCACTTGTTAAGCTGTAATTTTATCCTTCATACCTTGCTCCAGCCCTAGTTTTATCCTTCTCTTTTTGTTGCAAGAAAACCTCTAAAAATTGATAAATGACTAAAACTTTAAATCTTTCTAGTAGCTCCACCTGGAGATAGTTTTCTTGTTTTATTTGTGACATCTTGTTGTTTCCCCTTTGGGGAATTTATCGTCTCTTTATACCTGCCGGAGTGTAGCGTGTTGATTCTGGGTTCTCAGCACTACCACCCTTGTCCCTGTGTTCGACCCCGTATATCTACTTCGACCCCGTAAACAAAGTTGTGGGGGCCTAGAAGGATTCAGGTTTATAAATGTAAAAGCTCGACTACCTCAAATCTGCCTCCACTTTTGGATGCGCGATTTAGGCCGGTCAGTTATCTCCCTTGCTATCACTCCCTAGCCGGGTAGGACTTTCTCGGGATCTCTTGGTTACCACAACCAGAGAGGACAATAATTGTTAGAGAAACTGATTCTCAATTGTCTGTGTTGTGCTCTGGGAAGCACCCCAATACCCCACTATTTATAGGAGGGGTTCGGGTTAGGGTTCCCAGTCTGTGTGGGAGTGGAAGGGACCGAACGATCATGAATTTTCACCACTTGGAAAACTCAAAATTGTCATATCATAATCGAGACGGTCATTTTACATGTGAGAAGTTCATTTTTCCATGTTTGCCAATCGCATATGAATTGACAATTCGAATATAATCAATGCTCAACATGACATCATCACTCATCCTTGATGCAATCAAATTTCTCCATGAACCGATCATCGCACTCTCACGAGCTAGTCATCTCATGATCATGAGATGGTCATCTCGCTTATGCAAAATGGTCATCTCACGACCCCTAGATGGTCGTCTCTCTTATGTGGAATGGTCATCTCACGACCATGATATGTTCATCTTGCTTATGCAAAACGGTCGTCTCACTCACCAGTTTAGGTAGAACACAACCAATTCAAATCTAATCAACCTGACACTCCAAATGGCCATTTCAACACTTGAGCCAATCATATGGTAGTCTATTCAGCTGACTTGTTATGTTAATTGTGTACATAAATACTTTAATAATCAATCCAATTATCATTCATGATTAAAATCCTCTTCTATTACGTTAAAGTGAATGTCCATAACAACTTATGACATCAAAAGCAATGAGTGGTACCTAGTCACACACCATTTCTACCCAAATAAATGGAAAGCTGGAGAACAACTTCAACCTACAATCTATGTATGGTGTTATAGTGTTTGTATAGTTCCTTTTTCACTGATATCTAGATTGAACTCGAGCCATGGAAAAGTCATCCACTTCAACATTCAATCTTGTTCCTTGAACCAGAGTAGACTGTTTGAGAGATATGTAAGCTCAATATCACATATTGACTCATTTGAGCATGGAAATGCTTTTCTCAGACTCATTAATCAAGAAGCCTAGGATATCATACTCTTATAGGAGGGACAAATCCCATCTCTATCACTCACACTCAGTCCCGATGTATCACAATCATCCAATCATCACCTTTATGACAACCCATGTTTTAGGATTGTGTTTGATGATGTCAAAGCGTATCAAACGACATGTGATGAGTGTAGTGATTTTAGGTCTCAGAACCACAAACACCATCACTATAAGATCTGATTCTGACTTACCTAGTTAAGGTTACAATGTATCACTCATATGGTGCGTCTGTCTGATACACTATTCTCTAACATGTATTTGTGTGCTTGGTTTTATATCTCCATATCATGACTAATCAGATTCTGTCATCAACCAACTCACACTATGATCCTATGTGTTATTGTTGTCTATTTACCTTCCACAATAACAACCGATCAGGGACATAATAAGAATGTATATACTCTTAACATCTGTATGATCTCATTCTTCCATGTCATGTACTTGGAGACATACGTCATTGAGTAATATCATTCTCTACATATTTATTATGTTATTTCATTATCTCATAATTGAACCAATATAATAAATTGTAAGCTTGCCTTTATTATTAATCAAATCATTTCCAAGTTATGCCATTAAAATCATCATATGATTAGCTTTCTGGGCATACATACCAACAGACTCCCACTTGCACTTAGAGCCAATTAACCACATATCTTATCTTGAGTGACCTAACATGACCATCATTCTTCTGCTATGAAAGTTCTTTAGTCAAGGGATCAACAATGTTGCTCTCAGTTGGTACTCGAAAAATCTTTACATCTCCTCATTGTACGATCTCTTGGATGAGATGGAACCGCCTTTGTACATGCTTGGAATGCTGATGTGATTTGGGTTCCTTAGGTTGTACAATAGATCCATTGTTATCACAATATAGCTTGATTACATCATTGATGCTTGGAACGACCCCAAGTTCAGAGATGAACTTCTTGATCCATACAACCTCCTTTGCTACATTCGATGCAACTATATACTCTATCTCTGTTGTGAAATTGACAACTATCTCTTTCTAGGAGCTCTTCCAACTTACATCTATGTTGTTTAAGCAAAATACAATCCTGCTTGTGATTTGTAATCATCTTTACCAGTTTATAATTTTGCATCGGTGTAACCTCGTACCACCAACTCTTCGTCTCTTTTGTAGACCAAAAATTGATCCTTGGTCCTTCTCAAGTACTTGAGGATGGTCTTTACAACTATCTAGTGGGCATCACCTAGATCTTACTGATATATACTCTTCATGCTCAAAGCATACAAGACATAGGGACATGTACACAACATTGCATACATGATAGATCCAATTGTCGACGCATATGGAATAATACTCACGTGCTTCCTTTCTTCATAAGAATTGAGACATTGAACTTTAGAGATGGTAACTCCATGTAGCATGGGCATGTTTCCTCTCTTTGTGTTCTCCATGCTGAACCTCTTCAACACTTTGACAATGTATGTGCTCTGAATTAGTCCAAGAAGTCTTCTTGATCTATCTCTATAGAACTTTGTCCTCAATATGTAGGATGCTTCTCCCAAGTCTTTCATAAAGAATTATTTCCAAGCCATGTCTTTACCTTTTGTAAAGTAGGGATGCCATTCCCCATTAATAGTATGTCATCCACATACAATATGAGGAATACAACCATGATCCCACTAACCTTCTTGTACACACAAGGTTCATCTTCATTTTGAACAAAGCCAAACCTTTTGACTGTCTCATCAAAACAAAGATTCCATCTTTGAGATGCTTGCTTCAATCCATAGACTGACCTTTTTATCTTACAAACTTTATTTGCATCCTTTTGGATTTATAAAACCCTCAGGTTGTGTCATATACACATCCTCAAGTAGATTCCTACTAAGGAATGTGGTTTTAACATCCATGTGCCAAATCTCATAGTCATGATAAGCTAAATTAGCAAGCATGATACTGACGGACTTATCCATGGCCATTAGAGAAAATATTCATCATAGTCAACACCTTGAACTTGTCTAATACCCTTTGCTACTAATATGCCCTTATAATTTGTATTTTACCATCCATGCATGTCTTCTTCTTGATGACCCACTTGCACCCTATGGGTTTTACCCCTTCAATATGTTCCACCAAGGTCCATACCTTGTTGGCATACATGGATTCCATCTCAGATCTCATGGTCTCAAGCCATTTCTCAAACTCTAGTCCCTCAATAGCTTCTAAATAGGTCGTTGTCTTATCATATATGACCAACTCACTGCCTTCCTGAGTCAATAGATACCCAAATCTCTCAGGTTCAAGGTGTGTCCTACTAGATCTATGAGGATCTTGTGTTACATGAGGAATTTGAGATTCCACAACAATTTGTGAGTTTCCTTGTTCCTCCTGTACCTCAATTAGTTCAATGTTTTCTTATTGGTATCAAACCTATTAGAGTTATACATTCCTCACATTGATTCCTTTGGCAATGAATTGCTTTTCATTGATTACAATCTGTCTGGAAACAAACACTTTGTTGTTAGTTGGGTTATACAAGTGGTATCCCTTGGTTTCTTTGGGATATCCAAAAAACTAACATTTATCAGATCTAGGGACAAGATTTTTAGGAAACAATTTCTTGACATAAGATTCACACCGACATATCATCATAAAAGACATTGTGGGACGCCTCCCAGTCCATATCTCATATGGTGTCTTTTAAACCAATTTTGACGGTACTCAGCTAAGTGTAAACACAACGGTTTAAAGAGCATACCCCCATAAGGTAGTCGGAAGATAAAAAAAACTCATCATAGATTGCACCATATCTAGAAATGTGTGATTCCTTCTTTCTAATACACCCTTATGCTATGGTGTTTGAGGTGGAGTCCATTGCGATACAATACCATAGGCTCATAGAAGGCCTTCAAACTTTTGGTTCAAGTATTCTCCACCTAGATTAGAATGAAGTTCCTTAATACTTTTACCAAGCTAGTTTTATATTTCATTCATGAACTCTTTGAACTTTTCTAGTGTTTCTGGCTTATGTTTCATCAGGTAAAAATAGCCACACCTACTGAAATCATTAGTAAAGGTAATGAAGTACTAATAACCACCTATAGCAGTTGTTCTTAAAGGGCCACACACATATGTTTGTATGAGTCCTAATTGATCACTAGCCCTCTCACTATTTCTAATGAAGGGAGAGTCTTGTCATCTTTCCTAACAAATAAGATTCACCCATCTCTATTGTTTTAAAATCAAAAGAGCCTTGATAACCATCTTTATGGAGTCTAGATATGTGTTTCTCATTTGCCCTAGACGACAATGCCAAAGGTATTTTTGGTTTGAGTCATTGAGTTTTTTTCTTTTGGTATTTTCTTATATATGCTTGACTCTAGATCTATCAAGTAAAGACCATAAGACATTGCAACACTTCCATAAAAGATTCAATCTTTACTAATAGAACATCTTCCATTCTTTATAAGAAATTCAAATCCATTATTGTCCAAACAAGATACATATACGATATCCCTATCAATGGAGGGTACGTAATAGAAGTTCTTAACTCTATTGCAAGCCCACGTGGCAGAGATAACTCATAGGTTCCAACTATGCTGGTAGCAACTCATGCTCCATTACCAATGCACAGTTCAACCTCACCTTTCTGTAAAGATCTACTTCTTTTCAGATGCTTCACATTTGAGCAAATGTGTGATCCACATCTGGTATCTAGTACCCATGATGAGGAAGTAGTAAAGTTAATATTGATTAGTATATACAATAAGTATAAATCTCAATCCCTTACTTCATCTTCCTAGGTTCCCTTATCCTTCTCCTTATTTTGAGTTTATAAGACTTGGAATTCATCTTAGAAAATGCTTCTTGGCTTTGCCTTTGTCCTTGGACTCAACTCCACTTATCACCATCATGGATCTGTCCATCTTCATTTTTGGTTCAACACTTATCAAAATGTCAAGAAACTCTGACAACAGTCTAGCCATGTTACTCAAGTGATAACACTTGATAAACTGGCTATATGATTTAGGCTACGATTGGAAAATCATATATGTGGCCAACTCTTGGCTAAATGGAATCCCAGTCTCTCTAGATGCTCTATATGCCCAATCATATTGAGCGGATGAGCCTCTACTAGATCTCCCTCTATCAGTTTGCACTCAAATAGAACCTTAGAGACATTATACCTTTCATGCTTATCATGTTGTTTATGCAACTCATAGTTCATACAGTCAATCATAAGGTTCTTGATGTCTACAACATCATTGGCATTCTTCAAAGAAGCATCCATGTCAGTCTTAGGTGAATATGGAGTGCATACTGGGACCGGTGTTTCATGATCATGCAAAACACTTCTCAAGGTCCGAAACTAGTTATGGAAATAAATCTCATTTAATTCATCCGATCGTAATGATTGAGTGTTTTCCATTTGATTCTACAAGAGAAAATTTACATTTTTCAAAACCCCTTTTGATTTTGTTTGTGATATTAATTAGGTCTTTAATTAACTATCACTCCCACTATTTGTTTTCAAATTTATAACCCTTACTACCGATTCAGAAGATTGTAGCATACACACTTCTAGTGGGCTAAGATCCATATTTCATCAAATCATGACTCAACTTTGGCTAATCACCCACAACTTGATTATTGAGGTAGGCAACATTTTCCAATTGCATCTGAATGCAACTCTTGGACAGATGATTTGCACAACTCTTTGACATTATCATATGCATGCCTCTAGCACCTAGTCTCACTAAGTTATCACTAGTTAAGTCTGACCCAATAGCCAACATGATAGATATGCACCATGCTTAGTGCAAATCTACATATCTATCATCACACTTCCACGAGATAGACAACACACCATGCTTTGTGCAAATCTACACTTGGTCGATCGAGATTTTCATGTGTCTATGTAATGGAAGGCATCTTATATTATTATTTTATTAAGGGATTTTGTATAATACATATACATTGACCAATCACCACATATATGTAGCATGTATCCTATACATGCTATAAATCACATCAAAAACATGCAATAAACAAAAAGCAATGGTTATGGCCATTCTAATGCAATTCCTTGGATCCACAATGAATTACCACAACCTAGGGTCTACATCACATGTAGAAACCTATTATTGATGAAGATTTGTACTTGCTAATATGATTCGATCACTTCAACCCTTGAACTGGTCATCTTGCCTCCTGGATGTTCAGTTGGTATTCATACCGGTCATTTGGCTAACGGTTCCACCCTCTTGTGGATCCTCGAGCTGATCAGTTGGGTTCACCAGTCAATCTGGTCGGCTCGTCCTACTTTGTCCTTCTCGGTCCTCCACTCGATTGCTCACCTTCGAGACAGTCGGTTGGCCTAGTGTGGAGCATCTTCTTCTTCATCGTAACAAGAAAGAAAACTATCCTAATGCTATTACATATTACATGATAGAAGATAAACCTCGAGTTACATTTGAGGGGAGTAGGGGTAGGAGAGAATACTAATTTTATATTGGGAAGATAAGGGGAGGCTTTGTACGAAGACCAAGATATAAAACATGCAACCACCATGCACATATAAAGGAGTATTGGCCATAACCATGCTACAAATCCACCATTAAAAATCACTTTTAGGGTGATGTATGTCATTTGCATATATACATACACACACACACACACACACATATATATATATATATATACATATATATACATATATATGTATATATATATATATATATATATATATATATATATATATTCGTTTGGGTTTTTATGTGGTGATTAGTTGGACATGCACATCAACCAATTTAAATATTTGCATCGTATGAAATAAATAAACAAGATATAATAAAAAATTTGATCATATCGATTATCACAAAACATAATTAATTGACGTGACTATCATATCAAAATTAAGAAATATACCATCAGATAGGAAGCGGAAACAAAAGTCTTATTGACATATTTCCCATTAACCAGCGGTTCACATCAATAACTATGTAATGGAAAGGATGGTTTAACGAAGATATACCTGGTCCCCGAGCATGTACAGAGGCAATCTTGTTCGATGTGGTTGTGTACTCTTGGACGGTGTATGTGCAACTCTTGGTCTTCACCATGGATGACAGACTCGGATGGCATCTACAATAACTCCTTAATGGATTGTAGGCTGACGATACCGTCCTAGCGATGGGCAAATGACACCTCTCCTCTATAGAAGTTCACACAGACCAACTAGAACTCTTATCGTCATTCTAGAATGAACATGAAGGTGTTATTCCTCCTATTGGTGTACTAGTCACCAACTTGCTCTCCCACAACAATGATCCTCAATTGTTCTCTCCCTTTCTATCCCTCCCTAGTTGGGTAGGTCTTGCTCGGGCTATCTTAATTATCACAACCAGAGAGTACAACAATTTTCAGAACAACTAATTCTCAATTATATGTGTTGTGCTCTGGGAAGCCCCCAATACCCCTCTATTTACTAAAAGGGTTTGGGTCACGGTTCCCAGTCTATGCAGGAGTGGAAGAGACCAAAAGATTATGAATTTTTGCAACCTACAAAACTTGAAATGGCCATCTCACAACCAAGATGATCATTTCACATGCAACACAACCATTTTGCAATGTTTCCCAATCACATATGAATTGAAAATTTGAATATATTAATGTTCAACATGATGTCAACACTAATCCTTGATGCAATCGGATTTCTCCATGAACTGGACATCTCACTCTCAAGAGTTGGTCATGTCGCAACCACGAGATGGTCGTCTCACTTATGCAAAATGGTCATCTCATGACTACGAGATGTTCATCTCACTTATGCAAAATAGTCATCTCACAACCACAAGATGGTCATCTCGCTTATGTGAAATAGTCATCTCACTCCCTAGCTCAGGAAGAACACAACTATTTTAATTCTAATCAACCTAACACTCCAACGGTTGTATCAACACATGATATGATCATTTGGCGGTCTAGTCAGCTGATTTATTGCATGAATGGAGTAACTAAACACTTTAGTAATAAATCCAATCATCTTTCATGATTAAACTCCTCTTCTAGATTAGTTCCTAAGTGTGTGACCATATAGGTCCCATATTACGTTGCTGGTGAATGTTCATAACAAGTTATGACATCACAAGCAATGAGTGATGCCTAATCACACATCATTGCTACCCAAGTAAATGGAAAGTTGTAGAACAACTTCAACCTACAATCTGTGTATGGTCATACAATGTTTGTATAGTTCCTTTGTCACTAAAAACCAGATAGAACTTGGGGTATGGAAAAGTCATCCTCTTCAACATTCAATCTTGTTCCTTGAACCAGAGCAAACTTTCTGAGAAATATGTAAGCTCAATATCATATATTGACTCATATGAGCATGGCCATGCATTTCTCAATCTCGCTAACCAAGAGGCCTAGGATATCATACGCATGTAGGAGGGACAAATCCCATCTATCACTCACAGTCAGTCCCCATGTGTCACACTCACCCAATTATAACCTTTATGACAACCCATGTTTTAGGATTGCATTTGATGATGTCAAAGAGTACCAAATGACATGTGATGAGTGTAGTGATTTCAAGTCTAAGAACCACAAACACCACCATCACTATAAGATGTGATTATGACTTACCTAGTTAAGGTTTCCATGTATCACTCTTGTGGTGGGTCTTTCTGATACACTATTCTCTAACATGTATTTCTGTGCTTGGTTTGATATTTCCATATCATGACTAATGATATTCTATCATCAACCAACTCACAATCTGATCTTATGTGATATTGCTGCCTATTTACCTTCCACAATAAAAACCAAGTAGGGGCATAATGAGAATGTATATACTCTTAACATCTGTATGATCTCATTCTTCTGAGTAACATACTTAAAGACATATGCCATTGAGTAATATCATTCTCTAGACATTTATTATGTTATTTCATTATCTCATAATTGAATGAACAGAATAAATTGGAAGCTTGCCTTTATTACTAATCAAATCATTTACAAGTTATACCATTACAATCATCATATGATTGGCTCTCTGGACATACATATCAACATTCTCTAAGAGAACTTTTAAGGTTTTTGGCCCTCATTCCTTCCTATAAAAGTGGGGGAGGAGTCCAAGCACATGGATAATCTCATTTTCTATAAACCCCCTATAATCTTAGAACCTTGTCTGGGAGAACAGATCAAGGAAAGGAGATGGAGTCTGCAAGTGTTATTATCAACATAATTTTCTTCTTCAATCCTTGTTCTTGCTTCTATGACTAGTATAGTCGTATGGAGTAGATCTCCCATTATTGGGACATGAGGGGTGGCCTCATGAGGCCGTATGTTGTCTTAGAAATCTTCAATTCTATTAAATAAATAAAAGATGTGTCTTCATTAATTTCTAAAAAGTGAATTATGAAGTGATCATTTATTCTTCATGACTATTATAATCCATGACAATGAGACCCCAACCTGAGAGGCTCACAAGTTTCTTGATGAAACCCCAAATAGAAACTTGTTGGATAATTAAACTATGACCCACAAAATGTTTAGATTGATCCATGAGATATGTCTTTGAAGGGAACAAGTCTACATGATCCTAATCTAAAAATTATTTTAGAAGGAACTACAATAGGCTAAGATAATTACAAAATCTCTTGGTGTTGGAACCCATCCTTGCAACAATTATCATTAACTAATACTAATCTTTGATTAATTGTTCACTTTGCTTATTTTCTTGTATAGTCTTAATCTTTTGATAAATTAATTTCCATTTTTGTAATTTCACTTTATTATTTAGTTTTTTCTCTTGTTAACTTAGTTTACTTTCTATGAATTTACTTTCTTGTTTTACTTTAATCACTTTCTTCAAATTTGGAATTTAAATATTGTTAACCACAATTGGTTTACATTAACTCTTAAAAAAGATGTTCCTAGTGACCAATACCATTCTATACTAAAATCAGTTCATTTTTTTTACAAAAGAATTGAGAACCGTTAAAAAGTTAAATCTAGGAACAATTTCCCTAGTGAATTTTTTATGCAAGCGACGACACATTAGAGATGCATTCATTTGATGATCGTATTAGGACATTATGTACTTTATTTGATTAATAAAGGTAATTTTGTTCATTATGTTTGTTTGATTATGAGATGACTATAGAACATCATAAATGACTAAATAATGATGTTACCTGATGAGATATGCTTTGGGTTGAGGACCTGAATGTGGGATCGTACATATGATAAGAGTATACACATTTTGGTTATGTCCATAATTGGATATTATTGTAGAATCAAAATAGACAAAAATAATACTTAAGACTAGAATGTGTGTTGACTGATGACTGAGTCTCATTAGTCGTGATATGGCATATCGAGTCAAACACATATGTACTTGTTAGAGAACAGTGAACCAAACAGAACCACCTGGAGAGTGATACATGGAACAATTGGGTGATAGTCAGAATCATCTCTCAAAGTAATAGTGGTGACTATGGTTCTAAGGCCTGAAGTCACTACAATGATTACATGTTGTTCGATTGACTTGAATACCATTTGACATGACCTTGATTAAGCGTTTCCATATAGGTGGTTCTTGGGTACATTGTGACACATGGAAATTGTTGTGAGTGATGTATATGGGATTTATCCCTCCTATCGGAGTGATATCGTGGCAACTAGATAAGTGAGACTAAGAAATGCATGTCTATACTCATGTGAGTCAATATGTGATATTGAGCTCATGTGTATCTCAAAAGTCTACTATGGTTCGACAAACATAGATTGAATGTTAAGAGGATGATTATTCCATGCCTCATGTTCAATCTGGATATCTATGGAAAAGGAACTATACTATTACTATAACACTAGTCATAAGTTTAGGTTGAAGTTTTCCTCCAACTTATCCAATTACTTAGGTATTATGATGTGTTTTTTATGAATTAATAATGTGGTTCTTCATCACTTCCAAAGTAATATAGAGAGTATAGGGTAACACACATAAGATGCACTTGGAAAAGGAGTTTCATCATGGATAAGATATATTTTGTTACTTAAGTGTTTAGGTAATCAAAATGAATAATTTTGGTTGTCAGTTGACCAAATGGAGTGTCCACGATTGGTGTGCCACTTGACCAACTAGATGTCCAATCATTTGATTGGACTTTGCTGACTCTGGCTGATGGAACCAACCAGTCGACCAATTGAAATGTTCAATCAATGAAATAAGCAATGCTGCCAAAAAATTATTAGAGTATCCAATTGACCAATAGGAGTGTCTAATCAACTAACTGATACCAATTGCTGAGTTTGAATTAGTGAGTTCGAATTGGTCAAACAATCGAAGATAGTCATAATGATAGACATTAAATTTTGTAATTAAAGTAGTGTTATTGCGCCCCTAACCTCAAGACAATCAACCGAATGGATTGTTCACTCGAATAACTAACTATGCTCAACCAGCAGGCCAACAACCCAGTCGACTGACTGGGTGTACGCAGCCACCTCCCAACCATGAGACTCAGTCCTTCATCTCCCAAGGGCTTTGAAAACCCTATCCCATCCATTCCTATATATGAAGGGGTGGCCAAGGCTTTGAACACAGACTTGACTTCTTACATTTGTAGTAACATGAGAGCCCAAATCGTCTTACCCATGAAATAGATAGATAGAAAGGGAGAAGAAATCGATGCTAGCACATTTACAAAAGAAGGGGCAACTCCTTCCAGTCGGCTCTAGAAGCATGATGTTGATTTCCCAATGATACACATGTACTACCTAGAGGTGTGGATACCTTTTCCACTATGCTAATAGGTTCCCCTCAACCATCATCCCAAGGTTATACACCACAAGGAAGTCATCAACCAAAATCTGTGTGCTTCTTAAGAAAGAAGCACATCTTCGTGCAATGATAGTCACTATACTTGCTCTGGACAAGGTATATCTTATACCCTCTTTCCTAATACATCATTGCTCATGTGATTTGCTAGTTAGTAAATATAGACAAAATAAATTGTGTATGCTACCTACTCTGTCTCCATAGTTCAAAACAATGGTTTTAAGGATTTCTCAATTTATGGTGCATTAATATTTAAATACATTCAATCAGATTTAATTTAATCATTTATTTTGTTGCATATTATATGAACAATATATGGTTAATGTGTATATCTGATTAAATATCACATGTGCTAGGGAATGTCCCATAGATCCTCTACATATATAAGATATAATATATATATATATATATATATATATATATATGTAGTTTTTTATTTCCCGCACGGGTACTGTAGATACACTACCCGTCTCCTTGATGCGGTGGCAGTATTTTGTAATTAATTTGAAATCTCCCTTTTCATGTCTTCCGTCGTCGGACCGACAAATTCGAAGCCAAAGGCGGGGAAGTGGAGCACAAGGGAGGAAACCATGGGAAGCTCATCTGCACCATCATCAGAGTCATCGACGGTGTAGTAGTCTTCACTTTTGTCACACAGGACAAGGACTAACGATTCAGAGAGCAAGGGATGGGTTTTGTAGAAGAAGAACTTGAAGAACTAAGGTAGCTCGATGGCGACGACCCTTGGAGGTAATCACATTCATTGCTACATGATACTGCGGTTGTAGTCACATGTGACAAGGTGCTCGAGTCTGTGGATGTATCCGACAATCGACTAGTAGGCTCCCTCCCGAAATGCCTTATTGGCATGATAGGGTTAAAAGTGCTCGAAGCCGGAAACTACCTTGCCCTGCCAGCATCTGACCAACAACCCACATTGAAGAAGTAGGTGTGTTTTTGAATTCCAGTTTACAACTTGATACCAAATTCTGTGTTGAGCAATTGATTATCTACTAAGTATAATCCCTTCTATTTCCCTTCTTTTCGTGCTATATGTTTTTAAATGAAGTTTTTTAGTATTTTTCAATGTATATGTATCTGTCTATTTATTAGTAACACACTATTACTACCTATTTTACTTTGTAGTTACTTTTCTATGATATGTTGGTTGTAGTTACTTTTCGTGTTGTATTAGTTACTTTTATATTTATATAGTTACTGTTTTATTTACAGAGTTACTTTTCGATCTCTGCAATGGATGCTAGTCTTGATACTGATGCTGGTAATGCTATTATTGACATTGACGATGATAATGTTCATTCTTCTTCATCTGTCGCTGCTGATATTGTGTCCTCAGTTGATGTCCCTAGAATTGGATTACAATTTGGAAGTTTAGATGATGGCATATCGTTTTACTATAGGTATGCTGCTTTGATTGGGTTTAATGTTAGAAAAGATGATAATCATTATCAACAAGGTACTAAGATCTTGCTTGCTAAAGATTTGGTATGTGATAAGCAAGGTCAGAGTAGTTGTTCTAAGAGATCCAAAGGTATTTTGAGTCCTGTGTGCGACAATGTTGGTGATTTACATGAGAAGTTATCCAAGAAGCACAAGAGTTCTGTGAAAAGGTGTGGTTGTAAAGAAATGATCCGATTTACACTAGATAAGTCTTCATCTATATGGTTTGTTACTGCTTTTGTTGATGAACACAATCATGATCTTGTCGATGATTCTCACTTGCGCTACTTGAAGTGTAATTCATCTCTTGATCAAACTCAAAAAGAGATGCTTTCTTCTATGAGTCAAGCAAATATACATGTCTCCAGACAACTTGCATTGATAGCAACTGAGTCTGGTGGTTATGAAAACTTAACATTTACAAGTAGACAAGATCATGGATATCTCAGTAGCAAGAGGAAGGAGTCATCTTTATATGATGTGGACATGGTTTTGGATCATTTTGCAAGCTTGAAGGTTTTAGATTCTAAATTCTTTTACTCTTATCAAAATGCTTCTGATGGTTGCTTGACACATTTGTTTTGGTCTGATCTGATTTCTATTGATTACTGTGCATTATTTGGAGATGCTATTGTATTTGACACCACTTACCGTACCAACAACTATTCCATGGTTTTTGGAATGTTTGGTGGTGTGGATTACCATCACAAGACGGTGTTGTTTGCTTCAGCTCTGTTGGTTGATGAGAAGTATGACTCTTTTGTTTGGGTTTTCAAGAAATACTTACTTTGTTTTGGAAAAGAGCCGGTTTCCATTATAACCGACCCATACCCGGCTATGAATGCTGCTATCACTACTATTTTTCCAAATTGTAAGCATCGTTTCTACAGCTAGGACATCCTACAAAAGCTTCCATCTAAGGTTGGTGGTGTTCCAAACAAGGATTAGATTATTAGCTCTTTGAATGATTGTGTATGGAACATAGACGATACATACACATTTGAAGAGAGTTGGAATTTTGTAGTTCAAGAGAATGACCTATTATATATTAGTTGGCTTTGTGATATGTATGTTATGCGGTGGGATTGGGTTCCATATTTTATGTAGGATTCTTTGTTTGTTGGTATGAGGACAACACAAAGAAGTGAGAGCTTGAATGCTTTCATTCGAAGTCATGTCAACAGTAGGAAAACACTTTTTGAACTTGTATGTTGCTTAGAGACTGCTTACTCTCATGTACGGGAGATTGAAAATTTCAAAGATTTTGACGATGATTACAACAATCTTCTTTTGTCATCGGTGTGGCCTTTAGAGGAGCAAATGAGAGGTATATACACCAAGGAAATTTTTAAGATCTTTCAAGACGAAGTTCATCAAAGTATGGTGTATAATGTAAAGGAAACTTCTGATGATGTTGTGTTTGAGGTATATCGTCTTGGTGGTTCTTGTTCTCCTCATCTTTTGAAGAAAGACTCATCAACTGGTATGATATCATGCACTTGTTTCATGTTAGAATTCACATGAATTCCATGTAGACACATACTTGCTTATCTAAAGAGTCGTGATTTTTGCACTCTTCCTGAGCCATATATACTGAAGAGGTGGACTAAAGGATATAGAGATCATCCTTTGATTTTCGAAAAATCATCTGTCATGCACTTATCCATTGGGAAAAGACTACAATTGGTATCTGCTTGCAATTCAATTGTTAATATAGCGTGTAGGAATAACGCTATAGATATGTGTCTTGAAAAACTCATTGCTTTGCAAAAGGAGCTGTTAGAATTAGATGTTGTTGATGTTGGTGTAACTGGTTTGAATACAGCTTCTTCTTCTTTTGTCAAGGTCCATATTCCCAGTGTTTGTAAAACTAAAGGTAGACCTAGATCTACTAATGTGCAGTTTAAATCTGGAGTTGAAATTTCTCAATCTAAAACGAGACAGTGTAAGAATTGTTTACAATATGGTGTTAACCATGACAGCAGAAACTGCCCCTTGAAGAAATAGGTGTGTGTTTGAATTCAACTTCTTCTTCTATTTTTTTATTTCACATAGTTATTTTTATATTCTCATGATTACTTTTTATATTGACAGAGTTACTTTTTGTGAATCGTGGTGTTCCTGACTTGATAAGTTTTCTTCTCTTGTTTGATCTGTAATGGTGCTCCTTGCTCTTTCTGATCGAATGTTGTTGGTACTGTTGTTACTGCTGCCGATGTCTGCTGTGGGCTTCATTTTTTTATGGCTTACTGAAGTTGCATATTTGATGCTACTGCTGCTGTGGTCTACTGTGGGCTTCCTATTGTGTTTCCTAAAGCTGCGAATTTTCTGCTACTGCTGACAATGTTGTTATTGAAGTTGATTTATTCACTAGTTTTACTATAATGGTATCCAATTGTTTAGTGTGTGAGTCATGTCAAATTCTGATGTAATTGTAATGGCAAAGATGTACTGTGTGACAGTTGTAATTGATATTTGATTATACTTTAGTTTTATTGCTGCTCTTTTATAGGTAGCTTCAATTGTATCGAATTTAAATATTTTATAAAGATCATCCAAAATTTGTTTGATGTGTGATATGTTTTTCCATTTTATGTTATCTATGTATTTCTTAATTAGTCTCATATTTCCTTTATATTAGCATCATACTTCAAAATTCCTTTTTGATAAAAATTAATCCTTTATTAAGATTAGGGTCATTCTCCTATACTTAATCACTAACTTACTTGTATTTTTGAAGGTTACTTTTTGCACCTCAGAGTTACTATTTCTATCTAAATCAAATGTTTTGTGTGCACCAGTTACTTTTTATCTGTTCCTATTACTTTACAGTTCATATAATTACTTAAAGGTTAACATAATTACTTTATAAATAGAAATACAAATCTTTGTTATCTTCATCCTTGATAATACCACAACCGCACTGAAGAACGAGCATGTCTAGGATATATGATGCTTTTTACTGAAAAATGGCCGCACCGAAGAATCACTTGTTGTTACAATGTGTAACGCTACTTTACTTTTCTTGGATCAAAGTTACTGTTTGATGTATAGTAGTTACTTTTTGATCCAGAGAGTTACTTTAATGTTAATATAGTTACTTGTTAGTTCATCTAGTCACTTTCCTTTTCAACTTTTTGTTTTACATATTTACTTTTCAGTTCGGAAGAGAGTTACTCCACACTTGCAATGAGAACCTACTGATCACAATCATTATCCATTAACGAACAACAACTAGCTAAAGTTATAAGAACATTCAACTAAGATGAAATTGATAGGTCCAAATGCCAAACACAAAGCAACAAAACATAACCTATACACATATAACTGATGATCCCATAGGTTCAAATGAACCATAACCATATACACATAGTACTGGTTGTAGAGTTTACTTCAGATTTCATAACATACACTTCACATTGTGGTACTACATTGTTTATCTAAGAGTTCTTTTTAATCTGACATAATCCATGCATTCAGACTTGGCACACCATCTTCTAATTTTTCTTCATTCTGCTTGTCACCTGCTCATTCTTTGGTCTCTTCTTGATCTCTAGCGCAACGGGTCAGCACCAACGCACTGGTTCATAGCAGGAACAATCAGTCAAAACCAAAAAATACTTAAGAATCAGGATCAAATCAGACAATATATATCTCTATGAAGTAAAAATATCTAGGAGGGGTAGACTGTATAGGTGGTGATGGGGAAGATTATCGACTAAAAGGCAAGGAGAAAAGGGTGGCAATGCATACCTATTTATGATAGAAAGGATGCATAGAATAAGAAGCAGTGTCTTCTGCAGATGTTGAGGTGTCAGCTGTCGTAGATGAGTCAACCTATAAAGGATTTATAGCTGATCCTGGTGGTGCTTGGTATTTGTCCCTAACAAACAGCTGATCTTCAGAGCCGTCCTTTCCAGAGAATACTACTTCACCAGGCATTCTAAAGAGCGGATGAAGGTCGGTTGGTGTTTCTAAGAAATAAACTATGATCCATGCTGTGATAGTCTGGTGATCGGTTGGCTTGAGGAAGATGATCCAATCTTTGCAAATCTTGAGTTGTGCGATCATCCTTTTCCATCCCCTACCAGTTGAAAGTGATCCATTTTGATTCTGAATAAGGGTGATCTGAAATGTCTGGTTTCCGATATGGAAGGTGATGTTTCCTGGTTTAATGTGAAAATGGAGATATTTCCATTCTATAGGAAGTTGAATGTATTCCATTGTTTTGTCGTCAAGGGTGTAGTTCATGGGCTGGATGAACAACTCCATTGTAGGTTGTGTTGAGGGTTGTGAGAAAACTAGTAATGGTAGAAGAAGGTAGGCTGTGAAGAAGGTAGGTTGTGAAGAAGGTAGGCTTTGAAGAAGATAGGCTATTCGAAAGTGAGTGAAAGGGCGAGATGAGAGCAGTGGAACTTAAAAGAAGATGGCAATGGTGCTTTGTGCTTTTGGTGTTGCAAAGATGGGCAACATAGTTTGCAGACATTCTGCTATTCTGATGATACAATAGTGCTCTGTGCTTTTACAGTTTAGATGATACAATAGTGCTCTATGCTTTTACATTGTACAACCTTCTCTTTTCTTCTCTTTTCTGGTTCCTTCTTTAATAGAATCAGTGCATTGTACATATCTTTTCTTCTAATGCATTAAATGGAGTGTGATTCACCAAAAGAGGATAGCAGGCCTCGTGGGGAGGGATGGGTTGGTGGTGGAGGGACTGGGGAGTATTTCCACAAGAGTTACTTTGCAAAGTATAAAATTTACTTTTAGAACACTAGAGTTACTTTTTATATTGTCACAGTTACTCTTAGTGTTGTCACAGTTATTCATTGTGCTCCTACTGTTACTCTTAGTGTTGATACAATTACCTTTTTCTAGAATCGAACACTTGCTCTCATACTGGTATAGTTACTTTACAAGTTGTTCCTGTTACTTGTATTTTCGAAGGTTACTAAACAAACACTGCGAGTAACTGATAAAACCATGTAGGTAACCGAAAAAACCCTGCGAGTAATTAAAAAACCCTATGAGTAAATGTGAAACACTATGAGTAACTATGAAGACAATGCGAGTAACTGAATGAGCACTACGAGTAACTCAAATAGCAGTTAGAGTAACTGTGAAAATAATACGAGTAATTGAAAAAGAACTACGAGTAACTATGACAACCCTGCAAGTAATTGAACGAGCACTACTAGTAACTCTAACAGCGTTTTGAATATCCTAATCATGCTGGACATACCTGAGATATGTAACAAGATCGTTATAATTTATTACAGCCTTTATGTTAAAGGGAAACAATCACTTCCTGTTACACTATGTAACACTACTTTACCTTTCTTGGATCAAAGTTACTGTTTTTTTTTTTTATAACCATAGAGATTAGATTTTATTCATCCCGTTCTCTATTACGGGCCAAATAGCATTGAGATTTACATGAATGTCCTTGGAAAGCCAAGAAGGTTTATTGAACTGAAAGACATGTGGGGAAAAGGAGAACAAGGTGTGTTTTGCAATACTATCCTCTATGAAGTTGTGACTTCTAGGGATATAAGAGAGTTTTATGCTGGTGAGCTCCAGCATGAGAGAGGCATAGCATCTCCGGTGTTGTTCAAATCTGCACGCAGGAGTGTTCAGGTCCTGTAAAAGTTTAATTGCGGATGAAGCATCAGAATAAACAGCAACTAAGGTCCACCGATTTTCTTTACACAGACGAAGGGCATGAACAATCGCCATAATTTCAGCTTCCAGAGCTGATGTCGCCATAGTGGGTAATCCAGTTCCAAGGATGCATGCTCCAGAGCTGTTGACCGCATGAATCCCAATACATGCTCTCTTAGAGTGCTCCTTGAAAGCAGCATCCACAAAGAGGATGACTTCGTGGTTTGAGGGTGGCCTAATGGAGGCAGTAAGCGGGCTTAGAGGAGGTGGTAAGGAAGGTTGCAATCCCAAGATCGAGGATGTGTGCTCCTTGATGAAGGCAATTAGGATTGAATTATGGCGTGGTTGCCCTCCATGAGTGACGTCATTGCGATTTCGCCAGATCGACCAGCACCCAACGCAGTGCAGAGTGCGTTTCCTCGGGCAAGCATAGGGAGATATCATCTCATGGATCCATGCCTGTTCTGACATCAGGAAGAAATCACCCGTCATTTGCAGGCCTTGCCAAACCGCTTTAGCGTGCGGGCAATCTCTGAGGCAGTGTATGAGCGACTCCTGATCATTGTTGCAGAGTTGGCAGCGGTCATCCAAAGCTATATGCCTTCGAACCAGTTCAAGATTGGTTAACAGTGATCCATGCAGGACAAGCCATAGAAAGGTTTTGATTCTGCTAGGAAGGTTTGCTGACCAACAGTGGTTCCACATAGATGTGGACGGGCTGGGCGGCAGATTACGGAGCCAGGTAAACGCAGAGCTTGAGGTGAATTCTCCTGTAGCGGTGAATGGCCAGATCCAGGCGTCGGCGCCACTGTCATGCTCAGGGATGCTAACAAATTGGAGAATGTGCGACACTGGTTGAGGGAGGTATTTGTTGATAAAGTCCCAGTCCCAACCCGAATTAGTGTGTTTCATAGACTGGACAGTGAGGTCCTCGAGACCAGGGGGTATAGGAAGAGATTCATCATAATCCATAGGAGATTTGCCAAGAATCCATTTGTCTTTCCAGACATTTGTGGTTTGGCCGGAGCAGAGCATCTTATGATTGATTCCTTCGAGCCTGTCTAAGTTTCGTTTAATGAAAGACCACGCTGAAGAACACAGTTTCTTGCTGACCCTCCCATTGTGCATATATTTCCCTTTCATTACTCTGACCCAGAGAGTGCCCGGCTGTGTCATGAAGCACCATACATTTTTCAGCATTAGTGCTTCGTTTTGCTCCCGTGCAGATTTGAGGCCTAATCCGCCGTGAGATGTGGGCAGGGCGACCTTCTTCCAAGAAATGGGAGAGATTTTCTTCTGTGTGCGCCCTCCCGACCATAGAAAGTCACGAATGTGGCGATCTATGTCATCACATAGGCTGGGAGAGAGTTTGACGGATTGCATCGTGAAGGATGGGATAGATTGCAAAGTACTCTTTGCAAGGGTGATGCGTCCTGCAAGGGAGAGACTTTTTGCAGCCCAGCTGTTCATCCGACCCTGGATAGAAGAAATAAGGTTTGCATGTGTTGATTTATTGATTCTGTGGTGGAGCACCGGGACTCCCAGATATTTCCCTAGGTCATCCGTTTGTTGAATGCCTAATTTGCAGTAGAAACTTCGTCTCTCAGAAGCAGAAGTATTAGGGGAGAAGAAGCATCTGGATTTGTCCTTTGAGAGCATCTGTCCGGACACAACGCTAAAGTCATCAATGACTTTTAAGATGGTAGACGCCTGACGTTTGGAGACCTCTGCCATGAGCAAGATGTCATCGGCAAACATGAGGTGTGAGAGGGGAATCCCACCTCTAGACAGAAGGATAGGCTTCCAATCTCCGGAATCTACAGTGTGGGAGATAGCTTGGCTGAGTCTCTCCATACAAAGTACAAAGAGGTATGGGCTGATGGGGTCTCCCTGTCGCACCCCCTGGCTGGCTCGGAAGGGCGCCGTATGGGAACCCTCCCAAAGGATGGAGGTGTAGCCTGTGGAGATGATTTGCATGATAAGCGAGATGAGCTTCCAAGGGAGACCCACCTTGACAAGGGTGTCTTTGATGAATGGCCATCTCATTCTGTCAAAGGCCTTAGAAAGATCAAGCTTTATACATGCCCATTTCTTCCCTGCCTTCTTATATTTCATGGAGTGAATCACCTCCTGGACAAGCAAAATATTGTCACTAATGCGACGGCCCGGAATAAAGCTCGACTGAGTTTCTGAGATCCAATTGTGGAGATATGGCTTGATACGTTCCACAATGGTTTTTGAGATGATTTTGAAGCAGCAGTTGTTTAAGGAAATAGGGCGAAGCTCGTTACACCGTTGAGGATGTTGTACCTTGGGAATCAACACCATGAGTGAATTTGCCAGACGAGGATCAATGGTACCAGATCGGAAAGACTCACTGACTTGCAGAGTGATGGACTGTCCAACATGCTGCCAGTTTGCTTGGATAAAGCCGTTGTGTACACCGTCAGGGCCAGGTGCCTTTGTCGGGGCCATAAGAAACACCACCTTCTTTATCTCATCAGCCGTGGGCACCCTGTCAAGATCATGCAGACCTTGGCCTCCCGGGAAGCTGCCAATATAATTAGTGATCCTTTCTATGGTGGATGGACAGGTTGCAGGAGCGGTGAGAAGAGAACTGAAGTAAGCATGTACATGGTCACGGATGCGAGCAGGATCAGTGAGCCAATCGCCATTCTCGTCTCGGATGCTGGAGATGCGGTTTTGGGATCTCCGGGCTTTGACATAGGAGTGAAAAAACTTGTTGTTGCCGTCTCCGTGTTGTAGCCAATTTATGTTGGCTTTCTGTTGCCAATCAGCTTCCTCACGTCTCAAGATAGTTTCGTATTCCTCTTGCAGACGAACACAGAGAATGTTAGTGGAAGCATTGAAGTGGGGTGGGGATTGTACCTGGCAGTTGTTGAGCTGCCGCAGAATGTTGTCTTTCTTCTTGTGTTGGGATTTCAGGCGCCTGGATTCCCATTTGGTTGCTGCTCGCTGGAAGTCCGGGAGGGTGTCAGTAAAGCTTTTGGAATTGTCCCAGCTGGGAAGGAGTTCCGTGTGGAACTCAGGAATAAGATTCCAGCTTGCCTTCGTGCGGAAGTTAGGGAAGCGTTTCCGATTGTCGTTGTGCCCAGTGATCAAGATGGGGTTATGATCGCTGTAGAGGCGAGGAAGGACACGGATGCTCATGCCATTCTCAATTGATAACCAATCAACATTTGCAACCACTCGATCAAGTTTTTCTCGGAGGTTTCCCTTTTTGAAAGTGAAGAATTGCCCAGACGGACTGGTATCTGCTAGCCCAGTGGTAAGAAGCATAGAGTGAAAGTTTCGGCATGATCTCCTGTCAAAGCCTTTCCCGCCATCTTTTTCACTGACGTCCAACATGGCATTGAAGTCGCCAGCAACAGCCCAGGCCCCGTCGATAGAGGAAGAGAGGGTACAGAGACGGCTCCATAGAAAGGATCGTTTCTGTGGATTTGGACTGCCATACACGAAAGTGAGGAACCATGTGTCATTCATCTTACAATGGACAAACTGCCTGTGGCTTTGGAGAATCTCTACTTTGCAACGATGATCGTCCCAAAGGACCCACACACCTCCGGAGAAGCCTAGGGCTTCCACTCTGTGGGAGCAGGTGTATCCCAGTTTCTTGATGATGTTTGCAGCCTTAACACCACTACAGCGGGGTTCAACGATTGTGAGGACATGGATTTTGTATTTTCTTTTGAATTCTCGGAGAAGATTGATTTTTTCCTTGGAGCATGCTCCCTGGACATTCCAACAGATGATGTTCGTCATATGGAAACACATCTGAGGAAGAGGTCCTTACAAGGACTTAGGAGATAACAGCGCGGAGGCCCGCGTCCTGGCCCTCTTCGGAGCCAGTGCCTGGTGGTTGTCCCTCCTCCATGAAGGAAAGAGATCTTGCAGTGTCGGTGCTAGGACTATGCCCTTCAACCATGTGAGCCAGCCTGCCTTTTTTCCGCTCTCTGCCTGGACTAACTGTCTGATAGACGATCTTGCGGTTTCGGAGTATTACTCCCCCGGTGTTAGAACTGTTTCCCCAGTTAAAGGGAGCAAGAAGTTCCGACGGTCCTGTGTTTATGTTTGCCTGGAAGCGAAAAGCAGAGGCAAATTCCATGTCTCTATTGCGCCCCTCACAAACCTCATCGTCCACAAGGACGACGGCAGTGTCTTTAGGTTCTGGGACTTTTGCGCTCCGTTCAGTAGTTGCTGGGGGCTTGAGGGCTCCGGTGGGTGGCGGTGGAGGCATATTCTTCTGCTGCTTCTTTTTTTGCTTACGGTTCACCACGGTTACCCAATCGTATTCACTCTCTCCATCGTTATTTGGATTTGATGGAGGGTTGGGTAGAGTTGAGGGCTTAGGGCTTGTTGCTTTTGGTTTCTCAGCCTGGCGAGGAGCATCCTTCTTAGCTGGAGGGGGTCTGCGCTCGGGCATCTTGGCGTGGATCTCGCTGGTGTACTGTGGTGGGAGGACAACCGCAGGTTGTGCCTATGTAGAGGGGTCGCCACTTGGGAATGTAGGGCTGAACTTGCAGTCAGGTTCCGCATGTCCCAGCCTTCCGCATCTCATGCAAAAGGTAGGCAGGTTTTCATACTCCAGCCTGTACCGACCTCCATTAAGGAAGATTGCCGGTAGTAGGGGTGCTGTGGTGTCCACCTCCACTGCTATGCGCGCAAACTTTCCGCGGTGGCCAGATTGTGTTGTGGTGTCTATCTTGATGGTTCTCCCAATCAGATTCCCGATCATCTCGAGGAGTTGGTTTTGGTATAAGTAGATCAGCATGTCCGCGATCCTAGCCCAGACAACCAGCTTCCGAGGGATGGGGTCGGAAGGTCGAAAGGACGACGACCATGATTGCACAGAAATGTAGTGGTTAAATATCATCCAAGGGCCGCCTGTCATGGCACGGATGAAATCATCATTGCTTGCAAGTTGTATTATATAGTACCCCATGTCTAAGTCAATAGCACGGAATTCTCCGGTTAATTGCCAGAGGGCTGCGATCCTGTTCGTAAGGACGTTGAAGTTTACGGTGAGTCTGATGATCTTGATAACCACAGCATACTTCCATGGTTCTAGTAGGGTGGGAAGGCGTTCTGGATTGACCGTAATGGCCGGAACGCTTCCACTTTTATCAATGCTTATATCCGCTGCTGTGAGGAGATCAGGGGTGACTTGTGAGAGCGATGAAGGGATCCTGTTAGTGCGACCCGCAACCATGTCCTTGTAGGATGCTTTAGGACTCCCCCCAGTGGGTGTGACTTCCTCCATGGGAACGTCGGTTCCGCTGGGTATCGTAGGTTCAGAGCACGTTCCAGCAGAGTCTGGATGGACGAGGGTTTGTTCTTCCGCGAGACGAGAGCGCTGAGAGGAGTCCGATCGCCCTGAGCCGCGGCCTCCACGGCCGCCGCCACGAGCTCCTCCAAACCCTACCACGGGATCAAAGTTACTGTTTGATGTATAACAATTACTTTTTGATCCAAATAGTTACTTTCATGTCGATATAGTTACTTGTTAGTTCATCTAGTTACTTTCCTTCTCACATAGTTACTTTTCATATTACATATTTACTTTTCAGTTCGGAAGCGAGTTACTCCACTCATGCAATGAGCACCTGCTGATCACAGTAATTATCCTTAAAAGAACAACTTCTAGCTAAAGTTATAAGAACATTCAACTAAGATCAAACTGATAGGTCCAAGTGCCAAACACAAAGCAACAAAACATAACCATATACCCATAGAACCGATGTACTATAACTTTGCAGAGTTTACTTCAGATTCTGTAACATAAGCCATGCATTCAAAATTGACAGCAAACCATAACCATATACACATATAACTGATGAACCCATAGGTTAAAATGTAAAACAAAAAGCAACTAAACATAACCATAACCATATAAAGATAGTACTTGTTGCAGAGTTTACTTCAGATTCTATAACATACACTTCACATTGTGGTACTACATTGTTCATCTAAGAGTTCTTTTTAATCTGACATAAGACAAGCATTCAGACTTGGCACAACATCTTCTGATTTTTCTTTGTTCTGCTTGTCACCTGCTCCTTCTTTGGTCTCTTATTGATCTCTAGTATGTTCTTCAACTGGCTGCAATCTCCCCTTCTTCATCATTGTTTAGAAGATCTATGCCCTTATTGCAGGTATGTCTTTGCTCGTGAAGTTCATTTCCTTTCCATTCACTAAGCATTCTAGATACTTCATAACGTAGACTCCACAATCAACATCATCACCTTCTTGCTGGGGGCAATCAGGGTACTCTATTGCCCATTGAGACAGCTGACTTCCACGCTCAGGCACCCCCCTGAAGAATTCATGAACGAACCCCACCTGCATGCACAACAAAACATTCATAAGTATAATGTAACCTATACTATTTCATTCAACTATTTTCTAACAGTGTTTCTTTTTTGTTCGTTACCCATCTATTCACTTCTTTCTCAGATTTTGAACTTCCTGACATTGAATTATAAGACCTATGCACCCCATCCCTAAAACTTGCTTCAATCAAGTTCCAGTGATTGTCGTTGTTAAGTATTGTAAACACGGAGTCCATTGTCATGAATTCCTTGTCAGGTACATTAAAGAGTGGTGACATCATATCGATATCTTTGAGTGTTATATCATCCACCATCATGTTTAGCTTTTGTTGTAAAAACAACATTGCGAATTACTTTTCTGCAACCTTTAGTGGCCTTGTTGTGATAAATGTAATCTAGAGTGATAGTTTGTTTGTCTTACCGGAACATAAGTGCTCAAGAAATGCCATGAAAGTAGTCCCTTCTTCCTCTTTCTTCTTGTTGTCTCTTTCAACATTTGTACAAAGTAATCTATTATCTGAAAATGCACAAGCATCAATTAGCGATCTATAATTTCATAATAAATGTTTAATATTCCATTTTCTTACAAGTGACTTCATCATCTTATCTTTAAACAACATCACTGATAAGTCCTTTCCCGTGCACCATGCTTCCTTTCCAAAAATCCATTCTCTTCTTGACCTGTGCATTTTTTTTTCAAAAGAATTCATACTGAATACGCGAGACAAAAATTTATGGATTGATCAACAAATCTATAATAAAGATGTGACTGATAGAACTTTAAAAAGTATCTACTTACACTTCATCAATGTTGCCAATAAATTCTTTGACATCCTCTTTCATTTCCTTTGTTCTGAATTGCTCGAATCCTATGAATGTCGAATTCTTTTGCTATTTTTGAAGTACAAATTTTGGTTAGTAGTCTATGTAAAAGACATATATTATTACAGTTATTCTACTGTTTAGTCCATAATATTTCTTTACATTCCATAATATTACTCTATCATTATCATTGTTACTTTTTATATTAACATAGTTACTTTATAGATGACATATTTTACTTTTTAGATCAGACAATTGCTTCATTGATGGAACGAGCACCATTACAAAACAAATTTTACCTGTGCATGCCTTCTTATCTTGATATTTTCCTCTATCCTCCCAATTCTCGGATGCATCTTCCCCTTCCTCTTTCTCAACATTTTAGTTGTTCTCTTCTCAACTTCACTAGAATTTATCTCCTCATTCACTCCAACTTCAATGTCCATATCCATCATTATGTTTTCCATTACATCTTTTGCTGGCTCCTTTTTATCTGCTAGTTCTTCTTTTTCTTCTGTGTATTTTTCTTTAGCTGGATCTTCTTCAGATGGATCTATTTCCATTTCATCTTGTGCTGGTTCTTTGTTTTCTTTAGATCGATCTTCTTCTACTTTCTTTGAATCTTGTGGTACATTTTCTGTCGTTTAGGCTTCTACTTCTTTGTATTTGTTATCATCTTGCACTTTCTCTGAATATTTCGTATGCATTTTCTCCACTACTTTTCTCCTTAGTCGAAGCTTGCTCAATCTTGGTCTTTCTTCTGTAGGTCCATGTTGGTCAATTTCCAACAACTTTTTCTTCAGATCCTGCGTCCTCTGTCTAATTACACTTAAATCATCTGAATGTCAACTTTCATTCTGAATAAAATTGGGAGTTCGTGTAGCTACAGATTAAGAATGCTTGTAATTGTCATCTTGCCTCCTTAGCAATCTATTTTCAGCTTCAACTTCCTCCAATCTTCTCTTCAACTGCTTGTTTTCTTCTCTTAGAGTAGTAAAAGCTTCTAGGGCAATTCTGTTGTATGTTTCCTTCTACAGTCTCAGCTCATCCTCAAGAATCAATACTATATTCTCCAAGTTTCCTGAGACTTCTCTTCTTGTGTTATTTGATGTAAGCATCTTCTTACTAACTCCCTTTCTCTTGGCTTTATTTGTTGTGAGATAATAAGGCAAATCTTTCACTGCCTTGCAGCTTCCCAATCATCATTGTCTTCCTTCTTCAACACTGTTGAAAACTGTGCACAAAACTTATCAATTTATTATAAAGCTCTTATATTAATTGGAATATTTATTTTCACTTTACCCACACTAATTATTACATTGTCATTGTCCAAACTTTTAAAATCCTTCTCCATCTTAACAAGATTTGCCCATCTTTTTATCTGTGGTTTTGCCTCAAGGAATGTAGGCTCTGCTATCCCTGTTAAGTCATAAGCCCAGACCTGTGTTGACAAGAAAAGTATAAATTAGAGTTTTAAATGTTCATATATGGTTGTTTAATGTAACCAAAGTAACTATGCAATGTGTAACTTACACACAAGCACATTACACATCCATTTGTGTAGAGTGTTCTTTTGCTGGTTTCCCCTCTTCTCTTCATCCTTATATTCTCACTTAAAACTTTCATTCTCTTGAATATGTTGTTGTGCACTAACTTTGCCCAGTTTAACTGCCCTGTAGTAGTTACATCATCCAAATAATGTAGAAGGTAAATGGGGGCACAATAGCTAGTGTCCGGTTAAAGGAATGTTGCTAACAAGTACAACATCCATGCACGACACATTTTGGTTGTTTTCTTTGGATTCGTTCTTTGCAAATTCCTGCCAGAGTTTACTCAAGTTCTCCTTGTGTAACACATCCTTCTCTCTTATTTTCTTACTACTTTCACCAACTTTATCTTTTCCTCTTGTTGCATTAGCAAAATCCTCCCATATTTTGCTTACAATCTGTGATTGCTTTCGTGGAACTATATCCATACCTTTACTAGGCAAACCTAGTATCACTCCTACATCGTTTATAGTCATCCTCACCTCAAAACTTGGTGCTAACATGAACTTGTCATCTTCAACATATCTCTCTATCAGATCTTCTAAAAGAGTTACATCTACAGTAAGATGAGGCATGGATATCAGATTTGCAAATGCGGTTGACTTCATCATCCTCATTTGATTTGTGCTAAACAACATGTTGTTTTGTATGCTGTTGTAACTTTCTATGTAGCATCTATGGAAAAGCTTTCGTGTACCTACATCTATATGAAATTGTTTTTGTTAATTTGTCTAGTTACTTTCTAGCTTTCAGTGTTACTTTTTCAGTTCAACATGTTATTTTCTATCTGTCACAATTACTCTTGTTTTCAGGTAGTTTCTTTTTAACTTTTAGAGTTACTATTCATTTTTCAGAGTTACATTGTATTCAGTAAATTTACTTTTCAGTCATCATTTGTAGATAAGGTGAGTTTGTGGGATATTAGATTGGTTATGCTAACATAAAAGTACATAAATATATCGAGTACAGTATAAACATAAAATGCCCTGTCTTCTAACAGAAATATCTGACTAACCAAGTTAATTCGAAGTTACTTTCCACTTTATGTAGATATGTTTTCTATTAAACAAGTTAGTTTGTAGTTGATTTAGTTACTTTTTATATACTCATAAATACTCTTAGGTTGCTACAAGTTTCTCTATTGTCAGCACCATTACTCTTTAGTCCAACAAGTTACACTTTCGTATATAAGTGTAAAAATAATCAATATTACCTTCTTCTGCAATTTTTGCTTTTCCTTTTTTCTTGGTTTTTTGTTCCAAAGTCTTATTCTGGTTTCTTTTGCGATCTTCTGCTTCATCATGTTCAACTTCTTCAACATCTTCTATTTCTGGCACTTCAGTCTCTTCATGTACTGTAGCCAATCATTTCTCAGTAACGTCATCGACTGGTTTCTCCCCTGATGCGTTGTCATCTCCAGAAGTCTTCTGGAGAGTGTCGGTTTTCTCAACGTTGTATTTCTTCTTCTTAACATTCTTTTCTTTTCTCGTCATATCATGTTCACTGTGCTCTCCAACACTCTTACCCATTTTGTCTCCTTGTAGTATGGTTGCAACTACCTCTTCTACCATGTTGTCCACATCTTCATAGTGCTTGCTCAACAAATCTTCACTATCTGTTATTTTTGTACTTCCATTTCCTGTCGCCTTCTATGCTTTTACCTTTGTTCTCCCCATTTTGATCTCAGCAGAAGAGACTGGCAAAAGCAGTTGCGGCAGAAACAGTGGTGAATGTTGTAGCGGAGAAGAACGCCACACACAACAGCGCAAGTACAGACCAAATCGCCCAAATTATGGGTAATGTAGACCACAGGCCGAAGAATTCGGCAGTTGGGGTTGGGGAGTGGAGACCAAGGTGGATGAATTCAAGAGTTCTAGAGTGGGAAGAAGGTGGAATTGGGGTTTTCGGGTGCAGAATGATTCGTGAATGTGTTTATTCTGTAAGTACTAGCGCGTCCTTACTTTTTTGGATTATTTACAATAGATGCCACCGCATTTTCTGAAACGGGAAGCTCCGCTACAGTACCCGCACGGGCATTAAAAACAAGCCCATATATATATATATATATATATATATATATATATATATATATATATATATATATATATATATATATATATATATATATATATATATATATATATATATATATATATAGTCAGGCTAGAATACACTCGAGTGTATCCAGAGCAGAATACACTCAAGTAGTTTTTCATGATTCAATATTTTTTTTGAAAATCTAATCCATTGATCTTATTAAACATCTCGTGAACAACTCATACGCAAAATTTGAGCACATTTGGATATGTATAGCTCATGTTATGAAGACTGCAAAAATTATGCATTTCAAATTAGTTTCGCGCGTCGATTTTGTTGCCCTTGGATGAGTGACTTACACTCATCCAAATGGGCTCAAAATTTGTATGTAGCCTAGTTATAGTATGACGGTGAAGATCAATGGTTTACATTTTGCAAAAAATAGTCTTGATATGCAAACACACTTGAGTGTATTCGTGCGATCCGTACACTCAAGTGTATTATAGCCTGACTCTCTCTCTCTCTCTCTATATATATATATATACATATATATATATATATATATATATATGCAATTTAGACATGTCTTACTAAAAGTGTTCTCATTGTGGATGTATGCATGGTTATGGCCCAAAAATCCCTTGGATTCTTGTGTGTGGTTGTATGATTTATGTTTCTTAAATTTTAATTTTCATACTAATCCTTCCTCTTTCTTCTTCAAATATAAATAGTGTGTAACTCCCGATTCTCCACTTGAATGTAACTCGAGGTATTCACAATGCACAATGTAATAAGTAGACAAGGTAGATATAATTTATGGTTCTTGGCAAGAGAAGGAGATATGACTATATGAGTCGACTGATTGGAGAACAAGTAAATCAAATGGAGGTGCAATAGATTGGAGATGCCAATTGACCAGAGGATCTAGTCAACTGATTAGAGATCTAAGTGACCGACTGGAGCAGGAGACAATCGATCTAGTGGTGGCCCAACTGACTGACAAGAAGAGTCCATCCAACCGCTTGAGTGAGACCTAGTCGACCGACCAGAGACTAAAAAACTATCAAGAGGACCAATCGATCAACTAGAAGAGTCCAATTGACTGACCTGCCTATTTCTAACATAGAGTTTTTTCCAATATAGGTTGATAGTTGTGATGTATGACCTTATGTGGACAATAATTTTTTGTGGATCCAAAGAATTGCATTGGTGTGGCCATAACCATTTCTCATATAGTTGTGATTGTATGTGTTACATGTGGATTTAGTATGCATATGATACATATTATAAGTATGTGGTGATGGATATGTATATATTTATATGTAAATAAAACTTTTTAATCAAATATTAATCCTTAGATGCTTTCCAAAAGAAGCACACATGAAAATCTTGATCAACTATGTGTGGGCACATGAAGGCATGGTGTGTTATCTATCTCATGGAAGTGTGAAGGTAGATATGTGGGTGTCCCAAATCAAGGTGCATAGTCTATTGTGTTGGCTTTTTGGGCAGGCTTAACTAGGTCACCTTAATGGGAATAAGTGCCAAGAAGCATACAGAAGGAATATTACAATGAGTTGTGTGCACCATCTGTCGAAGGATTACATACAATGCAATGATAATTGTTACTTACCCTAATAATTAGGTTATGGATGCCGACGGTAATAACTTAATGCATCATGTATCTTGGCTCACTATAGAATTTCTCATTGTAATATTTAGAACTAAAAGTGAGTGTTATTTGTTTAGAAAAAATAGTGAGAGCAATAGTTAATTAAAGGCCTAGTTAATATCGTCAATCATTTTCAAATCAAATTAAATCAAAAGTATTTTGACAAATGAAAATTTTATTTATATAAATAAATGGCAAACAACAACACCTTTTCATTGCATCAGTCCTCAAGAAGGAAAAATTGAATGGGAACAACTTCCATGATTGGTTCAGGACTTTAAAATTGTTCTCACTTATGAGCATAAGCTCTATGTCCTGGATATGCTACTGCCATAAGAACCAGATGCCACTATGCCTAGGATTGAAAGGGATACTTACCAAAAGTGCATCGATGATGCTGTGGACATCAAATTCTTGATGCTGTGCTATATGAACTATGAGTTGCAGAAGCAAAATGAAAACATGGACGTTCTCGAGATGGTAATACTTCTTAAGAACATGTGCTAGGATCAAGAAGGGAAAGAGAGATATGATGTCACTAAGGAACTATTTAAGTGCAATATGGCAGAGGGAGATCTAGTAGGACCCCATGTAATCAAGCTAATTGGGTATGTGGAAAACCTAGAGAGAGATGGATTTCCTTTAGGACAAGAGTTGGCCACAAATGTGATTTGTTATCGTTGCACGAATCATATTGTCAATTTTTCATGAACTATAACATGAAAACTTTTACTAAACTATTGTCTGAACTTCTTGGCATGTTGAGAACTATCAAAGCACAAATAAAGAAGGATGAACCCAAATATGTGATGATGATCAATATAGGAAAGGAAAAATCCAAGGCAAAAGACAAAGCCAAGAAGAGTTTTAAGGATAGCCATAAACATAAGTCTTTTATACTTAAAGCAAACAGAGGGGTGAGTTAGGAAGGCAATAGTCACTACTTTCACCTAGGTCAGACACTTGAAAAGGAATTTCCCTCTTTACTTAAAGGAACTGTAGAAGAAGAAGTAGGGGATGGAGATCTCCACTTCAGGAATATATGTCAATGAGATAAATTTGTCTAGTTATTTATCTTGAGTACTGGATATTGGATGGATATCACATATGCTTGAATATGTTGGATCTGCACATAAGTAAACTCTTAAGGAAGGGTGAAGTTGAACAACATGTTACAAATGGAGCAAGAGTTCATGCCATTGTAGTTAGAACCTACAGTTTATCTTTTCCCATTGGGCTTGTAATAGTGTTGGAGAACTACTATTATGTACCTACCATTAATAGAAACATAATTATGTATCTTGTTTGGACAAGAGTGAATTCTAATTTCATACAAAGAATGGTTGTTTTTCTATTTCTAAAGATGAGATCATTTATTGTCTATACTTATTAGAACTAGAGACAAGCATATAAAACATAGATACTAAAAGAATAAAACTCGACAACTCAAACCAAACATACCTTCGGCATTGTCACCTATGGAACATGAAAGAGAAACACATTTCTAGACTCCATAAATATGGTTATCTAGAATCTTTTGACTTTCAATCAATAGAGACTTGCGAGTCTTATTTATTGGGTAAGATGACAGAAGCTCCTTAAGATGGAAACACTAGAAAGCAATTGATTTATTGGGTCTCATACATATTGATGTATGTGGACCTTTTTGAACAAATGCTAGAGGAGGTAACCAATACATCATCATATGTACTAGTGATCTTTGTAGATATGGATATGTGTATTTAATGAAATACATGTTAGAATTCATTGACAAATTTAAGGGTTTTATGAATGAAGTACAAAACCAACTTGGTAACTGTATTAAAACACTTTGATCCAATCAAGGTGAAGAATACTTAAGCCAGGAGTTTGAGAACCTTCTGTGAGACCATGGTGTTGTATCACAATGGAGTCCACCTGAACACCACAACATAATGGTGTATTAGAAAGATAGAATCTCACGTTCAATGCTAGGGTATGGTGGTGCTTGGGAGAGGCGGTGGTGGCAGCCATGGACGCGACGATCGCACCTCAGGTAACGCCTCACACAATGAATGACGCTCTATGCACCCAGGAGCAGAGACACCTTCTCCATCAGTCCTGTCGAAAGATCCTCAACCTACTGCAACTAGTGGGGACATCCCTATTGTCTCTGGGAAAGACACCGGATCACTAAGATCTTATGCTGTAGTGACCTCGGGCACAAACCCTAGGGTGACGTTGATGATCCAGTGCGTATCGCCACAGACACTCCGACCAGAAGACATCTCAATTGATCAAATCGGCCCCCTTCCATCCATCAGGGTAGATCTGGACAAACTCCAACCCCTCCTGGTGCCATGGAGGTTTGTTGTAGTGGTTAAACCGATAGGTGTTAACGTGGGTTTCCAGGCACTGATCAATAGATTTAAGATCCTATGGTCTCCCATAGAGATGTTTTATGGTATTGACCTTGATCAGGGATATTATATCATTCAACTTGCCAACCACAAAGTCTTCCTGAAAGCCATGACTGGAGGGCCATGGACAATCTTCAGCAACTACCTATCAGTACAGTCTTGGAACCCTAGTTTACGTCCCTCAGAATCCATACCCAAGTGATTTCTGGTGTGGATCAGGGTGCCAGAGTTCCCAGTGTTCCTCTACCAAACCTATCTCCTTGCTGGTATTGGCGACCTGGTAGGGAAAACTATCAAGATCGACGACACCACCACGGTAGGCAACTGGGGGAAGTTCTCTCGAATAGTTGTGGAAGTTGATACATCCAAGCCGCTACTACCGGATATCACCCTGAATGGTGAGCAATTTTAGATTGAATATGAAAGCATGCCCGAGATCTATATGCACCGCAGACGTGTAGGCCATGGAGATAAGGACCGTGTGTTCGTCCCTTCCTTTATACCACTAGACCCTTCATCATGAACTGTGGCTCCTCCACTCGTCACTGCTCCTCAATACTCCCAAGCCATCCATGCTAAGAGGCCAGAGCACCACCCATCAACCAAGAAGACTGACAGTTGTAACAAGACCTCCCCCATTGAACCAACTCACCCAGTTTCGACAGGTTATACAAACAATGCCGGACCGTGTCAGGATAGTAATGAAGATGATTGGGAAACTGTCATTAGCTGGAAGAACAAGAAGAAAGGACAACCCAAGCCACTGGTTGTCCAAGACGTTGTAGGTTCATCTAAGTAGACTAGCCAGGTGGTGACAAATCACCCAGTGCCACAGGACACGGTGGTCATCCTTGTCGATGATGAGATGAGTGAGGGTCGGTACATGAGCATCCCATTCACGTTCAACAACACGACATCACATACTATGGCACCATCTGGCCAATCCTTCCATTGGGGGGATAAGGGTGTGGGTAATGGTGGTGTCCTTCTTCGCAGCATGAAGGTGATCTATCAACCTATTCTTACCAGCCCTGATAGGGAGAGGAACAAATGTTAGATTGCCCAAGCCATGTCTAGTCTCAATAGAGACAACGAGGCCCAGAAAATACTTACCTTTGACAATGCAAGTCAGGATATGGAGGAGACACCTTCAAATGAAGATGGTGAGCCTATGGGGCTCAGTTCTGTTACTCAATAACCTCACTCTCTTATGGTGAACATTCTTTGCTGGAACGTCCAAGGAGCCAAATTCAAGGACAAAATATGTCTCCTCAAAGAATTCAAAATTATGTACAAGATTCATCTCCTTGCTCTAATTGAAAGAAGATGTAGTGGTACTAATGCAATGAACATCATCAACCAACTTGGATACTCCGCCTCACATCGTGTAGAAGCTCTGGGTTTCTCAAGCAGCATCTGGCTCGTCTGGGACACTGCATAGTATGCCTTAGAGGTTATAGCTAACCACAAATAGTTTATTCACTGATGCGTCAATGGGCAATGTATGGTTACCTTCGTGTATGGCACCCCAACCTGGCAAAGAGGCCCCTCCTCTGGAAGCGTCTCTAAGAACTCGCACACCTTACGCATGGAGCATGGGAAGTCATGGGTGACTTCAACACTATGCTTGAATGCTTAGAAAAATCCGGTAGAAGATACCCTGATCGCAAGGCTTATAATATGTTCAAAGACAAGCTCCTCTACACTGGCCAGCAAGAGGTCAAAGCCAAGGGCCATTTATTTTCTTTCAAAAGACTAAACATTCACGAGAAGCTTGATCAGGTTGTAGAGAATGCAGATAGCTAGACCTCGATAGTGGTTATACGGTCTCCATCCTTCCGAGACTTTACTCAGACCATAACCCCCTTCTAGTCTCACAATACTCATCCAGGAATAGCGGTCATCTCTTTCGTACCAAGGCAAGATGGAGCATGCTTCTTGCTTTCAGGACTGAACTTCTTCCACATTGGGACAACCATGAATCCTTCACATCTGCTCTCCCTACTTTCTAGGCTGCTTTTGTAGCCTAGGAATCCTCACGCCTGAAGAAATCAAGAAAGGAGAAATATACCACTATTCGTCAACTGGACAAATGCCAGGTATCTGCTGCTCATAATTTTTCCCTTTCTACTGAACTTCGTGCTATCTCGTTGCAAGAGAAATACCAAAGAATCCTCCTTCGGGAAGAGGTGGATTGGAGGCGAAAGGCCCATGTCAACTGGCTTCTTCATGGTGACTCCAACACAAAATACTTCCAAACCTTCATCAAATCCAGGCAGCTTTTCAACAAAATTACAAGGATCCAAGACGAGGACGGTACCTGGATTTCTGAGCCAGGTGCAATCCAGACCCTAGACCGTCACTAATTCTTTTCTCTACTAGTTGTTCCACCTGCTACCGCAATCACCGCAGATGCTCTTTCAAACTACATTGGCTCCTTCAGCAAGCTCAGCCCACAAGCATCCAACTTCCTCAAAAACCTGCCCGGTTATGTAGAAATAAAAATAGTCTCCTTCTCAATGATGCCCACTAAAGTAGCAGGCCCAGACGATTTCTACATCGAGTTCATTTAGTCTAAATGGAGCCAGGTTGGACCATCAGTGGTTCTGACAGTTCAACATTCCTTCAACATAGGCTGCATCAGCCCCTCCCTACTGGAATCTCTTATGGTCCTTATTCTTAAAGTGAGATAGTCTCTACATTGCAGCGATCTTCGACCAATCTCGCTCAACAACTCCTGCCTGAAGATCATACCTAAAGTCATCATTGAGAGACTAAAACTGCACATAAGTGGCTAGATTGCTGACACACAGTCGAGCTTTGTACCAGGCTGACATATTAGCGACAATATCCTTCTTGTCCAGGAGGTGATACACTCTATGAAATCAAAATCTTCTGGGAAGAATTGGGTCAGTATCAAGATGGACCTTGCCAAAGCTTTTGATAGGATGCAATGGTCTTTTATAGAAGACACTCTTCAAAAGGTTAGTCTTCCCGAAAACATCATTTGTCTCATCATGAGGATCATCACTGGTGGTACTACGTCCATACTATGGGAAGGCTCACCCTTACCTCCTTTCACACCAACCCAGGGTGTTCGACAAGGTGACCCAATCAGTTTGTATATCTTTGTGATGTGTATGGAATAGTTGAGCCAAGCCATCTTCCATGAGGAAAACTTTGGCAGGTGGAAACCTATCAGATAGTGCAGGAGAGGTTCTCCACTCTCTCACATCCTCTTTGCAGACAACCTTATGCTCTTTGCGAAAGCAACTACGGACCAGGCTACAATCCTGACTAGTGTGTTGCAGAACTTTTCTCTAGTCTCTGAGCAAACAATCTCTAAAGAAAAGTCTAAATCCTTCTTCTCATACAATACGCCACACTGTGTCAAGAACAAGATCAGCACAACACTGGGCATCCCACACACTGAAAAATTGGGTAAATATCTTGGTGTGCCGCTGCTTCACCATAGACTCAACAAGAACACCCATGAAGACATAATTACTACCTTATAAGACCAAATGAATAGTTGGGTAGCCCACCAACTCTCTCTTGCTGGTCGCATTACTCTTGCCAAATCCACACTGCAAGCAATCCCGACCTACACCATGTAATCAGTCAACCTCTCTTCGAGCCTTTGTGATGATATTAACAGGCATGTCAAGAACTTCATCTGGTCTGGTGGCAGAGAATACAAGAAACTCTCTCTTGTCTCATGGAAAAAGATCACCTCACCTAAAGAAGTAGGAGGACAGGGTATCAGGGATGCCCATGAATACAACCATGCCTTAATGCTCAAAAATGTCTGGTGCTTTCTCAATAAGCTAGATACTCCCTGGGTCTGCATCATGACTGAAAAATACATGAAGGACGGAGCCCTTCTGAAGAAGCCCTGCTCTCCTACCTGGGCTTTCATCAAGAGAAATATCGACCTTGTTAAAAGCCAATGTACAAAGATAATCCAGTCCGATACCATGACTCAGGTGTGGCACGACAAGTGGCTTGCGAGCCTTTCTGTTCAAGAAAATGACCCTACATTCACACCTCCTTCTGGTCTTGACGACTTAATTGTTGCAAGCATGGTCCTTGACAATGGTGATTGGGGCCACTCCTTCGTTGATTCATGCTTCCCTAGCGGTGTTAAGGACTTGGTCTACCTTACTCCCCCACCCAGACAGTCTCTGGGTCCAGACAGCTGGGCATGGACACACGATCCCACCGGAATGCTAACTACAAAATCAGCATATAAGTGGCTCCACAACAACATGGACGTCTCAGTTCATGGGGACTGGCACAATGTGTGGCATCTAAAAGTCCTCGAGCGAATAAAGATCTTTTCCTAGCTCTTGCTGCCCAAAGCCCTTCTGAACAATAAGGAGAAGATAAGGTGACCTATCATGGTAGATAGTACCTGCCCTGCTTGCAACAATGCGAAGGACTCGCTTCTCCACTGCTTCAGGGATTGTCCTATTATCAGACCCATCTGGGAGGAGATTGATACGGAACCCAGTTTCTTTTCCTTGACCAAGGATGCTTGGATTTCTACAATTATCTATCCTACTGCGCACAACTCACAAGTCGCGTTATTCCTTGTAGCCTGCTAGCACATATGGCAGGTGAGGAACGACCTTGTCCATGCTGGGAAGAAGCCTCATACTCAATCCAGGGCCGCCTTCATCAAATAATGCACAAATACTATCTCAGAGACGTGGAACACTCAAAGAAAATCCACAACAAATAGGGACTCCACTTCCTCCATCTGCATTACTGGCTATGACCACATTGTGTTCACTGATGCCTCCTTCCATCCGTCAACATGAGGAGCAGGCTTAGGCATTTTTGTCATGACCAATTCAGGCGTGCCCATCCTCGGCATTAGGAAACCCTTCTATGCTAGCTCGCCAACCTTGGCTAAGACATTGGCTATTGTCCATACAACACGCATCAACAGCGAAATAAACTTGGGAAAAGTCCACATCCTTTCAGATGCCCAAGCAGCAGTACGTCATCTCTCATGCTCACATCCCCCGCCCCTTCTCCAGTCACTATGGAGGCAATTTTGGGATACATGTAGTGGAAATGTTCACCTCGACGTTGAACTGCAATACATCCCTCACACACTGAACGTTGTTTCGGATGCGATAGCAAAACAATCTCTTTCTAGTAATTTTGTTCTTTCTTTCCATCATTCCATGTTGGATTGGCTTCAGCATGTGAAAATCAACCCATCTACATCTGAACCCGCTTTAGAGAATGGGATGAATAATATTTAAGCTCTAGTTCCTCCAAAAAAAAAGATAGAATCTCACCATGTGGGAAATGGTACTATCAATGATGAGTTTTGTTGATCTTCTGACTTCCTTTTGGGGATATTCTCTAGAAAACACAATGTTTACACATAACGACGTACCATTTAAATGGATTTAAAAGACATCATATGAGATATGGATTGAGAAATGTCCCAATGTGTCTATTATGAAGATTTAAGGATGTGAAACTTATGGAATAAAATAGTTACACTTAACCATGTACCTTCTAAATCAGTTCAAAAGTCATCATATGAGATATGGAATGAAACATCCCAATGTGTCTTTTATGAAAATTTGGGGATGTGAAGCTTATGTGAGAATGTAGTTTCTTGAAAAATTTGCACCCAAATCAGATAAATGTTATTTTGTTGAATATTATAAGGAAACCAAAGGATACTACTTTTATATTCTATTTGACAATAAAGTGTTTATTGGCAGGGATTCTATATTACTTGAAAATGAACTTTTTTTCAAAGGAAACACTAGGAGGAAATTAGAACTCAAAGAAGTTTGAGACTAATAAGAAAACATTAAACCTACAGGGGTACAAAGGGAACAAGAAGAATCACAAGAAATTGTGGAATCTCAAGTTCCTCTTGTAGCACATAAACCTTGTAGATCTAGTAGGACACACTTTGAGCTAGAGAGATTTGGATATCTCACGACTCAATAAGGATATGAGTTGGTCATAAATTATGATGAGTCAACAACCTATTTAGAAGGTATCAAGGGATCAATTTCTGAGAAATGGCTTGAGGCCATGAGATCTGAGATGGACTCCATGTACACCATCAAGGTATGGACCTTGATGGATTCGCCTAAAGGGGTAAAATCCATAGGTGCAAATGGGTCTTCAAGAAGAAGAACAACATGTATGGTAATGCACAAACCTATAAAGGAAAATTGGTTACAAAATGTTTTAAACAAGTTCAAGGTGCTAACTATAATGAAACATTTTCACCAGTTTCCATGGTTAAATCTATTAGGATCACAATTTCCATCGCAACTTATTATGACTACGAGATTTGAAAAATGTATGTTAAAACCACTTTCCTTAACAAGAATCTTCTTGAGGATGTGTACATGAGACAACCCAAAGGTTTCATACTTCCAACATAAGCCAATAAAGTCTATAAGCTACAAAGGTCAATCTACGGATTGAAGCACGACGTCAAAATGAAGATGAACCCTGTGTTTACAATAAAGTTAGTGGGAGCACAATTGTATTCCTTATATTGTATGTAGATAACATACTATTGATGGGGAATGGCATCCCTACTCTACAGATGGTAAAAACCTGAATGGTAGGTATCTTCTCCATGAAGGACTTAGGTGAAGTATCCTATATCTTAGGAATTAATATATATAGAGATAGATCTAGGACTTCGTGGCCTAAGCCAGAGTACATACATTAACAAAGTGCTGAAAAGGTTCAGCATGCATGACTAAGTGAGAGGAACTTTACCATTTTCTCATGAAATTAACCTCTCTAGAGCCCAATGTCCTAGTTGTTGTGAATAATGGGAACACATGAGTAAGATTCCAAATGCATATGTAGTTGGACCTATCATGTATGAAATGTTAAGCACTGATCCCGATGTCTTGTATGCTTTGAGCATGACGAGAAGATATCAATCAAATATTGATGAAGGTCACTAGACTGCCGAAAAGAATGTCCTTAAGTACTTGAGAAGAATTAAGGATTAGTTTTTTGTTTATGGTGGTGAAGAAGAGTTAGGTGTAAAGGGTTACACCTATGGAAGCTTCAAAATAGAAAAAGATGATTATTGATTGCAATTTGGATTTGTGTTTTGCCTTAACACCAGAACTATGAGCTAGAAAATTTCCAAGCAAGAGACATTTGATGATTCTACAATAGAATTTGAGTACATTGCTGCCTCCAGCGCAATATAGGAAGTTGTTCGAATGAAGAGGTTCATCGGTGAACTTCGAATGGTTCCAACCATTAATGACAAAGTAGATTTGTATGGTGACAATAATGGAGCTATTTCACAAGGTAAGGGACCAAGATCACATCAAAATTCTAGGAATATACTTTGGCATTTCCATCTCATGTGAGAGATTGTACAATAAGCAGATGTCAAGATTTGTAGATTACATATTGAGAGCAATGTTGTTGACCCACTAAAAAATCTTTTTCTCAATAGAAACATGATGGTAATGTTAGATCACTTGGGATTAGATTCATGAGTGATTGGCTCTTAGTGCAAGTGAGATTCTATTAGTATGTATGCCTAGAGATCCAATCATGTGATGATTTGATTAGGACACTATGTACTTGATTTGATTTATAATAAATGCACTATTTATGTTTTCTGATTATGAGATAATGGTATAACATAATACATGTCTAAATAATGATGTTACTAGATGAAATATGGTTTGGGTTTACGAATTGAACATGGGATCATGTGTATGATAAGAGTATATACATTCTCATTTTTTCCCTAGTCTGATATTATTGTGAAATTAAAATACACAACAATAATGCTTAAGATGAGATTGTGTGTAGATTGATGAATATGTCTCATTAGTCATGATATGGGATATCGAGTCAAACACATAGGCACTTGTTAGAGAACAATTTATTGGATAGATCCACCTTGAGAGTTATACATGAACCATTGAATAGTGGTTAAAATAATCTCTCAAAGTGATAGTGGTGATTGTGGTTCATAGACTTGAAGTCACTACAATGATCACATGTCATTTGATTGACTTAAAAACCATCCAACATGTCCTTGAATAACGGTTTCCATATAAGTCGGGCTTAGGAATGTTGTGACATGGGTATTCTTGTGAGTCACGTAGGTGGGATTTGTCCCTCCTATTGGGGTGATATCCTGGCCACTTGATAAGTGAGATTGAGAAAAACATGCCAATGCTTATGTGAATCAATATGTGATATTGAGCTTACATGAATCTCAACAATCTAATCTAGTTCAGGAAACATAGTTCGAATGCTAAGAGGATGATGATGCGATACCTTTTGTTCAATCTAGATATCTTTGAAAAACAAACTATATGATTACTGTAATGATAATCACAAGTTTATGTTGAAGTTGTCCTTCAACTAATCAAATTACTTGGGTAGAAATGACGTGTTGCTAGATACTGCTCATTGCTTGTCATAATGTGGTTATGGACATCACTACCTACATAATATGGAGCCTATAGGGTCACACACATATGATGGACATGGAAAAGGATTTTAATCATGGACAAGACTTAACTTGGTTACAAAAGTGTTTAGGTAATCCAAATGAATAATACTAGTTGTCAGTCGATCGATTAGAATGTCCAGTCAATTGACTGTAAAGCTAGTCAACCGATTAGAGTGTCTAGTTGATCGATTGGACTTCACTACCTCTAGCCAATGGAACCAACTACTTGACTGATTGAAATGTTCAATTAACTAACTGAGAAATGTTTCCAATGGTTGATTAGAGTAACTATTTGACCAAATGGAGTGTCCACTCGACCAACTGATTCAAATCAATGAGTTTTAATGGGTCAAACAATTAGTGATAGTTGTAATGACGTACATTAATTATTGCAATAAAACCAGTGGTATAGCATCACTGAACACAAGACAATCAACCGATTTGATTATCCAATCAACCAACTAACTGTGTACATCTAGCAGTCCAATCGACTGACTGGATAGTCTAGTCAATCGATTGGGTGTGAGCAACACCACAAAGCCACAAGACTTGACCCTTCTTCTCCCAGGATTTTTGGAAGCCCTAGCCCATCCACTCCTATATAAAGAGGGGGTGGCCAAGACTCTCAACACATACTTGATTTTTCATAGTTGTGGTAGTGTGAGAGACCAAATTGTCTTACCCTTAAAAGAGAGAGATACAACAGGAGAAGGAAGTTGATGCTAGCACGTTGACAAATGAAGGGGCAACTCCTTCCTAAAGGCTCAAAAAGCACACTTTGGAGTTCCCAGTAGTCCATGTGGACTATGTAGAGGTGTGGAAGCTTTTGTTACTATGCAAGGAGGATGTATTCAACCATCATCGGTGGTGCTACACTAGGAGGAAACCATGGACTATCATCCGTGTGCTTCTGAAGACGGAAGCACATCTTCATACAAGACTAGTCGTTGGACTTTCTTTTGGACAATGTATATCTTGGACCCTTTTTCCTAATACATTGTTGTTAATGCCATTTTCTAGTTAGAAAATATGAATAGAAATTCTTAGTTTCGCTACATACTCTGTCTCCATATTCACAACAATGTTATGATTATTATAGGCAATCTTCCTCTCTAGTTTTGTATGAAAAATCAATATGCCATGTTGTTCTTGTTGATATCGGGCCCCAAACAACGTAGCAATGATATTGCTATTTTTCTTGTACCTATGATTGATGACTTAAAGAAACTACGAGGAGATGGTGTGATGACCAGTTATGCTTTGCGTAGATGATACATCTTGTTTGCATGCTATGCTATTTTGTACTATTAATGAATTTATAGCATATGAGAATTTTTCTGGATACAACATCAAATGATCAAAAGCATGTATTATATATGAGGTGAACATTGATTCATTATGACTGGAATATGGATGCAAGATGGTATATCATATTCATTGAAGGTTTCTTCCAAAAGTACATCCTTATTAGAGGTTGTGCAAAACATTCCATAACTCAATTGAGGAACATAATACCCCTCAAACTATATACATGGAGGATGTTTAGGAAAGTGTAATAGATATTATCAATGTATTTGGTAAGAGATCACAATGTACTATTCCCACACAAAGTGACAAATATTTATTAAAGAAGAGGTCAATGTTCTAGTATCTTCCTTATTGGAGTTCTTTGACAGTTAGGCATTGTATCGATGTGATGCATGTGAGGAAAATATCTATGATAACATCATTAGTATTGTGTTGAATATACCATGTAAGAATAAAGATGGCATCAAGTCCAGAATGGACCTATGTGGAATGGGTATAAGGAAATAATTAACAATAGAAGATAGAAACAATAAAAAAAATATCTACCTCATGCTTGATACACATTGTCCAGTCAGGGGAAGAGAACTTTTTGCGAGTACTTGCTTAATGTTAGGGTACCACGTGGATACTCTTCAAATAATGTAGATTTGAATTAATGAAGGATATGAAGCTGATAGGTCTTAAGTTTCATGATTGTCACCCTCTAATGTAGTAAATATTTCTTGTGGCTATTCAATCTATACTGTAGAAGCATGTAAGGTTTGCAATGGCTAGACTTTATTTCTTGTTCAACATTATGGATCAAAGTTATCGATCTCAATAAACTTGATAAGTTTCAAAGAGAAGCGGTTGTTATCATGTTCTATCTTGAGATGTATTTCCATCCATTCTTCGAAATAAGAGTACATCTTGTTGTCTATTTGACTAGGGAAGTGAAATTGTTGGGTCAGGGTTTCTTGCATTAGATATATCACTACTACTGATATTATTATGTCATCATTTTTTTCAAGGGAAATTGACGACATAACATATCTCGTTGATTCCTTAAAGCAAACTACCTCAGTTGGATAACTGAGAAAACACAGACTATGCTTTCTTTATCTTGAAGGTTGTTTCACAAAGAAAACAACAAGATGGATAGCCAAGGAAACATCAATTTTGTGCAAATTTTTGGGAGGCATTTTATTTGCCTCCCAAAACACTATTTCATCTGTTTCTAATACAATAATTGAAAAGATAAAAAGCATAACCCTTAGTGTCTATGTCATCAAGTTTCACTACACTACCAACAAGAAAGAGATATGCACCAAACGTCTTGCAAAATATCCCCCCCCCCCAAATTGGATTCTCACCTCAGTTATCATGACCTAAACCGAAGACATAGATTTTTTTTTATATGCATCATTAGTCATTGGTTTTTTCATAGTTAACTGAAAATATAGATTCATGTAACACAAGTTTTTTCAGTGGTTTGTCCACTTTTAATTGATGATATAGGTTACATTGATGGTTTTGTTACTATAATTGACGTGATACATTTTACTTAAACCCCACGAGAAACCCCTCTTTCTCCTCTCTATGTTTCTCAAGACCATAGCCTCTTTGGAGACTTTCTTCTACTGCCACTACCATCGACGCCCCCAACCATGATTCTTCTTCTCAACAACTCCCATTGACACCTCGAGCTCCTCCACCGTCTGCCATTGCTAGTCAAGACTTCCATCTCCTCCACCAACATCCACATCCCTTCTCCTCTACTGCTACCCTATTCTCCTCTGTCGTCTGCCTTTCCCTTCTCCTCCGCTGGCCACCCTTCTACTACTCATTCTGTTTCTCCAAATCCACACCAATGCCGACACAAACTCCTAGCAAGTGCGAGGTACTGATTAATCCCATTTTTTAGTGGATGTACCATGTACCATGTGTATGCACCCCTTCTATTTGCTACTATTTTGGTGATTGCTTTTATCATTTTTAGTTGTTTCTTATTTTGTTGGCTACATAGTTATTATTCCTTATCAATTGATGTGCTTCTAATTCTACTGCCTAATTTCTTGAATTATGTCGATAAGAACTCTAGAATTGTATTTAACAATAACTTTATGATGCATGAATGTGATGATTGTATAAAATTGTTATGCTGCATGAGTTTTGATAAAATTCTATTTTTTTGGCTTTGTATAGAATAATATCTAAGTCCCAAGAAATAATTTGTGTATTCTTAGTCTGATATAAGTTTTGAATTGGTATTTTTTTGTTTAAATATTATATGATTAATATGTAAGACCTAATATATAAAACCTAATTCGTGAATTATAATATCTAAACCATAATTTCTAGACCCTAATATGTACAAGATAATCTAAAAATTCTAATATATAAACCCTAATTTCCAAATGACAAGTTTGGCCTAGACACACATATGAGATTTACTCATTAGGGCCTTGGATAGTCCCTGATTTAGGATTGTTCTTGAGTACTACATTTCACCTAGGATGTAAGTGTGTAATGCATGTTCGATTCCATTAAATATCGACAACATTTCCCCTATTGTTCTCTGTGTACATTTGTATGAGGGTATTTTCCCATGTACATCGGTGTACTTGGAGAAATGCAGGGAAATGTTGCCAAAAATTATAGAAATCGAATGTGCATTATACACTTAATAATGAGATGATGTTCTAAAGATTGGTATAGGTGGTACACATTCCTCAATGTGAATGCTAATAGTGATTAGGGCTCAATTCAGACCTATTTTTTATGAAATTAAATTATTAGTGAACACTTGTTGAGATACTCATTTCCCAACTGATCATAGAATGGATCGATCATGGATGTCTAATCCAAATCGTTATACTCTCAAGTTTATTAGTGGTCTCAATGAGTTTCTAAAAATTGTAGAGGAACATAGAAAACAACCTAGAGATAGGTCTATTTCCCCTGTAGGGATTGTACTAACAACTTGAAAGCTAACACTGTTGACATGACCAAAGATCATGTTATGTGAAATGGGACTGTGCATGGCTATACAGAATGGTAATTTCATGGAGCTATTCCTAGTATGAGATCAAAAAATGTTAGTAGTTGTAGTTGTGTCAAAGCAGAAATGGTTGTTGATGTTGATGTGAACGAACCAATTCCAATTGACATGCTTGATGTGATGCTAGATAGTTGCGGGGTAAATGTTACCGATCCACCTCTCTTATTTCAAAACATTATTTATGATGTTGAGAAACTATTACGCTTAGATTTTACTAAGTTTATAAAGTTGAGGGCTATGTTGAGATTGTATACTATGAAGGCTAACAATATATGGAGCAACAAAAGCTTCACCTCTCTATTATTGTTGTTGAAAGAAACTCTTCCTGATGACAACAAGGTTTAGTTATCAAGATATGAAACAAAAAAGATGTTGTTCCATTGGGAATGGATGCTAAAAAGATACATGCATGCTCGAATGACTGTGTGGTTTTTCAAAAGGACTATATCAATATGAAAGAATGTCTGAAATGTGGGGCATCTAGGTACAAAAGGACGACATTAGGTAAGACCAAAACCAGGTCTCTTGCTACGGTAATGTGTTATTTTTCTATAATACCATGGTTTCAATGTTTGTTTGCTAATACCATAGATGCACAAAATTTACCTTGACATGCATAGGTAAATAGAAACAACGATGGTATTCTATGACATACGTCTGAATCTCCATAATGAAAGAAGATTGATTTATTGTATCTCAAATTTGGTGACGAAGCTAGGAATATAAGACTTGTAATTTGTATTGAGGGGATGAATATGTTGACCTAGAGGTTATACATTACCTATATTTTGATGATGACTTAACCATTCCATTCATATGTATCTAATATGTGCGTTTAAGATTGTTTGCAGGTATTAGGTACATGAAAAGGATCATATATACAAAGCCCTAGAATGGGCCAAGTGCAAGCCAAAATGGCTACAAGTGTGCAATTTAGGATTTCTATGTAAATGACCTTAGAACATCCATGTAATCACTTGTATTGATGAATTGCCTTGTAACTTAGAAGAGAAAAATGTTTGGGACAAAATTCACCAAGTGCTAATCACTTTTATTGCAAATTAGAAAATCAATTATAGGCACTTGGTCAGTCGAGTTTCCCTAGCCTGAAACTCGACCGATCAACCTTGGTCGATTTTCTGAAGATTGCATCGATCGAGTTGTGCACCCACAGAACTCGACCGATCGGGTAGCAGGCCATTTCCAGTTGAAATGGTCGGTCGAGTTTCCTCAGGACAAACTCGACCGATCCTTTGAATATTGGTTTGCCTGTTACTTGATCGGTCGAGTTACACCCATTAGAACTCGACCGATTGCACTGTTCGGAGTTTGCAGAAAAAGTAATATGACCGTTGGTGAATTGTTTTGGGCAAAAATAGAGCCGTTTTCTTGAACAAAAAATTACTAGTTTTCCACCCAAGTGTCCCACAACATAAAGGGCCACCCTCAACTATAAATATAACCCCTTGGACTTCATTCCAAGCTGCTCTTCTATTGCAAACTTGGTTCTAGCCTAGTTGAGAGTGTTCCAAGCCCTTGAACCCCTTTCTCTCTCTACCTTCAAGATAAATTCGTGAGTTAAGAGTGAGTTAGGTCCCTATGTATGAGAGCTATCCTTTGTTATATGTGCATCTCTCCTTTCTCTCTTCCTACCTCCAAATCCCATTGAAGATTGATTGAAGCTACTTCTCCAAGTGAAAGAGGACTTGTTGTTTTTCTTCTCCGAGTGAAGGGGAAGATGTGTTGCTGATCTTCAAGAGTGAAGATAGCTCGTTGCTCCAGGTCCCTTGGTGAAGGGAAAACGTGGAGAAGCTCTCCAAGTGAAGGAGAGGTGCAAGGCAAAGCTCAAGTGAGATAGGTAAATCCTGCAAGGCTGAAGACAAAGGTAAGATTGGGTAAGTCCTTTGAAGAAGGCTGAAGAATCTTGCTTTGTGGGTAAGTACTTGGATAGGTAGAAGATCTTAGCTTGAGAAATTAAGCCCTTGGTTGTGTGGTTTATGTATCTTGTAATCTTATTGTGATATATAAGAGAACCAAGTTGCAAATCCTAGAGTCTAACCAACTCTAGGTAGTGGACTGACATCGCTCCTATGTTTAGGACGTGGAACCACTCTAAACCACCTGTCCAAGTGCTTGCTATTCATTGTCTCTTATCCTTGCTTTGAATGCTAGATTAGGACATCAAATTATTGCTTGCTTTAGTTTTTGCAATACAATTAAATTGGTGGTCTAATTGATTTTGTGAAGTGTGTGTAGATCTATTCACCCCCCCTCTAGATCCCATTGATCCAGAAGAATCCATATAGAACATTAAGAATCCAACATAGCACTTGGCATGTCATGATTCTTATATATAATCTTCCTCCATGGTTGTGTATGAAGAATAAATATGTCATGATGCCTTGTTGATATCAAGCCCCAAACAACCTAGCAATGATATTGATGTTTACCTTGAACCTTTGATTGATGTCCTAAAGAAACTATGGGGAGAATGTGTGATGACTTATGATGATTTGTGCGAAGAGATATTTAATTTACGTGCTATGTTGTTTTGCACTATGAATGACTTTCCTGCTTATGGTAACTTGTCTGGCTACAACATCAAAGCAACCAAGGCATGTCCTACATGTGAGGAAAATACAGATTCTATTAGACCAAACCATGGTGGTAATATTGTATATCTTAGTCATCGAAGGTTTCTGCCAAAGGTGCATCCGTACTGAAAGTTGCACAAAACATTGAATGGATCAATTGAGGAACGTAATTCCCCTAAACCTATGTTGGGGTTGGATATTCATGTGAGATTAAATAAGTTGTAAATCATTTTGTTAAGAGACCGTGTACTACTCCTACATGTGAAAAGTCTTTATTAAAAAAGATGTTGATATTCTGGGATCTTCCTTATTGGGGTTCTTTGACAGTTCAACATTGTATGGATGGCATGCTTGCTGAGAAAAATGTTTGTTATAGCATTATTGGAACTCTATTGAATATACCTGATAAGACTAAAGATGGCATCATATCTAGAATAGACCTATGTGAAATGGGTATAAGGAAAGAATTAACAAAAGAAGTTACCAAAGGTTACAAAACATATGTACCTCTTTCTTGTTACACCTTATCTATAAAGGAGAAGAGAACTTTTTGTGAGTGCTTGTGTAATGTTAAGGTACCATAGGGATACTCAATCAATATCCATATATTGCTATCAATAAAGGATCTAAATCAATGAGTGTCATACTCTAATACAACATTGATTGCCTATTTCTATTCAAACTATTCTTCCTAAGCACGTAAAGTTTGCAATCACTAGGCTTTGCTTCTTCTTTAACACTCTATGCAGCAAAACAATGGATTCCACGATTCTATATGAGTTGAAAAGAGAAGTAGTTGTTACCATGTGCCAACTTGAGTAGTATTTCCCCCCTTTATTCTTTGATATCATGGTGCATCTTGTTGTCCATTTAACTAGGGAAGTGAAAATGTTGGGTCCAATTTTGTTGCACTGGATCTATCCTTTTGAGTGGTACATGAATGTTTTTAAAGGTAATGTTCCATACCATTGTCGGCCGGAAGGGAGTATCATTGAGGGCTATGTTTCTAGGGAGGTTATAGACTTTTGCAATGACATTTTGAGCTGCAAAAAAACTCATGATAATATTATGAATCTTGATGTTTGTTCTGAGAAAGGTACTTTGAAAGAATGACAGATAGATATCAATCATGGGTAGTGGGAACACACAAATTTGTATGTTTTACACATCATTGATGATGTGAATATTTATATCACTGAACACACCAATATCCCCAAGCCAGTTCAATGTGGCTTGCTAGAGAGCATAATCAGACATTTATTAGGTTCTTTGAAGAGAAAGTATTCAGTCAACTATATCAAACCCAAAATAATATTAAAAAAACTATCAAATGGCTAACGTATAAGAAAACGACACACATTTCATCTTACAAAGGGTTTGACATAAATGGATTTTCATACTACACAACATGTCAAGATGATTAGAGTATTATCTAAAATAGTTGGTTCACCCTTCAACCATTTTCATTGTATTTTTATAGTGCCAAGCATAAGAGTTCACGTGAAGGAAAGATGCCTTATTATGGAGTCATTGAAGATATATGAGAAATTGACTACGTAGAGTTTAGAGTACCATTGTTTAGGTGAAATTGGGTTGATAACAACAATGGAGTTGTAGTTGATGAACTCAATTTCACATTTTTGAATTTTGAGTGGACATATGAGAAGGATGAATCACTCATCCTGGCATCATAGGAAAAGGAGGTATTCTATATCGACGATCCTACAAAACAAAATTAGTCTGTCATTCTTCAAGGGAAAAGACAATTCATTTTAGATCATTTTTATGAAGAAGAGTACTATTAAAAGTATGATGACTCTAATCCATTCTCTGTTGGCCTACCAAGTGCAAATGTTGAGTTTAACACTGGTGACTATATAATGAAGATCACACAAAAGGGATATTAGTTTAAGTTATATTGCATGTTATATTTTTAATATTATTTGCATTATATAACATGTTTATTTTTTCATATGTGGTCTAACTTTATCATATGTTATCTGACTTTTTCATATGTGATCTGACTTTTTCATATGTTTACTTTTGATTTTATAGATGGCATATGACCAGGAGCACAATGATCCTGAGCGTGATAATCCTAAGCGTGAAGATCCTGCTAGGCCTCCTAACTAGGGTGATGATGGTGCTGATAAATCTAAATGTAGGAGAGGGATAACTTTGCTAAAAGTGCCTCAAATAGAAATGGGAAGAAGGGCACCATTGAAGTTAATGAACTAGTCATGTTAATAACTAAAGAGTTCATCAGCTATTGTGGGGTCCTTGGTTGAAGCAAAGTGTCTCTCTGTGTCATGGATTGGAGACAAGCGAGTAAAACGATAAAAACCTCATCTAAAGGGAGTTAAAGGTGAGTTATATGAGTTTACATATTTATAGTCTTATCCTATTCTTTTTTTTCATGTTTCTAAAATGTAGTGAATGTTGATCCATTTTAGTGTTTGTACGATATTGATGAAAAGTTGCATCACAAGAATGTTATGCATCTCGTCGGGGGAAGATAGAGAGATTGACAGAAATCCTTACAAGAGATTACATATTTGGATACAAGAAGGATAAGGACCTCACTATTAAATTGCTCTATCTTTATAAAAAGATTGGATAGACTTTGTTGACTAGATAAAAACATATGCATTCAAGGTATTAAATCGATTACATTCTAAATTTTTTATGATTAATTAGGAATAATCAATAAGACAATTCACGATGCTAAAAAAGAAAGGCGTGAGAAGAATGTACACAACCACTGGTTGGGTTTAGGTCATTATGTTATATGTCAACATTTGAGAGAGAAAGAGCAATGTATTTCTACTTCTACTCCTTCTACTGTTGAGTCTTCTAGTGCTTTTGGACGATTGACTTACTATTTGGAGGGGATATATGCAAGGAAAAACAAACCTAGAGAAATTCCCATCCAAGAAACATAGGAGATGGTTGTAAAAATTGGTAAATTTCTTAGTCTCACAATGCATGTTTGTATTCTTTTTTCCTTGGATTGTTAAGTCTTACTGATTAGTCATTTTTGATGATGAATAGTTGGATTTGGGTGAGCAAAAAAGGGAGGGCAATTTCATCTCTCTAGACACACACGATGAACTGATAGTTGCTCTAGGGACGGAAGAGCACCCTGGGCATGTTAGGGTCGTCAGAGATGGGTTTGGGCAAAAAATGTTTTTTGGCTCATCCCAATAAAAGTGGAAATATGTCAAGAAAGGGGGAATGGACCAGGAGGATGTGCAAAGATTGATACATGCATCCTTTGAGGCATTTAAGGCTTCTCCGGTGGTGCAAGCTTCTTTGTAAGTCACAGATCCTTTACAATGTCACATGCCCATGGAGGGTATTGGGAGTAGTCCTTTGGACCCATACATTACAATCGAGGTAAGATTCAATTTAAGTCAATTTATATATACTTTGTGATAAACTAATCTATCAAGTCAATATATATGTGTGTAAATTTAAATGTTGTGCTTCATAAAATTATAGGGGGCCATAAAGTGTCATCTTTCCATCGATGATCCGTCATACAATATCATGGTAGATGGTGATGTTTTTCCAAATGTTGACACAGTTCATGGTGTTCTCCTTCCTGTTGATCATGTTCATATGAACGTCATATGTGTCATTCCATAAAAGCACCCAGAAGCCACCACAGTTAGAGAGGTAGATGCCAAATTTACTACATGGCCTAAACAACTCATCATATAGGTTAAAGTATGACAAATTTGTTACATCAAGCGCTCTAGGGGGGTGAATAGATCTTCAAAAATCTCACAAAATGAATTAGACCACCAAATTATATTAGGTGCATAAACTTAAACATTCAGCCAATTTGAGATCCTAACTAACATTCATAAGAAGGGTGAGCGACAAGGAAGAACATACACTTGGACAAAGTGGTTTAGTGTGGTTCCACACTTAAAACTAGAAGTGAGTCAGTCCACTACCTAGAGGTGGTTAGGCTCTAGTGCAATCTTGATGCTCTTATATTTATTCATAAGATTACAAGACAAAACCACATTCATCCAAGGACTTAATACCTCAAGCAAGGATCTTCAACCTACCGAAGGAACTGACCCACTTGAACCAGGGAGTCTTTAGCCTTCAATAAGGACTTACCCACTCCATCTTCAAGTATTTGGCCTTCAAGGAATTACCTATCCTTCTTGAACATCTTCCTTACCTATCTCCTTCATTTGGAGATCTGGAACACCATGCCTTCTTCAACCTTGAAGAAGAACAACTCCTTCTCCTTCACTCGGAGAAGATTTTCAACCTTTTCCTCAAAGGAAAGGGGGTACAAAGATGGAGGTGGAGAGCTTTACATGGATACAAGAGGTAGCACCCTTACAACAGATCCTAACTCACTCATACTCACATATTTGACTTGAAGGTAGAGAGAGAAAGGGGCTCAAAGGTGTGCATCCTCTCAATTAAGCAAGAACCAAGTATATATGGAATGAGCGACATTGGAATGAATTCCAAGTGGTCCTATTTATAGATGAGGGTGCCCCTTTGAGTTGGGGAACACTTAGGGTCGAATTATAGATATTTTTTCCCAAGGAAATAGATCTATTTTCTACCAAACAAGTCACCAACAGTCAGAATCACTTTTTCTGCAATTTCCGTACAATGCATTTGATCGAGTTTCAATAAAGGTAACTCGATCGATTGGGTAAAAGACAAACCCAAATTTTAAACCATCGGTCGAGTTTGTCTTGAGGAAACTTGACCGACCAATGAAATTTGTGTTTGGTCAGTAACCCCATCAGTCGAGTTTTGTGAATGCACAACTCGACAAATGCACTCTCCAAATAATTGATCCAGTGGATCGGTCGAGATTGTAACTCGACCGATCAACAACATATGATCGATTTTCCAAAGTGCATCTAAAGTGATTGAAACTTGGTGCAAAGTGTCCCAATCAATTTTCTCATCTTATTTACAAGCCATATCATCAATACAATTGATTACAAAAATCTTCTAAGGTCATTCACATGGATTTCCAAAATTACACACTTGTATAGCTTTTGACTTGAATTGTAGCAAATTAGGGCTTGAGCAATTTGATCCTTTTCATGTACCTAACACCTGAAATCAATCTTGAATACACATATTAGATACATATGAATGGAATGGTTGAATCATTATCAAAATATGGACAATGTATACCATCTAGGTCAACATTCTCCCCCTTTTTGACAATGACAAACCATTCCTCAAGCATAGTGAAAAGGATATGGAAATCATACCTTTGCCTTGTGAATTTGGGGGGATTCTAGATTTGAACAATGTGAATTGCTCCCCCTCAATCTATGCTTACTTTAACCTGCATAGTTAGTCTATCTACACAAAGCAATTTGAACATACAAGTACTAACATACAAGTACTATATGGACCTTTGCGAGTCACATGATAAACCATGTAAAATGAACAAGAAAAGGATCTCATAAGCAATGAACAACAGTATGAGAAAGAATAGCAATATGATTGAGTTTCAAGACATTAAAATTCTCTCCCCCTTTTGACATTATCAAAAAGTAGGGGGGTAGAAGAGCATAGAATCATGTCTTCTACAAACATAATCAAGCAGATAATCATAAATGAAATCTCATATCATATGTCAGCCAGAGACAAAAGAAACACACAATCTCATTCATAATCAAAATATGGTGAAATATGGCACCAACTCATAATATATAACAGACAAAAGAGCAAGAGTACACAGAATATAGATTACAACTCAGAAGCATGTTCTCATGACAATAGCTACAAACAAGAAGCGATGAAAATTGAAGATAAAAATAGAACATCTCAGATAATGTGCCCAAATGTTTCTAATACAAAATAGCCTAGAAAGATATATATGATCAGCAGACTACACTAGAAACTAAGAAAAAACTAGACATCTAGACTATCTATGTCCACAACATCGTCATCATCATTAGCTCCAGGCTCGTAGTCCTCATCTCCATCTGAAGGTGCAACAACAATAGTGGCTTCCTCACCCGAATCACAATCGGAGCCATAACCATCATTAAAGGCATCCTCACCATCACCATCATCGTCGTCAGCAATAGCCTTAGCATTATCTTAGTTAGGCATCTCCTTGTCTGTAGGTGGACTGAAACCACGACCGGGCCAACGAGCTTTCTGCTCATTCCAAGTCATACCAAGAGCATAGAGATCATTGGCCTGAGGAAAGGATGGAGCAGAATTGCCAAACCTGGCAAGAAAGGTGGCCAAGGGGCCAGTAGGCAACGACAGGTACATGGGAGCAGAACCACCAGCAGTAGAGGGTGGAGGAGCAGCAGCAGAAGGCTCGGGGGTAGGGTAGTAATGATGATATGCATAAGAAGCATACTCACTACCGGGGAAAGGCTGGTAGGTGGGGTAGGGGTGTGTACATTATATGCTCATGTTTTACATGATTGAACATAGATCCTGGTGTAGGTGATCCAAGACCTGTTGGTTGTATACTTGTTAGTGCATCATGTAGCCCATACGGGTTTTATTAGATACACGAAACGAAGTACGACTAGGTCGAGGTGGTTTAGGAGGTGGAGCTCGGGAGGAGGAGGCAGGGGCCACAGAGGCAGAGGATGAGGGTGAAGAATCAGGTGTGAAGGAGGCAAAACAGGCACAAACTTCTAAATTGTGGTTTCACTGATACATACACCTTTCCTGGATAGCTTGTAATGATAGTTAGAAAAGAGTGATTTCTCAGTAGAAAATTGAAACAAACCACAAATCAGGGCTGGATAGGGTGGATGGGTGCCACTGGTGTTCTTACTAGAATCAAAATAGGTCATGTGGTGAAGAATGTATCTTGACCATTTTACTCTGATATTCTCAAGGATGCAGTACATTAAAACTGCAATGTTCTCTGCAATATCTGTTTGATTTTTCTTTGGATGGATGTTGTAGTTGATCACTAAGGCTAAGATATGCTTCTTGAGATTGAGGGAGGAGGAGGGTAGGGTGCTCTTCTTCTTGTATGGAACATTGAGTTTCTTCAAGTAGCGATGAATGTCAAGAAGAGTAAGCTCATTCAGCTTGTAGAAACCCTTAGGATCCAAAAGGTTGAAGTACTCATTGTAATCCTTGCACCAAGAGATATTCTCATCTCTGGAAAACAAGACATTTAGAAAATTCTCAGAGATTTGAGAACTCTTCCCGGTGATCATGGAAGTCAGGATTACTTGAGTATTCGGCGGGGGTACAAGGGTGCCACAATTCCAACGTAGGTTAGTGTAGAATTTGTGAACTACTTTTGTTCTAGTCATTGAATTATGAAAGTAGTCACGCTCATCAACCATGGCATAGAGGTGATGAATGGATAACAACTTAGCTACTTGGTCTATGACCGCTTGACGCCTAGGGCTAGGCTCAAACAAAGCTCTAAAAGGGAAAGGACTCCTAGGAAGAAGGTACTTATACCTATTTACAACTTCTATTGAGACAAATGAGGTGTCATCGAAAGGAATCAAGCAGTTAGATGAAGAAGACGAAGGGGCATTGCTGGGGCGGATCTCTTTCTTCTATGGGAGGGCATGAAGGTGAAAAGAAGGAGAACTAGAGATCAAACACACATAACAAGCCACAAAAACTGTCCAAACACCAACAAAGAGCATGAGGGGAGGTCTAGGGCAGCCTATCTAGGTTGGGAAAGGGCTAGTATAGGGAAGGTAAGGGTTTGGGTAGAGAGCTTAGGGCTAGAAGAAGGGGAATCACTCAGCTATTCTCTAGTTGAGAGGGAGAATAGTCGGCCGAACCCAACTGAAGCTGGCTTCAGCCCGCTGATCGATTGAGTACTGAGAGTCGGAAACTCGACTGATTGATCCATTTTAGAACAACTCTCATCCATGGATCGGTCGAGTTTGTCCAGGGGGAAACTCAATCGATGGTCAACCTGACCTAAAACCACCAAACTCAATTTCTAGCCATATGAATGCTAATTAAATTCATTTTTCGAGTATATTATGTATATTGAACATACTTAGGCACATATCACTCATCATTGAGTACTATTTAGCGATAAAACTCAAAATTCGATAAATGCCCAAAAACAAGTGAAACTAAGCATGTCAATAAGAAAATTATGCAATTTTAGCAATTTTAGGCAAGCAAGGTGAATAAAGCATGAGCAAGACATATAGGATAAAAGCAACTAGCTAGATAACATGTCAATATCATCTGAACAAATTATGAGTAGTTTAGATCTAATAAAATTAAATTACTCTCTAGCTAGAGGTTTAGTGAAAATGTCCAACTGATTTTCTGTGTCCACATGCGTGATATAAATATCCTTTTTGGCAATGTGATCACGAAGAAAATGACGACGAACCTCTATATGTTTAGCTCTACTATGCAATATAGGATTATAAAAAATATTAATTGCATTAGTATTATCACAATATATAGGAGAAGCATCAACATGTATGTTAAACTCTTGGAGCATTTGCTTCATCCATATGACTTAGGCACAACAACTCCCGACTACAATGTACTCAACCTCAGCAGTTGATAATGCCACAATGCTCTATTTCTTAGAAAACCAAGACACCAAGCATGGTCCTAGAATCAAGCAAGTGCCACTTGTGCACTTTCTATCAACCAAACAACCCGCGTAATCAACATCACTATATGCTATAAGTGTAAAGTCCCTTGACTTAGGGTACCATAGACCAAAGTTTTGAGTTTTGGCTAAGTACCTTAAAATCCTCTTAATAGCAATAAGATGTGATTTCCTAGGACTTGATTGAAATCGGGCACACTAGCCAACACAAAACATAATATCAAGTCTAGAGGCAGTTAAATAAAGTAATATTCCAATCATACCTCCATAGAGCTTCTCATCTACCTTCTGAACTTCTTCATCTCTATCAAGTTTGGCAGTGTTGGACATGGGTGTGTCCATTAGCTTCATGTTCTCCATTCCAAAGCATTTAAATAGCTCATTGGTGTACTTGCCTTAGTTGATGAGGTTTCCATATTTTTTTTGCTTGATTTGGAAGCTGAGGAAGAAAGTAAGCTCACCCATCATGCTCATCTCGAACTCACTCTGCATAAGAGAACTAAACTCCTTGCAAAGATCAACATCATTCCCACCAAATATGATATCATCAACATAGATTTGAATGATAAGAAAATAGCTAGCAGTGTGTTTTAGAAATATGGTAGAATCAACTTTGCCCATGACATAGCCATTGTCTAACAAAAAGTTCTTTAATTTCTCATACCAAGCTCTAGGTGCTTGTTTGAGTCCATAGAGAGCTTTTTGTAGAAAGTAAACATGGTTAGGCGACTTTTCATTTTCAAATTCCGGAGGTTGAGCAACAAATACTTCCTCCTTGAATGTACCATTCAAAAAGACACTTTTAACATCCATTTGATATAGTAAGAAATTTTTATAACTAGCAAAAGCAAGTAGCATTCTAATAGATTCAAGTCTAGCAATAGGAGCATATGTTTCATTAATATCAATACCTTCCCGATGATTGTAGCATTGTACCACTAACCTTGATTTGTTCCTTCCCACCTTGCCATTTTCGTCAAGCCTGTTGTGGTAGACCCACTTGGTGCCAATTATTTTTCTATCATTTGGTCTTGGCACTAGAGTCCACACATGATTCTTCTCGAATTGCTCTAGTTCCTCCTGCATGGCTAGGATCCACTTATCATCTCCAATAGCTTCCTTGATGTTCTTTGGCTCCAGTTGTGAGATGAAGGCAATGTCTATTTGTTCTTTGTTGTAGGCAGCTCATGTCTTCACTCTCTCGAATGGGTTTCCAATGATTAGCTCTTTGGGATGATTCTTTGCGAAGGGAGGAGTGGGATCCTTCATCTCTTCATCTTCTACTTCAACCACCTACTTACCTTTATTGTCGATGTTGAGATCTTTCAAGATAGCAATTAAGTCATATGCAATATCATTATCAACAACATTCTTTCTAATAGCAAGGTTAGATTCAATAAACTTAGCATTAATAGATTCTTCAATTTTATACAGTTCAATATTAAAAACTCTATAAGTATTGCTTGTAGTGCTATAACCTAGGAAGAAATCCTTGTACGATTTTGGATCAAACTTGTCGAGGGAATCCTTCATGTTTAAAAAAAACAAGGACATCTGAAAATGTGAAAGATATCGATGGATGGATTTCTACCACACCACAACTCATAGGGGGTTTTCTTCAAAGAAGGATGTCTGAAAACTTGATTCTGCACAAAGCAAGAGGTGCTAACGGCTTCAACCCAAAACTTCTTTGGAATATCATATTCTAGAAGCATGGTCCTAGCCATCTCATGTAGCGACCTATTCTTTCTCTCTACTACCCCATTTTGTTGAGGTGTACGAGGAGAAGAGAAATTGTGCGAGTAACCAGATTTTTCACAAAAACACTCAAAAAGATCATTTTTGAATTCTCTCCCATGGTCACTACGGATAGAAACAATCCGACAAGAAGCTTCATTATCAACTCATTTACAAAAGCTCTAGAAAACATCTAGAGTATCACTTTTAGAAACGAGAAAGAATGTCCAAGTATAGAGAGAGAAATCATCGACAATCATAAGACAATACTTGGAACCATGAAGCGTTTGAGTTGTCATAGGTCTGAATAGATCAATATGAAGAAGCTCAATAGCTCTTTTGGTACTAAGGACTCTTTTGGATTTGAAGGAGGACTTGGTTTGCTTACCTTGTGTACAATGTTGGCATTCCTCATCCTTATCAAAATATAATTTAGGAAGTCCTCGAACCAATTCCTTTTTGCTCAATTTCTTCATTTGATGCATATTCACATGACCCAATCGGCGATGCCAAAGAGAAATATCATTTTTATCCACAACCAAGCATCTATCAAGTACGGGCTTTCGATCATCAAGAACAATAACATAAAGATTACCATTTCTAGTTCCCTTATATATGACATTGTAAGTGAGGGAATCTAGAAGCAAACATTCTAAAGAAGTAAATAGCACAAGATAACCATTATCACAAAGTTGGCTTACACTTATCAAATTGTAATGTAGGCCATCAACAAGAAAAACATTTTTAATACTTAGCTTGTTTCCTACATCACCCTCGCCTATTACCTTATCCTTTTTGTTGTCCCTGAAGGTCACTGATCCTCCTTTATTTTTCATAAATTTGTTGAAATGGCTTATTTTACATTTCATATGCTTTGAGAAGCCACTATCAACAATCCACCTTATTTTGACCTGCATGAAAGAAGGATGTCGGTACCCAACTCAAACTTTGGGATCTGGGGTTAGCTTTGGGACCCATTTCATCTTTGGGTTGGTCCCCTTTGGCTTGTAAGGACAATAAGTAGAGTAATGATCATCACATTTACAATGAGCACATACCATTGGGTTCTTAGAGCCGGAAGTCTCTCCATGAAAGAAAGGAGGTTCCACAATCTTCTTCTTACTCTTACTCTTGTTCTTGCCCTTACCCTTAGGAGCAGTCCCATCATATCCTAAACCACTAGTACCAATTTTTTTAGTAGAGTGTTCTAGTACATCATTAAGGGATTTCTTTCCCGTAATAAACTTTTGCAAAGAAGATCTTAACTTTGCATTATCATCACTAAGGTTAATGACAGTTGAAGATAAACTAGCAAGATCATATCTAGCATGCAATAGGTCGACCTCTAAATAGAGTGCTTTAGTATGAAAAGAATCACGTTCTAAAGCAGTGCTAGCTACCTCATTACTTTGCAAATTAGGTCTAGATGATAGATCATTAACTTGAGCAAACAACTTAGCATTTTCATATTTAAGCAAAAGAATTTATTTTTGATAAGCATGAGTTTCTTGCTTCCTAGCTTCATCAATGAGAGTAAGTTCTACATTTTTAGTTTTAAGAACATCTATCTCATCTGGGCATCTTTGGTTATCTTCCTTTAGAGAAGCCATGGTCTTATGGTAGACACCATTCTCAACCTCTACTCCATTGTATTGGAGCTCAAGGTCAAGAAATTGGCCTTGTAAAAAATCTATGCTATCAAGGTGCAACTTTTCATTTTGATCAAGAATCTCAATTTTAACATAAAGATCATCTATTATCTTTCCTAACCTTTTCTTTTTAGCTTTACATTTAATAAAAGATGACCGGAAAGAATTAAACATATCAATAAGAGTTTCTTTAGATAAATCATACAAATTTACTTCACTTACCTCACTTTCCTCACTTACCTCACCTACATCATCATTTGTAGAGGCCATGAGAGCAAGGTGGAATTCTCCATCATTGGAGCTAAAAGAACTTGAGGAAGACTCCTCCCAAGCTACATGAGCTGCATCTTTGCTTCATTTTTCTTTCTTCTCATTTCTCTTGTATTTGCCTTCTTTCTTGTACTCCTTGTCTTTCCTGTGGCTGCTCTTGTGGTGGCTCTTCTTGGCCTTGGGGTAGTCACTTTTGTAATGGCCTTTTTGGCCACATTCATAGCATCTAGGAGTTGATGAAGAAGACTTCCCCTTGAACTATTTGCCCTTAGAGTAGTTAGCTTCATGCTCATTTGGGCCTTCGTCTTCACTTGAGGAAGGAGTAGGGGACTTGAGAGAAAGTTGTTGTTGTAGAACCATGTCTTCAATTTGAGCTTTGAAGGTTGTGTCCTTGATATTCTTGGACTCCTTCGCTTCTCTCTTTTCTTCTTCTTCTTTCTTTTCAAGTCTTGGCTCATGATCTTGAAGGTTTCCAACCAGCTCCTCGATTGACAATTCACTAAGCTTTTACACTTCTTCAATGGATGTAACCTTGGGTTCCCATCTCTTTGGAAGAGATCTCAAGATCTTGGAGTTGATTGTGCCTTTGTCCATCACACTACCAAGGGTTTCCAATTCATTGATGATCACATTAAGCCTTGTGTACATGTCCTCCACTCTTTCATTCTTTCCCATTTTGAAGTTCTCAAGTAGACCACCAAGCATGTAGATCTTGGCTTTTGTCCATGTGGAGATTTCCCCCTTTCGATATTCATGATTTAGATGCACCACCTTTCACATATCATAGCTAACTCCTTGGAGATAGAACTGCATTCTTCTCTTCTAATAGAGAAATTTGGTGTCGTCGAAGACCAGAGGTCACATGGAGAAGTTTCCTTCCAAGTTGATAGATCCAAGTGCTAAATCGCCCATCTTCTCCTACTTGTGGAAGTAGCTTGGAGAAGACCTACTCTGATACCACTTGCTGGATCAAGGGCTCTAGATGGGGGTGAATAGAGCTTCACAAATCTCACAAAACAAATTAGACCACCAAATTATATTAAGTGCAGAAACTTAAATATTCAGCCAATTTGAGATCCTAACTAACATGCATAGCAAGGGTGAGAGACAAGGAAGAACATACACTTGGACAAAGTGGTTTAGAGTGGTTCCACACTTCAAACTAGAAGTGAGTCAGTCTACTACCTAGAGGTGGTTAGGCTCTAGGACTTTGCAATCTTGATTCTCTTATATTCATTCATAAGATTACAAGACAAAACCACATTCATCCAAGGACTTAATACCTCAAGCAAGGATCTTCAACCTACCAAAGGAACTTACCCACTTGAACCAGGGAGTCTTCAGCCTTCGACAAGGACTTACCCACTCCATCTTCAAGTCTTTGGCCGTAAAGGAATTACATATCCTTCTTGAACGTTCGCCTTGCCTATCTCCTTCACTTGGAGATCTGGAACACCATGCCTTCTTGATGCGATGATTTTGAGTCGCATTTAGAGACATATTTTACTTGTGTTTTATGCATTTATTAGTCATTTTGGTGGTTAATATTGCATAATTCATCGAATTTGGTCTATGATCTTTTTCTATGTCAAATCACCCTTATTTTAGTATTTTGAGAATAAATTATTACAAGAATATGTTTTGTTTCAGCTTATGTGGTTTCGTGTTGAAATTTTAGGAAAAACAAGTATCTGCTACTGTCGATACCATCGACAGTGGTCGATACCATCGACCGGACCACAGGCAGCCAGCCGCAAGGAGCAGAAGAAAGTCGATACTAGCGACAGAAGAGTCGATGGTATCGAGATACCATCAGGTTGCTTCAGGAAAGTGAGTCGATACTATCGACACAAAAGTCGATGCCATCGACTAGTGGAGCTACAGCGACGGTAAAAGGACAAAATTGACGCCTATGAATATCGATACCATCGACTCGCGTCGATGGTATCGAGGTGGCGTCAGTTGCAACAAAGAAAAGAAAAGAAGACCAGCCGATACAGTGTAGGGTCGATACAATCAACTCGCGTTGATGGTATCGACACCGTCAGATACATGTTTGCTTCAGATTGATCCAAATCCGATGGCTGGGGTAATTTGGCGACCTAATTCGGAGATTATACCTAATGACGGTGGCCTAGAGCAGAGGATCACGTCATTAGCCGCTGCACACGTCCCGAGAAGGTGTGGAGAGAAGAACGGAGCCCAGAAGCACACCCCAGTCGTTCCGGACGCCGAAGAAGACGATTTCCACCACCGAAAGGCGGGAGAACGCATATTCTACGCCAGGGAGCGATTGGATTTTCTCCGTTCAGGGGTTTCACCATTCAATCACGTTTTCTTCATATTTCCCTTTTTCTACTCTATGTTTTGCTCTGAGATAAACATGCGGGGTTAATCCCCTTTATCTTTAGGACCGGGAGTAGCCCGGGAATTCATTGTATGACAATTTTATCATAGTAATTCATATTTTATCACTTAAATCTGTGGTATAATTTCGTTTTCTCAATTATATTGTTATGCTTGATCACCATAATAAAAATCTAATGCCCTTAATTACTTTGAAAGAAAAATTAACGGTTGAAAAGAGACGAAATTCACATTAATTGACAAATCCCTTGAACAAGGTGGTGTAAGGTTAATGGTGGATACCGAGAGACCGATTTTAATGCACCTAGTTTAGGGTATAGGTTAGTACGACGGTGGAACCGACCTAGACATAGGTAGTGAATTGTACCACGACAGTGGGCAATTCTGATTTCAGGCCACTACCCGGATAGAGAGATAAATCTTAGTAACTATATAGAATCTAATACAATGAAAACCCACGGTGAAACCACAATCCTAAATATCTCCACTTGAATTGATTAAACTAAACATTTAATCGATTGCTTTGTTTTCTTTTATTTTATCTTCTTTTAATTTTATCAACAACATCCAACTTTTAATCGGTCTAGCTGATTGTGAGTAGTTAGTTGTGGTCTTCGATAATTCATGTGTCCCTGAGTTCGACTCGGACCTCACAAAGGCCTATATTACATTGACACATACACTTGCATTTCTACGCACGATAAAATTGCGCCAAGTTTTTGGCGCCGTTGCTGGGGACATGGTGATTTTCGGCACTACGAGTGCTACAAGCGGCCACTCTAGGCCACATTTTGATTTTATAATTTCATTTTCATTTCCAAAATTCATAGCTTATCTTTCGTATTTTGTAGTTGTCTAGCACGGTACTGAACTTAAATTACCATTTTGCAGGTACTGTGCATGGTGCAGACGCGTAATACCGACTACACGCAACAAGCACCAGAGGTTCCGTTGTCGGGACCGGAAGACGAGGACGATTATAATCAAGACCATCTGGAGGATATAGATTCTGAACCTTAAAAAGAAGAGATGGCAGAGCCACAGACAATATGGGAGAAGATCAAGGCTTCTTCATCATCCGCTTCCAAGGGGCCGATCAAGAAGCAGACAGTTAATATTCTGACATACAAGATTGATCCTGCATTAATCAACTTGGTGAAGTCGAATGCATTCCATGAGCTCAAGAATGAAGACCCAGTCGCGCATATAAGTCAATTTGTGGAGAATTGTGATATGATACAAATAGACAAATTTCCACAAGATGTTCTCTACTTGAAGCTCTACCCGAGTTCTCTAGCGGGAAATGCACGAGAGTGGTTGCACAACTTGTACGATGAATATGTGGAATCCTGGGACCACATGGTGGAGGTTTTCTTTGAAAGGTTCTTCCCACCCGAGAAGACCAATGACATGACCAGGAAGATCTGCAACTTCACTCAGAAAGCAGGAGAGACCTACTCTGAGACCTAGGAAAGGTTTCAGATCATGCTTAGGCGGTGCCCACATCACGGGCTTGACAAGGAGACACAGGTCAAGATCTTCTATTTTGCTCTCTCTGAGCATGATAGAAGCAATCTCGATTCAGCAGGCTCAGGATTCTTCTTGAACAACACAGACACCAGGTGTTGGGAAATCCTTAATAACATGGCCAAGAAGCAATCGTGGGGCGACAGGGACGCCGTTGAGCATGTTCGAGTAGTAGGGGAGTCTAATGCAATCAAGGAGCTGAATGAGAAGATGGATCTTCTCGCGAAGAAACTACTCACAAAGGAGGATACTGAGTCCGAGGATGAGGCTCAAGTTAAATTCATGAGGCAGCAGCAAGGCTACAGAAATAATCATTATTCATGGAGGAAAGAAAAGAAGTTCTCCTCGAAGGATCCAAACAACTTCGTGCAGGATCCAGATGCAAAACCCCAACCAGTAGCAGAGGATAAGAGTACAGAGTTACTAAATCAAGTGATAAAGCAAAATCAAGAACTAATGACTACTTTTGGCTAGCAAATAAAGCAACAAGGGGAGTTTATGAACCAGTTCGGGCAGACACTACAGAGCCATGGGGCTCAAATGAGGACAATAGAGACATCCATGGCACAAATGGCAGTGGAGATAGCCAATTTGAAGAAGTCGGCGCACCAAGGTTTTCTGGGTAATACTAATGTTCCAGGAGGAAACCAGCAGGCGAAGGCCATCTTGCTAAGGAGTGGCAAGAAACTTTTAAACCCCATAGCCGATGAACCAAGCAAACCCCAAGCAGAAATGGAAGGTGAGGCCACTGAGGAGCTGCCCATACCGGTCACAGAACCAATTGCGGATATAATAGTGGATGCTACTGAAGATCCTATTGCAGATGAGGAGGAGACGTAGAAAAGGATACATTATGTGCCACCGCACCAAAGGGCACAGGATGTCCCGGTCCCATATCCGAACAGTGCAAAGGAAAGGAAAGTGGATGCCCAATTTAAAAGGTTTTTAGACAGTTTCAGAAAGCTTTCAGTTAACATCCCATTATTGGAAGCAATTGAGCAAATCCCTTCTTACGGCAAATTTCTGAAGGACATCATTACCCAGAAGAGAAGAATCCCAGACACAAAGGTTGTTGTGCTTAAGGAGCAGGTGAGTGCCTTCATCATGGGCACATTGCCACCAAAGAGGCAGTATCCAGGCTATTTCAACATCTCATGTTACATTGGTAAAGTTAAGTTTGGTGAAGCACTATGTGACTCAGGGGTGAGCATTAACTTGATGCCCCTCTCTACGTTCAAGAAGATGGGATTAAAAGAGTCACAGCCCAGCAACATGACAATCCAGCTGGCAGATAATTCAATGGTAAAGCCATACGGTATTTGTGAAGACGTGCTAGTGAAAGTAGATCGATTTGTATTTCCGGAAGATTTTGTCATCATGGAGATGCAAGATGAACAAGGCAATGAGCTACTACTCGGATGACCCTTCCAAGCTACAGCTGACATGATACTTGAGATGGGGAGAGGTCGTTTGACCTTAGGTATAGCTGATGATCAATTCGAGCTGGTCATGCCTTCTAGCGCCACTTCACCTAAATCCAAGGAGCAATGCCACATGGTAAAGAATTTTGATCACAATATCTCACTTTGTCTAGGGAAGCCATTTTTAGATATGGCTCATGTAATGACCAAGGTGGAAAAAGGGACTTTGGCTGTGGACATCATGGAGCAGACCAAGGTGGTATCCCTTTGTAAGGCTGTAGGTTTTCCGAACGATGAGGAGGAGGACATTCCTCCCTCTAACGAAGATGAAGCTATAGCAAATTCGGTTTTTGACGCATATCCAGAATTACCACTTGAGGCCTGTTTAGTCAATATCACTCATGATTGGATGAGAAGAAAATCACTAAAGGAGTGCGCTAAGATGCTTCAAATGTTGTCGTGCTTCTATGTGAGGTACTATGAAGATTTACGTGAACTCCCACCACCGCTTCAATCATCCTTAATCAGCCCGCCAGAATTGGAGTTAAAGTCGTTGCCACCGCACCTCAAGTACGCCTTTCTAGCTGAGAAAGAAAAGTTGCCTGTGATTATATCTGCTTATCTGAGTGCTGAGGAGGAGGACCAGTTGCTGATAGTGCTGAAGAACCACCGAGGAGCATTTGGGTGGTATGTTGCAGATATTAAGGGGATCTCCCCTACTTTGTGCCAGCACAAGATTCGGCTCGAGGAGGGAGCCAAGCTGGTGATTCAACCGCAACGTCGACTAAATCCGAGCATGATGGAGGTTGTGAAGAAGGAGGTGATTAAGCTTCTTTCTGCATGTATCATCTATGTTATTTCTGACTCGACATGGGTGAGTCCCATGCAGGTAGTCCCTAAAAAGGGGGGAATCACCGTTACCCATAATCTTTTAAATGAACATGTCACCACCCGCTTGGTAACCGGGTGGCGTGTTTGCATAGATTACCGATGATTGAATGTCGCTACACTAAAGGATCACTTTCCTCTTCGATTTATTGATCAAATTTTAGAGCGCTTAACTGGCCGATCACATTTTTGTTTTCTGGATGGTTATTCAGGGTACAATCAGATTTTGATAGATCCTAAGGACCAAGAGAAGTCCACCTTCACTTGTCCTTATGGTACGTTTGCATACCGCCGTATGCCTTTTGGGTTATGTAATGCACCGGCGACCTTTCAGTGTTGTATGCTCGCCATTTTTTTTTGATATGGTAGAATGCTGTCTAGAGGTCTTTATGGATGATTTCTCTGTGTATGGTGCATCTTTTGATGAATGCCTTTACAATCTGGATAAGGTGTTACAACGTTGCGAGGACACACATTTGGTCCTCAATTGGGAAAAATGTCATATGATGGTGAGTGAAGGAATAGTGCTAGGACATAAAGTGTCTAGTAAAGGTTTGGAGGTAGACCCGGTAAAAATTGAAGTAATTTCCAAATTTCCTCCACCAAATTCGGTAAAAGGGGTAAGAAGTTTCTTAGGTCACGCCGATTTCTATCGTCATTTTATAAAATATTTTTCTAAGATCGCCAAACCTCTATCTGAGCTTTTAGAAAAGGATGCTATTTTTGACTTCAATGAAAAATGTCTACACGCGTTCAACGTGCTTAAGGAAAAATTGATTTCCGCACCAGTTGTGCAAACACCGGACTGGACCAAGCCGTTTGAACTCATGTGTGATGCATCCGATTTCGCCGTTGGAGCTGTGTTGGAACAGCAGGTGGACAATAAACCAGCTGTGATATTTTATGCCTCTAAAACTTTGAATGATGCCCAACTCAATTACACAACTACTGAGAAAGAATTGCTTGCCGTTGTTTTCACTTTTGAAAAATTTCGGCAATATCTAGTTGGATCAAAAGTCGTAGTTTGGACGGACCACACCACTATTAAGTATTTGATGGAAAAAAAAGATGCCAAACCTAGATTGATTAGGTTGATCTTGCTTTTACAGGAATTTGATATCGAAATCAAAGACAAGGCGAGGATTGAAAATGTGGTCGCAGACCATTTGTCTAGGTTAGAGAGGGTAGATGAAAAAGATTTACACATACCCATTACCGAGACATTTCCAGACGAACAACTTTTGAAAGTGAAATCAAAAGATCCGTGGTTTTCATATATTGTGAACTATCTTACCGGCAAAATCATCCCGGATGATTGGACGTATCAAGAGAAGAAGAAATTTTTCCATTCTCTACGATATTATTTTTGGGATGACCCTATTCTCTTGAAGCAATGCAGGGATGGGTCCTACGCAGGTGTGTACCTGAGGTGGAATACGATAGTGTTCTTCGTCATTTCCACACACTACCGATGGGCGGACACCATGCAAGCTCTCGTACGGAAGCTAAAGTACTGGAAAGTGGCCTATACTGGCCTACCTTATTTAGGGACGCTTATGAGTTCGTGAGGCAATGTGATTCCTACCAAAGGGCGGGTACCATTTCGAAGAGATAAGAGATGCCCCTTAATGTTTTCCAGGAGATTGAGGTATTTGACTTATGGGGTATAGATTTTATGGGACCCTTTGTGTCCTCAAATTCTAATTTGTATATCCTTTTGGCTGTTGATTATGTGGCGAAGTGGGTAGAGGCAATACCCACAAGGACTAATGATTCCATTGTAGTGTGCAGCTTTGTTAAGGAATATATTTTATGCAGGTTCGGTGTGCCCCGAATGATCATTAGTGATGGGGGTACACACTTCTGGAATCAAAAGTTCTCGACACTATTGAGAAAATACGGGGTCAAACACAACATTGGTACCCCGTACCACCCGCAAACTCAAGGACAAGTGGAGGTCTCAAATCGAGAGATTAAGAACATCTTGGAGCGTACTGTGGCCTCCATGAGGAAAAATTGGAGTGCCCTACTACCAGATGCGTTGTGGGCATACAGGACGGTGTTCAAGACACCTATAGGCGCTACGCCTTTTAGGTTGGCTTATGGTCAGGCCTGTCACTTACCGGTGGAATTAGAGCACAAAGCACATTGGGTGCTTAGGAAGCTAAACTTGAGTTACGATGAAATGGGGAAGAAGAGGTTACTTGAATTAAATGAACTTGATGAGCTGCGAATGAATGCATATAAAAACTCTCGGATATACAAAGAGCGCACAAAGTTGATTCATGATTGCCACATTCAGATGCATGTTTTCAAGAAAGGAGATCGTGTCCTTTTGTTCAACTCTAGGCTGAAGATGCATCCCGGGAAGCTGAAATCCCGATGGAGTGGACCATTCACAGTAGAAGAGGTCAGACCACATGGCACAATCATGGTGCACGATGGCGAGACCACATTCTTGGTCAATGGACAAAAGTTGAAATTGTATTTTGGTGAAGATTACATAAGGAAAGTGAATGAGGTCAAACTCATTGCACTTCTAGATGCATGAGAAGCTTCATGTCGTCTAGCCTAAGACGTTAAATAAGGGCGCTTGTTGGGAGGCAACCCAACCATCAGTACTTTAGTTTAGTTTCGTTTACATTTGTAGTTTGATTTGTTTTGACTTTGTTCTTAGTGTAAAAAAGATATCGTGATCGTTTTCTCATTGTGCAGGACTGAGGCAGAGTCGATACCATCAACCCTTGTGTCGATGGTATCGACCGGGGTACAGGTTGGCGACTGCAGAAATCGCACTGTGTCGATACTATCGACGGCCTCGTCGATAGTATCGACACACCAGCAGGTTGATTGCAAAGTCAAAGTCGATAGTATCGACATGCCAGTCGATACCATCGAGATCTCTGGAGATATTCAAAACAAATCGTCTCAGTGAAGTTGATACCATCAATGGGCCTGTCGATGGTATCGACACAGTTACAGGCAGAAGGCGGCGGCCGGGCCTCGCAAGGGAGTTGCCCTAAACGGACGTCGATACTATCGACCTGTGTCGATACTATCGATGCGCCACATCACGATCCACGAGAGGAGATCAATGATGATCGTTGCAACTAGAGAGTCGATCAGGGGGCGGGTCGATACCATCGACACATTTCGATAGTATCGACACGTCAGTGATCCGGGCCCCGCGAATCCAGCCATCGATGACCGTCGATACCAACAGCAGTACGGATTGTGCTACGCGTGTCAATACCATCGACCCGCGTCGATGGTATCGACGGGCACGCAGCAGCGCCGACGTCAGTTATATAAGGAGGGGTTTGTCGTCATATGACATCACCTTCAACAAGTTCTTCCTCTACTGGTGTCGTGCATCCTCCAGAGCAATCCGAGCCTGGTGACGAGCATCCAGGAGCACGTTCTTCATCGAGCAGAGATTTCCTTCTCCGATCTTCACCGAGCTCTTTCTCTACTCCTCCTTCTTCCGCAACCATGGTGCATGTTGCTGGTGCATCTTCTTGGCGTGCCAACCCGATGGACATCCCGGAGTTCGTGCCACCACCGACTGCGTCGATTCCACGTCCGTGGATTGTCCATCTGTCCGCGGAGGTCAAGAAGATCTACGAGGAGATCATGAAGAGGAAAATGGAGTCGACCCGCTATGTTGTCTGGGAGGTGATCCGCAACTTGGGGTTTGAGGCTAATCTCGCCTATGTCTTGGAAGGGCAGGTGATACACACGAGCAGGACGCCCGACAAGATGGAATACCATGCTGATGGCTAGCCGTTCTTCGGTGACTGGCCGACATACAAGGAGTTGGTAGCTGAATTCATGGCGTCGTTGGACGTATGCGTCGTGCCCAATGATATCAACGCCACAGACCGTGAGTGGATCCAGGGTCGTGTGTCTTTCCGACTGTACAACAATGATTATAATCTCACCCTCAAGCAGTTCAACAAGATCTACAACTGGAACCATGGGTGAAATGATTACCGGCGGCTAGACAACCGAACCGACTACGACGCCATCTTCGCCGAGATTGTGACTGTGCCGCCGGGCAAATCTGTGAGCTACCACAATGCGGCGGTAGCAGATTTCGAGCATCTGTTTGTGCGGGTCCTTCACCGCATGATATGCACCACCCTATTCAGCTGTGGTGATCTGGCTCTCAGCAAGTCCAGGAGACGGACTTGTTTTTCTTGCATAAACTACTGAAGCGCCAAGAGTGCAACTGGGGAGCATTCTTTCTGCAGCGAGTGTTGGCTGTAAAGAGGAGTATAAGGAAGGCTCCAATTCACTTTGGAGGACTCATTACACTGTTGGCCTCTTACCTTGGGTTGAATTTCCAGCAGCTTACTCCTCTCTCCAGCAGAAGCAAGGTTAATTTGCAGCATCTTCACCGATCCAATCTTATTTTACTTCGAGATGGTTTACCATATGCTCATTGCCATGTAAACCACGCATATCAAGAATGCATGCTTCCCGATCTCGTCTTCCATATCGAAGGGGCTCAACATTTCCGATGGACAATCATAGCCATTGCTAACTCCGATGAAGACGACGACAACGACAACGACAACAATGACGACGAGGCTGAAGAGGAAGAGGAGGCCTACACTCCTCTTTGGGCACGAGTGGTACCTAGGAAGCGTCCTCACATGCATCTGGGTGCATCTTCATCTTCGCAGCCTCCGCCACCACCACCGCCCTCGTAGCCAAGCGAGGATGTCTATTCCATGCAAGGAATGTATGCCATGCTGCAGGATATACAGCAGACACAGTAGCATCACACTACAGTGTATACCGGTATTCAGGATACTACGAACCGGTTACTTGACAATCAGTAGGCGATCTTCGAGAATGAGCGCCTCCTCCTTGGCAACCAACAAAAGATTCATGACCGGTTGCATAGGATGGAGATGCAGCAGCAACCCTTTTATGATCACTACTGGAGCCAGAACTACTTTGGGGGGTACCCACAACCTCCACCTATGCCCCAGTTTGATCCGAGTTTTTTGGGTCAGTACCCATCCTGGGACCCCACGGCCCAACCGTACCTGCCTCCACCAGAAGAGTAAATCGGTATCTCTGTTCCAACCTTTAAGATTGTTTTTGACTCTGAGGCCATAGTCGAATTCAAGCTTGGGGGGTGCAGCTCTATCCTTTAATTTTCTCAGTTTTTAGTTTTTATTGTTTTACTTCTTGTCATTTATTTCTTGTAATCTTAGTTTGTTTGTAGGATCCACATTCTATATAGTGTAATTGTGGATGTCTTAATTCATGTGTCATCTCACTTGCTTGTACATGGGAATTAAGGGAAAATTAAAAAAAAAATTGAGTGTTCGCAAGCTTGTGTTGTTCGAACTTTGAGCACATAACTTAAGAAAATGATTGGTTTTGTCAACTTTAAAATAGAAAATCACAACTGTACATTCCTAATGGTTCATGAAAAGTGGACGGACGTGGTTGTGTGAGCCTAAACTGACCAAATTATAATGAGACTCTAATTTGAAGTAGGAGAGAGAAACCTCTTAACTACTAAACAGGTCAGTAAGGAGGGACACATAATAATTTTCAAAGGTTCAGTCAATTAGTCTTGTGATCTTTCCACCTCATTATTTTTCACAATCCACCATAAGAAATTGGAAGTACTTTACGATTTTAACCTTTTTGATTGCATATCATGTAGATAGGTCTTTCATTGCAACCACTTTCACATGTTTTGCATAAAAAAAATAAAAAGTAGAATAGTTATACATGCACATTACCCTTAGGTGCGTGTCATTTAGCTGCATTCATAATTTCTATGCGTAGAGGACATCATGTAACTTATTTCTTCTTTAAGGGTGATTAGCTGTTCCATACCTTCTAAATGCTTCAAATATTTGAGCTATGCAGAAAAAGTGAGCCCAACAAATAATTCATTGTCAATTATGGATATAAGGGTTTAAGAAAAAAAAGAGTGAAAAAAATGAAAAGAAAAAGAAAGTTATTAAGAAGCAAGTAGAATAAGAGGGAGAAATGAATATAATCTCACCTGCATCTTAAGATGAGTAAGTACATGATGTAGCTCAGTTAGATATCCATCTCATTTTGAGACGGGATGTTAGTGCATGCATCATTCCACCCAATTATAGGCATTAGGGCATGTTCATGTGCAAATGCATCATTTAGGGCATTTTTTGTTTTATGCATGTTGAAACTGGATAATGCTTCCATTTATTCCATTAGCCACCGATTCCATCCACCTGTTGCTCGAATTGGTAGGCCACCGTGATTTTCTCCTCACTTGTGAATATCAGGAGAGATGCTTCCATGTAGATGGTAGTTAGGGCGAGCAACGTAGTATAGGAGATCACAAGATGCACCGAGCCTGGACCGGCGAATTTTATTATGTTAACTGCCTTATGTGATAGTGTTCATCAGTTTGGAGGTGGATATCTTTTATGAATGATTACTGTCGCCTTAGGGTAATTATCATTCTGTGGTTAGTGAGGGCCAGAATGTGAATGTCCGGTGGGGATCATATGGTAATGTTTGTTGTGATGATTTGTTCTTTAGTTGACTCTTGCAATTCTATTCTAAGGTTTAGTTGCTTGAGGGCGAGCAAAGTTCAAGCTTAGGGGAGTTTGATGCGATGATTTTGAGTCACATTTAGAGACACATTTTACTTGTGTTTTATGCATTGATTAGTCATTTTGGTGGTTAATATTGCATAATTCATTTACTTTGGTCTATGATCTTTTTCTATGTCAAATCTCCCTTATTTCAGTATTTTGAGCATAAATTATTACAAGAATATGTTTTGTTTCGGCATATGTGGTTTCGTGTTGAAATTTTAGGAAAAACAAGTATATGCTGCTGTCGATACCATCGACAGTGGTCGATACCATCGACTGGACCACATGCAGCCAGCCGCAAGGAGCAGAAGAAAGTCGATACTAGCGACAAAAGAGTCGATGGTATCAAGATACCATCAGGTTGCTTCAGAAAAGTGAGTCGATACTATTGACACAAAAGTCGATGCCATCGACTAGTGGAGCTACAACGACGGTAAAAGGACAAAACCGACGCCTATGAATGTCGATACCATCGACCCGCATCGATGGTATCGAGGTGGCGTCAGTTGTAACAAAGAAAAGAAAAGAAGACCAGCCGATACAGTGCATGGTCGATACCATCGACTCACGTCGATGGTATCGACACCGTCAGATACATGTTTACTTCAGATTGATCCAAATCCGACGGCTGTGGTAATTTGGTGACCTTATTCAGAGATTATACCTTATGACGGTGGCCAAGAGCAGAGGATCACGTCATTAGCCGCTGCACACGTCCCGAGAAGGTGTGGAGAGAAGAACGGAGCCCAAAAGCATGCCCCAGCCGTTCCAGACGCCGAAGAAGATGATTTCCACCACTGAAAGGCGGGAGAACACGTATTCTATGCCAGGGAGCGATTGGATCTTCTCCGTTCAGGGGTTTCACCACTCAATCACGTTTTCTCCATGTTTCCCTTTTTCTACTCTACGTTTTGCTCTGAGATGAACATGCGGGGCTAATCCCCTTTATCTTTAGGATCGGGAGTAGCCCGAGAATTCATTGTATGACAATTTTATCATAGTAATTCATATTTTATCTCTTAAATCCGTGTTATAATTTCGTTTTCTCAATTATATTGTTATGCTTGATCACCATAATAATAATCTAATGCTGTTAATTACTTTGAAAGAAGAATTAACAGTTGAAAAGAGACGAAATTCACATTAATTGACAAATCCCTTGAACAAGGTGGTGTACGGTTAATGGTGGATACCGAGAGATCGATTTTAATGCACCTAGTTTAGGGTATAGGTTACTACGACGGCGGAACCGACTTAGACATAGGTAGTGAATTGTACCATGACAGTGGGCAATTATGATTTCAGGCCACTACCCGGATAGAGAGATAAATCTAAGTAACTATATAGAATCTAATACAATGAAAACCCATGGTGAAACCGCAATCCTAAAGATATCCACTTGAATTGATTAAACAAAACATTTAATCGATTGCTTTGTTTTCTTTTATTTTATCTTCTTTTAATTTTATCAACAACCTCCAACTTTTAATCGGTCTAGCTGATTGCGAGTAATTAGTAGTAGTCTCTGATAATTCACGTGTCCCTGAGTTCGACTCGGGCCTCACAAAGGCCTATATTACATTGACGCATACACTTGCATTTCTACGCATGATAAAATTGCATCACTTCTTCAACCTTGAAGAACAACAACTCCTTCTCCTTCACTCAGATAAGATTTTCAACCTTTTCTTCAAAGGAAAGGGGGTACAAGGATGGAGGTGGAGAGCTTTACATGGATACAAGAGGTAGCTCCCTTACAACAGATCCTAACTCACTCATACTCATGGATTTGACTTGTAGGTAGAGAGAGAAAGGAGCTCAAAGGTGTGCAACACTCTCAACTAAGCAAGAACCAAGCATATATGGAATGAGAGATCTTGGAATTAACTCCAAGTAGTCCTATTTATATTTGAGGGTGCCCCTTTGAGTTGGGGAATACTTAGGGTCGAATTATAGTTATTTTTACCCAAGGCAACATATCTATTTTCTCCCAAACAAGTCACCAACGGTCACAATCACTTTTTTTGCAGTTTTCGTCCAGTGCATTCGGTCGAGTTTCAATAAAGGTAACTCGACCGATTGGGTAAAAGTCAAACCCAAATTTCAAACCATTGGTCGCGTTTGTCCTGAGAAAACTCTACCTACCAATGAAAGTTGTGTTTGGTCAGTAACCCCATTGGTCGAGTTCTATGAATGCGCAACTCGACCGATGCATTCTCCAGAAAATGGATCCAGTGGATCGGTCGAGATTGTAACTTGATCGATCAACAACCTATGATCGATTTTCTAAAGTGCATATAAAGTGATTAAAACTTGGTGCAAAGTGTCCCAATAAATTTTCTCATCTTAGTTACAAGCCATATCATCAATACAAGTGATTACAAAAATCTTCTAAGGTCATTTACATGGATTTCCAAAATTACACACTTATATAGCTTTTGACTTGAACTGTAGCAAATTAGGGCTTGAGCAATTTGATCCTTTTCATGTACCTAACACATGAAAACAATCTTGAATACATATATTAGATACGTATGAATGGAATGGTTGAGTCATTATCAAAATATGGACAATGCATACCCTCTAGGTCAAAAAAATTCTATATTTATATATACTCTAAAGCTAATATGAGAATACATGCATGCATATCACAACATCTAAGAAGCCCCTAGGGTTCCAAAGCCACAACCCCTACATTTTTTTCCTACAGGAGTTGTCTAACTCCTTAGGACCTAATTGTAAAGTGTTGATATTATGGTTAGACAATATGGATTAATTCGATACCCTAGTGATCAACCTTCAGGAGGTGGTCATAGGTGTAGATCATGACACTGTTATAGTATTAATAGATGTTTCTGAGCTATTTCATTATCAATGGCTAGACACATCAATGATAGAACTTTAGATATCGTGAGTCTAAATACCTTGTTCTATGTGAAATGTACATGTTTTATAATTATTTTCTATATAATAATTGATTATTTCATATATATATATTCAACATTTATACCACGTAGTTGTTGAGTTCAGAATATCAAATATGGCATTTCTAATGCCACCAATGATTAGCGATGTAGTTAGAGCTACGATTAGCATCAAAGATTACATGATTATCATGATGAAGGTTCTTGGTGTTTCCAAGACTATGATCATAGCTCCCTTCAACATTCTGTAAGTGTTGTGCTTCTTATTTATATTTCTAACTTATGAATACATAATTGTTATGGAATTTAATTTGCATTTTATTTGCCTTCTATTCACTCAGAAATAAGTATTGGTAATTGTTAGTGATTTCTCTCGAGATCCATATTATGTATTTCATTGATCCTTTGGGAATAAAACTAACACCACATGGGGGAACCCCAATAAAATTAGCAATTCATGTGTAAGTATAGTTTTCCCGTGCTCCACATATTTGTTATTTGCATCATGACTGTAATACCCGCGCTCACTGTCCAAGACTCTAGTAGAGTTTCAGGAATGACGATTAGCCCCACAGACCACCACTAGCCTTAACTGCACACTTTGTCCTCACTCACATGCATGGCAGGATCAACTTCCCGACAGGTCACTCATCTCAGTACTACTCCAAGTTGAGCACACTTAACTATGGAGTTCTTTAGTGATGGGCTCCCAAAAAAGGAGGTGCACGTTGGTGATATGGGTAGTCCAATCATTCCTTTTAAGATCAACTTATCTGAGGCCTCAAATCCTAGGATGTTACAATCTCCCCTACTTAGACTCTTTACGTCCTCATCAAGTCTCAACTATATGGCCTCATAATCTGACCCATTTCAGTGCAGACCCACAATGACCCATGGACACCCAGCTCTCGATCACATAATACCAGCATAAGGGTGGCTACGTCAACCATGGACAACCCTTTCCTACATGTCTAGACCGCACGACTCAAGACTGGCATGTCACATGCCCATGTGGGCCCCACCTACTGGAGGGGTTATGGCTCTGATACCATTTGTAACACCTGGGCTCACTGCCCAAGGTTCTAGTAGAGTTTCAAGAATGACGTTTGGCCCCACAGACCACCACTAGCCTTAACTACACGCTTTGTCCTCACTCACGTGCATGCCAGGATCAACTTCCCGACAGGTCACCCATCCCAGTACTACTCCAAGCTGAGCATGTTTAACTATGGAGTTCTTTAGTGATGGGCCCCCGGAAAAAGAGGTGCACCTTGGTGATATGGGTAGTTCAATCATTCCTTTTAAGATCAACTTATTTGAGGCCTCAAATCCTGGGATGTTACAATGGCATATTAATTATACAACATATATGTTAAGTTATCTTATAGGAGTATGAAAGCATTCCGTAGTGGTTGAGGGAAAGTACATACAAAAAAGAAGCTAGTATCTTGGAGGGGTGTTGATGTATATAGTCATCTCACTCCAATGCATATATATATATATATATATATATATATATATATATATATATATATATATATATATATATTTCCAACTCTACTTAATTACATTTGTTAACATAATTGTAAATCTACAGTGCCCTGTACAAGACAATGATTGGGCATGCACATATTATGTGGTTGTACATGGAAACAATTGTCACACATGCAACACAAATAGAATGTATAGTGAAGGTATTGTTATTATTCTTAGATCATAATTGAAGAAGTAGTTTCATTTGATAATACAATAAAATCTAGTTAGAATTGCATCTCATTCTCTTTGTAGTTTTTTGACACTACTAAAGCCTATACATTGGAGCAGCGGAATGACCTACATGAACAGTGGGAAGATGGTTCATCAAATATGTGGACTTATTAGATAATTGAGAGGTTTAATTGATATTTTGTATTCAAACTTTGATGTCAATATTTTGTTTGTATATTATTATACACCACAGACTTAAAATCTATGGTAGTTGATATGATATGCATTCATGTGTATGTGTCTGTGAATTGAATGTGAAGTGCATGGGGAGGAGAGTGATGTGTATTTGTGCATATATATGAAATTGAATGTGTGGATGAGAAATGAATCAATTGAGTTGTGAGTTCATGCATATGTGTGTGCATTTGAAGTAAAAAATGGATAGAATGTTGAGATTTATTGGTCTGCTTGTGCATATATATCAATGCATATGTGTATTTTTATATATCTTTCTTCTTGCATGTTTGTTGGCCTGTTGTTGAATTGTGATACTTGTAAAGGTCTACAATTCTGACAAATTATTGTAGTTCTGATGAACTGTTGCAGGTATAATGACTGCAGGTAGCAGACAGGCTAGCAGCCAGACAATAGGTTTGTAAAGATTCTATATAAAGAAAATAAAGTTATTTCATTAGAAATTGACTACATATACATACTATGTCAAATTTTTGAATGAAACCATCGACAATTCTCTTATTTTTTCACATTTGATTCACTTATACCTCATCATTTATTTGAAAAAAATCGATTACATAATGGAGAATTACAATGATGGTTCGACATAAATCGATGGTAAATCCCTTATTTTTCACTATTGATTCACTAATACCTCATCGGTTATACCCAATGCCAAATATACAAAATACCACATCAGTTCTTCTAGGTTAAACCGATGACAAATTTCTAAGGAAAACCATATTTTTGTCGCATGTTGTGTGTTATGTCATCGGTTTGACTGTAACATGGAACGCACGACATATATGTACGTCGTCAGCTTCTTTTTTTCAAAATAACTGACAACGCGTGTCTTGAGTTTTAGAGTCACCCACTTAGTCGTCAGTTTATAATCGACGAGGTATTCCTAAAATTATCGATGACATAAGACATATCTATACTAGTTTATCTTTTTTAATGATATATGGGTGGTTTTAAAGGTCACGTTTGACACCTCATTCACACCGCCTTCTTAAGAGGTGGATCCTCCTCAAATAGATGTAGTTGGGTGTAATCCCATGGGCCTACCAACTAGCATGCTCAATGCAAGGTTTTTATAATATAATAGTCTTCCAAGTGAATTTACATATGTTGTGTTTCACTATGTATAACACTATATATAAAATTGTAGGTTTTGAAAAAAATATCATCTTGTACTACTAGAAACTACCTTCTATGTAGTGGCATTGTGTGAGGTTTTCCCACACCTTCTAGGTAACAAGTTTCATGGTGCTCCAATATCTGAGGATGCACTTCGAGTGAGTATCCAACTTGTCTGGCAAGAATGGCAAAACATAACACTACTATTAGCCACCCTAAGAACAACACATGGGAGAAGCATAAGGCAGTGTTGTAATGTGGCCCATAGCTAGAGTTCTCATTGAGAGTGTATGATAAATTTGTATTGCATTTGAAATTGTATTTCTTTTCTATTTGTGTATATAGTTGGTAACTGATTTGAGAATACATGCATGTTGTAGTATCTAAGAAGCTCCCTACAGTTCCTCCATCAAAGCCTCTGACACCTGCTTGTATTTAGTAAGTCATGTTGGACTTGCTAGGTCCTAAGTGTATGGGGTTGACACTTTGGTTAGACAATGTAGAAAAAAAGGTCAATTATTATGGTCTGTATTTAGGAGGATGTTGTAGGGCAAGATCATGATACTAATGTATTCTTGATATATACTGTGGAGTTATTTGAATATGATTGACTGAATACAACAATGATAAAACTTTGGATATGATGAGCTCTTATATATAAATACATTATTTCATATATGTAAGAATATATGTTGAATTTATTTTTTGATATATTAATCTATACATACAGTTTTAGATACCTATATACGGTGAGACATAGTTCTCATTAATCAATGTGACATTTCTAGTTTCATTATTGATTAACTATGTATTTGGAGACCAATTTTCTGTATGTGATTGGTACTCTACCATATGTAAATATTTTGTTACTTTGGGAAAGAGGGTGATTATGGATCGTTTCACTGTTGGGTAAGTTTTGGGATGTTTACTTAAAATTTCAACTTACGAATTAATTTATTGTGGAATTTGATTTTTTCTTATTGGCCTTCTTTCACTCAGTAATATGCATTGGTAGTTATAGGTAATTGTCCCCAAGACAATGTATGTGTATTATATTGATTCTTCAGGTAGAAAATTAGGGAGTGAGGGACACACAATTAAATCGACAATTATAGAATAAGTAAACTTTTTACCCATCAATATATATTAATATTTGCATCATTGCATGACTATTTACTAGTACAATTAAATGTGTTACTTCAACTTGTAGGGGTGTAAAAATATTTAACGGGCCATAGGAGAGGCGGATGAGAAAAAGAAAAAGCAGCTTCAAAGAATGTTAAGATATTTCTGACTCCAATGCATATATATGTCAATTTGCATCTTTTTATTTATTAATATTTCACATAACAATGAATCTATAGGCTCTTGTATAAGATAACAGTTGGGGATGCAAATATTACGTAATGTGATATATGGATTTGATTGTCAAACATTTATCCGAAGACATCCATTATATACAAAAGATAATCTATATAGTCTTGAATCATAATTAAATAGTCTCATAGAAAATCAAAAGACATCCATTATATACAAAAGGTAATCTATAAAAAATCAAATCAAACTTTTGAATTATGTCATTTTGCAGTTGTTTAACACTAAAAAGCCTTATAGAAAAGAAGAGTTGTATTAGATACGAGAAAAATGGACATGATCTTCATTAAGGAAGTCAACTTTGTAATTTATTGAGATAAATTATAATATTTTTAAATTTTGATGTCATCGTTTGTATATACATTTGATGGTAATGACTTTGTGGAACTTTAAATTTGAAGTAAATTATTAGTACATATATGAATGATGTGTGTATATATGCATATGTATGTGAATGAATGTGAAGAGAGATAAATACGATGACAATTGATTTGTACATGTGGATGAGAATAAAATTGCATGTGAGTGAATGAATTGTGTATGTGCATATGATGAGTGTGAATGAGAATGCAATTACAAGTGTGTAAATGAATTGTGTGGATGCAGACTCTTGTATGTGTTTGTTATTGCCAATTTTGCATGTACTTCTGACATATTGTTAAGTTGAACACATAATGGAACATGTTGTTCTAGTGAATTACATGTTATGCATCATGTTGAACAACTGGACAGTATATTGATAGACCTACTGTAAAAAAAATTCAAACCTACAATGTCGGTTGCCTTAAAAAAAGACAACGCAGATCTACATTGGCGGTTTTTTTAAGACAACCTATGATACAATTATCATCATCAGTTAAATTTTAATTGATAAAGACACATAACATTAGTATTTTTTATTTAAAAACCGGTACTATAATCGACAATATCATGTATAAAGAAAATGACACCTCAATTATATGCAAAATTTTACTGATCAAATGGACTAGTGGTGTCGATTTGCTACAATCCTGAGATTAGAATTACACATCGTCAATTTTTAATATGTCAATGGACCTTGAATGTGTATGAAAAGCTACGAGAAACTTGGTTTGTGGTGTAGGTCTATTAAAAAAATGGAGACTATAAAACCCAATAAAAATGAAAAGAATGCCGAAAATCAGGAGTTTGTTACGCCGATTTAGCTTTGAAAACTGAAACTATAAGCAAGTAGTAGTCTTTTTTCTATACCTTTTGCAACTGGCCAGCGGATTTGCTGTTCTGCTTTTTGTATCTTCACCTTCTGTTTGTAACTGCCCATACACGTGGATGTGGATGCAGTACGAAGCAGCGTGCTCCGGCTCATTTCAGGAACAGCAAAACCGCGCTCTTGCAACTGATGTTGTATTTCTTTGGTCAGTTAACTTGAACGGTTATATCCAACAATGTAACTTTGGAATTGTAGTTTTCACTACTGTGTGTCACTTTTTGACTAACAATATATGTCTTAAACATCGAAAGTCATACCATCTATGTATACGAGTGATACCCATAATATTTTTTAGATTAAATTATATTGGTCCAACAAGAAGTTCACTATCAACATAGGATGAATAGGTCAAGTGAAAAATCACTACATCTGTTGCATCTTGATGTCGTCTAAAGGCCAATAGATTTTTATCTTCGATGTATTGAGATGAAGATTAAAATCTAGTCTTAAAGCATGAAGAAGAAAGAAAGTGTTAAATATTTCAACAACTGTTGGCTAAATGGACATCTATAAATCCCTTTGTTTTGATTATGACAAACATTTCATTTTTATTGATCTAACGAGCTACTCGAGTGTGCAGGAACAAGGTGGATGACAAAAGCAATTAGGGAAATCCATATGCTTATATTTTTGTATTTTCATGAAATGTAATCGCCTTGTAAAAACTTGTACAAATATATAATGTACAAGTACTTAGATTTCATGTAAATCAAGCGTTAGATTCTCCCTAGCTAAACACCATATTTATATAGGTCATCCCCTTCAAATAGGATCACATATGCACACTCATACATATAATTAATGCCTAAATTGAAACATTGAAACATGATCAATCTCGGTCGACAAACTCCTCGATCGAGACACTCTCGGTCGACAATCTTCTCGACCGAGAAAGATCCAAAGTAGTCGTTAGACACAACTGACAAGGTAGTTGGCAGTTGGAGATAGACGTTGCAAATCACTTGTTCCAGAGAGCCTGTCGGTCGACAAAAGTTCGACTGAGTAGGTGTCTCGATCGACCATTCCTCGACCGAGATGGTCTCTGACAGCAAATGCAGAATTAATTAATTAGCCGTTGTTAAATCAACAAACTTGTACCTAACGGCAAGTTAAGCACTTAGAAACCCCTAGAAGTTGTCTAGAACGTCCTTAAGCATCCTTAGGCCATTCCTATAAATAGGACAAGCCATAGGACACTCAAATACACTTGTTACACTTGAGAAATCCTTGAGCATACTTTGAGCAATCTGTTTGTGAGCAATTTGAGCATTGTGACAATTGGCCATTTCCTTCCTTAGCTCAAAATTCGTGTCCTATAGGCTAGTATCTCCTACCCACTGCAATCACAAGTTCATACACTTGGTTAGGAGATCTATACACTTGATCTAGGCAAATCAAGCCTTGGGCTACAAAGGATAAGTTGTAATTTCCTTTTTCCTTTCTTGTTCTCTATTACTGTTTGTACTCTCCTTGCTACTCCTAGGTTAGAGGCTGCTGATTGGAGAGGGTGGAGATCTTCTTGGTGAAGAAGGTGACTTTGAGCTACTTCAGAAGGCTGGTGCAACGGGAGGTTACTTCTAGAGAGGAAGACTACTTTAAGGGGGAGCTTGGAGTTACTTCAAGAAGGCTACCTCAAAGTTGGTGCACCTACTTCAAGTGAAGGCTGTTCAAAGGGTGTAAAGGAAAGTATTGTATTTTGTATAAATCCTTGAGAAGGTAATAAAATAAATACTTTCAAAATCACGGTTGGGTAAGCAACCGGGTAGTGGACTGACAACTTTAGTATTTGCTAAAGTTGGAACCACTCTAAGAACCTGTCTCCTTCTTCCAATTTTCAATTGTGGTTGTTTGAGTTTAATAAATTGTTAAAATTATTTTAAAACTCTATTCACCCCCCCTCTAGTGTTTTTCAATTGGTATCAGAGCGGGCTTCAAGGAACCCTAACCAGGTCTTGAAGAATGGAGGGTAATGGTGATTACAATCACAACAAAAGGTGATGCTTGGACAAAACTACAACATGTTGCAATTGGTGCTTAGCAACAAGCCACACAACAACTAGATGTCCATGGAGATCAAAGAAGGAAGATGAGAACAAAGATTGTCTCATTGCTACAACTAGCGAGGAAGAAGAAGAAGAGGTAAGTCTTTTTTATTTATCTAAAGAAGAACTAGTTGCTAGCCTTGAAGAAACACATATTAAATATGTTGAATGCAAGAAGAAATTAAAGAAATCTAATAAAGCAAATGATGAATTACATGCTAAGCTTCTGACTATTACATCTGAAAATGAAGATCTTAAAAAGATCATTGAAGATCATGATATTGAGATAAAATCTATAGAGGCAAATTGTTATCTACTTTCTTTAGAGAAAATTAATTTGCAAAGTCAAGTGAATGATCTTCAAAAACAACCCATCTTATGCAACCATCTAGATTATGATTCTATTGTAAAAGAAAAAAATTCATTGTCTTCTAATCTAGATCAAGCAAAACTAGATATCAAGAAGAGAATGGAAGAGATTGCCAAGTTACAACAAAAAGTTAGTAATTTGAATAGTAATGGCATTCTTGATAAAATCTTAGATAATCCCTATCATCAAATCGGGAGAAGAGGACTAGGTTACAAGCCTAAAGGGAAATCCTATCAACAACCTAGTTGGAGAAAGTCACAAACACATCAATCTATATATGTACCTAAAGGAACATCATCACAACATGACAACACTACACACAACCATAGAAAAAGATATGAGGTTGACTCGATATGCTGTCATTATTGTTTGCGCCTTGGTCATTATTCCTTTTCATGTCCTTACAAAAGAAAAGATGTCGAGTTAGTTTGGGTTCCAAAACCTCCAAACTAAATAAACGCAATTAAGTTGAGATATGACCAAGAACCTTAGTTGCATAATTCTACGTCTATCTCAACTCAACATAATGGGATAACAAATAAATTTAAGTATCTAAATATTTAACTTGCATAATTATGTTTTATTTGGAAGCAATTAACAGTTTCAGGAATATTGTCGGTCGAGAGACTGTCGACCGAGATACTGTCGGTCGAGAAATTATCGACCGAGCATGTCACCGATTTCCAGTCTGTTGCAAAATTGCTGAATTCTTTGATAAAATTGCTATCTATTCATGATTGATGATTGGATATACATTTTGGAAATCATCCCTACAAAGTTAAATTAATATTAGTTTATTCCCTAAATGATTTAAGTTTAAACTGAAATTATGCTTAGTTTAATGAAAAGAAAATTTCTATCATTATTCACATGATTTCTTTATTTTCTGGTCTATCCATATAGAAATCATGTGATTATTTACTGTTATTGTTCTGTTATTACATCATGGATATGCTTTCACCATTTCGTACTGTGATTAGCTTGATAGATAATTGTCTACATGGATCCATGATAGGCAAGCAAATGCTTTATTGGTAATATGTTATGCTTGCAACACATAAGATAAAATCTCTCAATTAGTATCTTTAAAAGACTTGAGATATTTAGTGTGCCTTAAGTAAAGAATCTTATGAGGATACTAAACGACGTGAAATTTGATATTCATATTACTACAGCAAAGCCTATATTTTAAGAAAAGGATAAATGTTTTCATATTAAGTATTATGCTTCAACTTGTTACTTAATCAAATTTTATGCAGATATTATACTCGATATATTCAATTTGAAAATCTGCAAATTTGCCTCTCGGTTAAAATGAAATTTGACCAAGGGGAGCTATGGTCGTAGTCAAATTGGACCTAAAATAAGTTTGACACAATAACTATTTGAATATCATTTTATTGTGATTAAAAGCAAAATCAAATTATGATCACAAAATTGTCCCAATATTGTCAATAATAAAATAAAATATTACTCCCTTAGAAAATATATATATGCTCTACAAATTCAGTCTATCATTTGCATTAAAAATCAGCTTAAAAATTTGTACCTAGTAAGTCTGTCGGTCGACGAATCTTCGACCGAAAATCTCTCGGTCTGCCCACCTCTCTCGACCGAGACAGAATCTAGACAGACCTAACATCGGACACACTGCCGGTCGACAATTGTTCGACCGAGACAGTGTCGGTCGACAATTTCTCGACCGAGAAAGAGCCATTGGGGTATGACCGTTGCAATCCGACCGTTACCGTTAACGGCCGACCGTTGCAAGTCGACCGTTGGACGGCCGAGTGACGTGTCTGGAATATGACCGTTGCGGACACTCGGTCGACAAATTGTCGACCGACCCGGTCACTGGATTGCTATAAAAGGGACCAAAAACGAGTCACTTCTTCACACTTTCATATTCTTGTTTGCATAGGCTCTCTCTAGTGAATTCTTGTGCAAATCTTTAGCATCCTCATCCCCAAGACTTCCTTGCTTCTTCTCCACCTTCAAGCAATGCAATGTCATCATCCTCTGCTCGTGGAAAGAAGAAGGTCGCTGGCAGGAAACAAAGGGAAGCTACTCCACCATTGACGATCATCAACGACATTGCCTTCGTCGACGAAGATGCTGGTGATCGCTATCTACGGCTCCCCTCCAAAGCTCCTCTCCCACGACGACCAGTTGAAGTTATGGACTTCCTCAACATCGTCGATTTGGAGGACCTTTTTGAAGTACAAAAGTTGAAAGAATTCATCAATCCTTATTTCACTTCCTATTCCACCAAGGTAGTGAATGAATTCTATGCTAATCTCATCTCCCACTCTGAAAGAGAAACCATCTTCTTCTATACTATGGTCAATGGGCATAGCTTTCGATTTACTGAAGGAGATATTCTTGATATGCTAAATATTGACCTAGATGAATATCAAGACACCCTTGACCTTACCACTGGAAACCCACTTAATCAATTTTCCCAAGATAACCATACCGTTAGTCTTAGTGACATCAAAAGAACCATTTTTCAATCCAATACAACCTGTCACGAAGATAGGGGCACATACTATGCTATAAATCTCAAACCAGCTGCTAGGATTGTAAACCTTATTGTTTCAACAAACATACACCCTAGAGCAAATAAGTCTGAAGTTCCTATTTTTCGTATGTGTCTAATATATGCCATTATCCAACGTATTCCCACAAATTTTATCCGCATCATTCTTAAAAACATGCTTGAGTTTTCTGGCAATCCTCCATATGCTGATCTTGTATGTCAAATTACTCAACATTTTATTAAGACCCAAATTGAGGATATGGGATATACATGGGAGCGTAGACCACAAAAATTAAGTAAGAATACTGTAGAAAAAATGGGAATTGATTTCGGTCATAAGAGGGCTAGGGTAGAAGGAGAGACATCTACCCCAGATATACCACCTCCACCTCCTCCTACCAGCCTACCCTATGATCCCATTCAAAACACTCTAACCTATGTTGCTGGGTCACAATATCATCTTACTAAACAACTAGATTATAACCATCATGCCATGACTTATCTAAACCAAAGAATGCAAACTCTTTATCCAAACCAACCAGATGAATATCCTTATTCTTTAAATCCGGGCATGCTCAATCCATATAATCCATCTTACAACTACTATCAACCTCCACTTCCACCATCTACAGATCTCACGCATACCTAGTTTTCATCAATGCAACTACAAGATATTGCTGCTCATTTCCGATTTGATCGGGTTCCTACCTTCTTGGAAGCGTATGCCTTAACCAAGATAGGTGCTCTGGAGTGGCAAACTTTGGTCCAGTATTATGGAGCTGAGCCTTTTCTTGGAAAAGACCCTGATGTTGATGTAATTCTTAAGTCTTTCCAGTGAGATTTGGAGTTGTATTAGTTGTAATGGAATCTTTGCAAAGTTGTAATAAATGGGTTATCTTTACATGATTTGGCTATCTTTTCATGCTTGTAATGAAATTAGTTATCTTTATAATGGATATCTTTTTGGCAACATTTGAATTTGGATTATAAGACTATTGTAGAGCATACAAAATAAGGGGAGTAATAAATACAAATAAATCAAAATGGATGAAAATCTTTGCAAATACCTAAAAGTTAAAGTTATGGCTAAATTGACATCTATTGCAAAACACTTATACCTTGGGATATCTATCCAAAGGGGAGCATAGTATAAGATTAAGGGGGAGAAGTAATATCAAATATTCAACAAGAATATCTTTTTGAAATGACAAAGGGGGAGAAAAGAATATCAAAATAAAATAACGATCAAAACTATAATAACTAAGTTTCATAATGAAAAAGGCTAAGCACTCACTTGCAAAACAAGAATGGCTACAAAAGGTAATTTTCAGGTATGAAACTCATTTGTTTTATATTTCCTTTATTTATATTTTGGAAATGTTTGTCATCTTCAAAAAGGGGGAGATTGTTGGCTAAATGGACATCTATAAATCCCTTTGTTTTGATTATGACAAACATTTCATTCTTATTGATCTAACGAGCTACTCGAGTGTGCAGGAACAAGGTGGATGACAAAAGCAATTAGGGAAATCCATATGCTTATATGTTTGTATTTTCATGAAATGTAATCGCCTTGTAAAAACTTGTACAAATATATAATGTACAAGTACTTAGATTTCATGTAAATCAAGCGTTAGATTCTCCCTAGCTAAACACCATATTTAGATAGGTCATCCCCTTCAAATAGGATCACATATGCACACTCATACATATAATTAGTGCCTAAATTGAAACATTGAAACAGGATCAATCTCGGTCGACAAACTCCTCGACCGAGACACTCTCGGTCGACAATCTTCTCGACCGAGAAAGATCCAAAGTAGCCATTAGACACAACTGACAAGGTAGTTGGCAGTTGGAGATAGACGTTGCAAATCACTTGTTCCAGAGAGCCTGTCGGTCGACAAAAGTTTGACCGAGTAGGTGTCTCGGTCGACCATTCCTCGACCGAGATGGTCTCTGACAGCAACTGCAGAATTAATTAATTAGCCGTTGTTAAATTAACAAACTTGTACCTAGCGGCTAGTTAAGCACTTAGAAACCCCTAGAAGTTGTCTAGAACGTCCTTAAGCATCCTTAGGCCATTCCTATAAATAGGACAAGCCATAGGACACTCAAATACACTTGTTACACTTGAGAAATCCTTGAGCATACTTTGAGCAATCTGTTTGTGAGCAATTTGAGCATTGTGACAATTGGCCATTTCCTTCCTTAGCTCAAAATTCGTGTCCTATAGGCTAGTATCTCCTACCCACTGCAATCACAAGTTCATATACTTGGTTAGGAGATCTATACGCTTGATCTAGGCAAATCAAGCCTTGGGCTACAAAGGATAAGTTGTAATTTCCTTTTTCCTTTCTTATTCTCTATTACCGTTTGTACTCTCCTTGCTACTCCTAGGTTGGAGGCTGCTGATTGGAGAGGGTGGAGATCTTCTTGGTGAAGAAGGTGACTTTGAGCTACTTCAGAAGGCTGGTGCAACGGGAGGTTACTTCTAGAGAGGAAGGCTACTTCAAGGGGGAGCTTGGAGTTACTTCAAGAAGGCTACCTCAAAGTTGGTGCACCTACTTCAAGTGAACGCTGTTCAAAGGGTGTAAAGGAAAGTATTGTATTTTGTATAAATCCTTGAGAAGGTAATAAAATAAATACTTTCAAAATCCCGGTTGGGTAAGCAACCGGGTAGTGGACTGACAACTTTAGTATTTGCTAAAGTTGGAACCACTCTAAATACCTGTCTCCTTCTTCCGATTTTCAATTGTGGTTGTTTGAGTTTAATAAATTGTTAAAATTATTTTAAAACTCTATTCACCCCCCCTCTAGTGTTTTTCAACAACGTCATCAATGAGTGTGTCACCATCTAGGTAGAAAGTCAATGAATCAATGTTGTATTCATCTTTCAACCGCAAAACAAAAGGATGAAGAGCTAACAAAACGAATAGGTATGAGTGCCTCGCCTCTTTAGACCCAACATGGAGAGATAATAGGATTGTCATGATCGAAGTAAACATGTGCAAGCAAACAATATCAAAATTCAAACCATTGTGCGATCATCAAATATCAGAGACAAACTTCTCAAAAAATAGTAGACCTATCAACCATGTTGAAATTATTGAAGAAATCCTCAAAAATCACAATGTGTATAGGTAATGCTTGTTATGGTTGAACGTGTCACAACATGCAAAAGAGCTTCAATACTCCCAGAAATGCAAACACCAAATTGGTGAGCACAGAGTTATGTGACGATGTATAGCATGAGTCCCTTTGTTGACATTTTTGAAACGAACCGACGCGTAATATACCAACTACAACGGATCGAATGACATTATCCGGCTCAAATAGAGGAGTCGATGGAGCATTTACAACATATCACTTCTTCCTGGAATCTTTTCCAGATTGATAGTTCTATATAAAGAAAGCTGATTAGACATAAGATGGAAAGGAGTCCATGCAAAAACGTCCATTCTTAGACAAGGAGGTGTTTCTGATATTTATAACGTTTTATTCTGTTTTGGTTGAAATCTTTTATAGTGGTTATATAACTTTGTATCCACAATCAATCTTTCAAGAAAACGTACAAAAAACTGAACGCCTTATATATGAAGTTACCTATCATTGGATTGTTTAAAGGGCATCCTTAATATCCAATTTGTTTTAGCAAAATTAAAAGATTGTAAACTTTGCCTGGTTCGCCTGCTTTGACGATGGCTTGGTCGTCCAGTAGTCCCATCATCTCTATTGCTGTTGGGGATGAGACATTTAAAGCAAGCCACTCTTTCAGACTCGTAGTCAAGGATTCACTCGTCCACGTGAAAAACAGGTCCTCGCTTCTTTCTTTCTTTTTAATTCCAGAAAACGAGTGTATGATAGACGGCTTAGTTGCACCGTTGTATATTGAAAGTTCATTCTAGACCGGATGTCTAGTTGCTGCTTTCGCAGTAATAACCACAACTAGCTCACACATTTTAGGGTCGCGTGAGAAACGTGTGTATTCATGTGGAATCCAAATTAGTAAACAACACATTTCTTGTGTTTACCTGGTCAGTTGAGGAACTTGTTTCACATTTGAAATAATGTATCGATAAATTCCCACCACATATTAACTGATGATAAGTGATAATCAGACACACTATAATAATATTTTCAGACACGAAGGGTAATAGAGCTGTGAATCATTGTGAGACAGCAGGTGCGAAGGAAGCAGAAGTCGGATCAATCCAACGCAGTTAGAATTTGGGATAATGAACCTTTTCTCCAATCATATTGCCCTTTCATCCACAGAAGTGTCTATCGCATTTTCTAAATTGCAATGTAGAAATTTATAACAGTAATATCCTCGAGCAAAATACCCTCAAATCTTATGAGGAAATCTATCATAGATCAAGAATCCACATTGTGGTCAAATTTCAGTTTAATGTTCAATCATTTATTCTATTGCTTATGTTTTTGTATATAATTGTGTGCATATTTGCATAGTGTACGACAAACTCCCTTATCACCATTCTTGCATAAATAACCATTTTCCAATAAAACATGACTGAAATTATAAACATAGATATTAAATTTTCTTTCCTACAAGTATGTGAATCTCCAAATCCTAAGTATAGATATGCGAAAGATATATTTTTTATAACATAATAGCTGGTTAAAGACTTGCTATTTTGTAGACCCTCTGCAATCCTACATACCTACAATAAAAAGGCACATACAAACTAACCACTTACTTCATTTAAGATTTACTTGATTTCACATGAACTTACCAAATTGTACATATTTGTTTTTATTTACATGGTCCATCCATCAACAAATCATACGAATACTTCCATTCTCATGACCCACTTTTCAAATAATCGACTAAGTAACAAATAATGTTTTCATTCATGCATTCAAACATATCCATATCATTCACAAAAATTCAAAACGTATAAAAGACTATTGACTCAATGCATATTCAACCTAGTTTTAGCTACATTTTAGCGTAATTTTGCATTCGTTTCCCTCATTTTACTTTAAAACTTGTTTGTACTTCAGTTTTCTTAATATCTGTTGATTTTTAGGATTTTGATCAAATTCTTTGATTTTCATCAGTCTACTCCAAAACTCCAAGGTTCTGACCTTAAAAGAAGTTAGATTTGGGATATAGTTTGCCTATCGATCTATCATTGTCCTCCACCTACTCCGCTTTTATAGTAGCAGATCCATTCACAAGGAAAGGAGACTGTCGACTTCATTTTAAAACTAAAGAAGGACTACCATACATTACATCTTTTCTCCATCTTCTATTGTGATGATGGCCTTCTTTCTCTCTTCTCCCGTTATAATTTATATTACTTCCATTAGCAAATAGTCCTTTCTCTAGGGTGCGGGGAGTAGTCATACATCCCATTTTTACTTTTTTTGCTATTGATAATGCCATTATTAACATCACTTGTTATGAGTCAAAGGTCTTATTATTTGAAAATCTTATTTGGCCAACTATTTTCTATGTTTATTAGATCTTATATGTAGAGAATTTTGAACCTATGATCTAAGATATCATTAAATCCGTGCCATACCTTAATAGGAAATTTGGGTAGGTGATTGTTGAGGCAATAGGTAAATGATCTCTAGATTATGCGATGATGAGATTAGAGTAATATATATTAGGTTTAATCTTTATATCAAAAGGGGGATTTAATCTGTCTCAATATATGAGTGTTCATACTTATTATGATGCATTGAGTGAATTATACATAGAGGTGGTGAAACTCATTGATGCGATGATTTTGAGTCGCATTTATAGACCTTTTTCATATGTGTTTTGTGCTCTAATTACTCATTTTTATGAATAATATTGCATAATTCACTCATTTCGGTCTTTGCCATCATTCTATGTCAAATCCCCTTTGTTTTACCATTTTTGAGCATTATTTATCATATTATCATAATTTGTGTGGATTTACTTGGTCTTATTGTGAAATTTCAGGAAAAACAAGTATTTGCTTCCGTCGATACCATCGACGGAAGTCGATACCATCGACCAAGCCACAGGTTGCCAGCCGAGAGGAGCAGCACAGAGTCGATACCATCGACACTCAAGTCGATGGTATCGAGATCCCTTCAGATTGCTGGCGAGGAATCCGTCAATACAATCGACCCAATTCGATGCCATCGACACATTGAGGTTACAGCGTCGCTAAATGACAACAACCGACGCTAAAGAGAGTCGATACCATCGACCCAAGTCGATGGTATCGAGATGACCACAGGCGCTCAAACGAAAAGAAAAGAAAGTTGCCGCTAATACGCTGGGTCGATACCATCGAAACTTGACGTGTATTTTACTACGCGCTTAAACGCAAGTATACGCATCGAGTAATATAGGCCTTTGTGAAGCCCGAGTCGAACTCAGGGACACGTGAATTATTAGAGACTTCTACTAACTAATCGCAATCAGCTAGGCCGAATAACAAAGTAAGGTTTGTTGTCGAAATTAAAAGAAAATAAAATGAAATAATGAAAACAATTGATTAAAGGTTAATTTAATCAATTCAAAAGGATATCTTTAGGATTGCGGTTTCGCCGTGGGTCAACATTGTATTAGGTTTTATATAATTCCTCACTCTTCTCTCTCTATCTGGGTAGTGGCCTGAAAACAGAATTACCCACTGTCGTGGTGTAACTCACTACTTAGGTTTAGGTTGATTCCACTGTCGTAGTAATCATTCCCCTAAACTAAGCGCATTACCTACGATCTCTCAGTTTTCACCATTAATTTTACAACTCCTTTGTCAAGAGTTTTATCGATTAATGTAGGTTTCGTCTCTTTTCAACCGTTAATCCTTCTGTCGAAGTGATTAAGGGCATTAAGCTATTATTATGGTGATCAAGCATAACAATATATATGGAGAAAACGAATCTATACCATGGATTTGAGAGAGAAAATATGAATTATCAATATAAAATTGTCATACAATGCATTCCCGGGCTACTCCCGGTCCTAAAGATGGAGGGTTTTAGCCTCTCATGTTCATCTCACATGAATACATGGTAGAAATAGGGGAATTCATAAGAAAAACGTGAAACAAGTGGGAAAACCCCTGAACGGAGAAGAACCGGTAGATCCTTGGCGTAGAATACGAGCTTCCCCGCCTGTCGGTGGTGGAATTCGTCTTCGGCAGCGTCCGAATCACCCGGGATGAGCTTCTGGCCTCCGTTCTCCTTTCTCTCCTTCCTCGGCACTCGTGCAATGCAAAATTCCTCCTCCTCTCGTGTGGGCGGCCGTCATTAGGTATAAGTCCCTAATTAGGTCATCAAATAACAACAGCCGTCCGATCGAGCTCAAAACAGATCCAACGCATATCTGCTGGCGTCGATACCATCGACACGAGTCGATGGTATCGACCCAGCGTATTAGCGGCAGCTTTCTTTTCTTTTCGTCTGAGCGCCTGTGGTCATCTCGATACCATCGACTTGGGTCGATGGTATCGACTCTCTTTAGCGTCGGTTGTTGTCGTTTAGCGACGCTGTAACCTCAATGTGTCGATGGCATCGACTTGGGTCGATTGTATCGACGGATTCCTCGCCAGCAATCTGAAGTGATCTCAATACCATCGACTTGAGTGTCGATGGTATCGACTCTGTGCTGCTCCTCTCGGCTGGCAACCTGTGGCTTGGTCGATGGTATCGACTTCCGTCGATGGTATCGACGGAAGCAAATACTTGTTTTTCCTGAAATTTCACAATAATACCAAGTAAATCCACACAAATTATGATAATATGATAAATAATGCTCAAAAATGGTAAAACAAAGGGGATTTGACATAGAATGATGGCAATGACCGAAATGAGTGAATTATGCAATATTATCCATAAAAATGAGTAATTAGAGCACAAAACACATATGAAAAAGGTCTATAAATGCGACTCAAAATCATCGCATCAAACTCCCCTAAGCTTGAACATTGCTCACCCTCGAGCAACTGATCCTTAGAATAGAATTGCAGATGTCAACTAAAAATCAACACACCAACCCAACATCCCATGTGACTCCCACTGAGCGTTCTCAAACCGGCCTTCTCTAACCACATAACAGGTAATTACCCTAAAGGTGAAAAAAATCATCAATAAGAGAAATTATCCTTCAAACCGATGAACACTATCACATAAGGCAGTTAACATAATAAAATTCGCCGATTCAGCATTGGTGCATCTTGTGATCGCCTACACTACATTGCTCGCCCTAACTACCATCTACATGGAAGCAGTTCTCCTGATAATCATTAGTGAGGAGAAATTCACGGTGGCCTACCAATCCGAGCAACGGGTGGATGGAATGGATGGTCCGTGGAAGAACTTGGAAGTATTGCACAGTTTCAATATGCATAAAAACAAAATGTCCTAAATGATGCAAATGCACATTAGAAATGCCCTAATGCCTAAAATTGGGTGAAATGATGCATGCACTAACCTTCCACCTCAAAATGAGATGGAAATCTACTTAAGCCACCTCATGTACTCAATTTTCCTGTAATGCAAGTGATATCATGTTCCTTTCTCCCTCTTATACCATTTCCTTCTAAATTCTCTTTTTTTTTCTTCTTTTCTCAAATTTTTTCAGATTTTCAGCAAAAAAAATTTTTCTTCTCCTTTCTTTTTTTTCTTGTAGCCCACATATCCATAATTGCTTAGAGATACATGTATTGGGCTGTTTTCTTCATGATTGGAAATCTTTGCGATATTTCGAAGGTATGGAACAGTTTAGATCACTTTTGAGGAAAAATTGAGATACATGGTGTACTTTATGCATGATAATCATGAAAGTCATGAGTGCAACTACATGGCATGCACCTAAAGGTAATGTGCATGAATCCCTATATTTTTCTCTTTTTATGAAAAAGTATGGAAAATATCAATGCAATTCCTATCTAAATGCTATGCACACAAGAAAAAATTAAAACTGTACTTTACTTCCAGTTCTTAGGTGGATTATGGAAAATTGAAGTGGAATGATCACAAGATTAGATGACTGAACCTTAGAAGAGTATTATGTGTCCCTCCTTACTGACATGTGTAGTGATTCAAAGGGTTCTCTCTCTTACGTCCAATTAAGGTCTCATTACCATTTGGTTAGGTTAGGCTCAAACAACCGTTACTATCCACTTTTCATGAGTCAAAGGGAGTATAGGTGTGACATATTGTTTTAAAGTTGACATAATCAATCATTTTCATCGAACAAGTTCCCCAAGGACAACCAAGTCAAGCTATCCAAAAGACACAAAAAATTTTAAAATTCCCTTAAATTTCCCATGAATACACAGCGAGATGACAACTTTTACGACATCCACAGTTACACTAGATAGATGTGGATCCTAAACAAAAACTTAAAATGCAAGAACAAAAAGCAAAGCAAAAACTAAAAACCAACAAAAGAAAAGATAGAGTTGTTCCAGCTACCCCCCTAAGCTTGAATTCGACTATGGCCTCATAGTCAAAAACAAACTTAAGAGTGGAACAGAGATACCCTGATCATTCTTGTGGAGGCGGAGGTGGGTACTGTGGGGCCGTAGGATCCCAAGAAGGATACTCCCCCTGGAAGCTCGGATCGTAATGGGTCCTCGGCGGAGGCTGTGGATAGCCTCCAAAGTAGCTCTGACTCCAGTAATGGTCGTAAAAGGGCTCCTGTTGCATCTCCATCCTTTGCAACCGATTGTGTATCTGCTGCTGGTTGTCGAGGAGGAGACGTTCATTCTTGAACATAGCCCGTTGATTATCAAGTAACCGGCTCGTCGTATCATGAATACCGCTATACATTTCTAGATGCTGCTGCTGTGTCTGATGTATATCCTGCAGCATTGTGTACATTCCCTGCATGGAGTAGACATCCTCGCCTGGCTGTGAGGGCTGTGGTGATGGCGGCTGGGGCTGTGATGATGAAGACGCACCCGGATGCATCCTAGGACACTTCCGTGGTGCTACTCGTACGCGAAGAGGTGTGAAAGCCTCCTCTTCCTCCTCAGCCTCGCCTCCTTGCTCGTCGTTGCCGCCTTCTTCTTCGGAGGACTCAATGGCTATGATTGGCCACCGGAAATGTTGTGCGCCCTCGATGTTGAAGACGTCGTCCGGCAGTGAGCGCTCCTGATAAGCTTGGTTGACGTGGCAATGTGCGTACGCCAACCCATCCCGGAGAAGGATAAGGTTTGAACGGTGCAAGTGTTGCACGTTCACCTTACTCTTTGTGGAAATCGGAGTCATGGACTGAAAATTCAGCCCCAAGTAGGACGCCAACTTGGTGATGAGCCCACCAAAATGGATCGGAGCCTTCCTTGTACTTCTCTTCACCGCCAGGACGCGCTGTAGCCAGAATGCCCCCCAATTGCATGGTTGTCGATTCAGGAGTGCGTAGAGGAAGAAGAGATCGCTCTCCTGAAACTTGCTCAACGCCAAATCACTCCGAGCGAAGAACGTCAAGCTCAACATCCGGTGAAGAACCCGGACGAAAGGGTGCTCAAATCTGCTACCGCTGCATTATGGTAGCTCACGGTCTTTCCTGCCGACACTGTAACTAGCTCGGTGAAGATCTTGTCGTAGTCGGTGCGGGAGTCTGGACGTCGGTGATCATGTGGAGAGTGGAACCAATTGAAGATTTTATTGAACTGGACCAGCGTAATGTTGTAGTTGTTGTTGAACAACCGGAAGGACACCCAGCCCCTGATCCACTCACGATCCGACGCCACCACGTCGTTTGGCACGACGCAGACGTCGAGGGACACCATAAATTCTGCCACCAATTCCTTGTAGGTGGGCCATTTGCAGAAAAATGGCTGCCCATCCGCATGGTACTGCAGCTCGTCGGGACGTCGGCTTGTGTGACGTGCTTGTCCGTGAAGCACATAGGCTAAGTTGGCCTCGAAACCAAGCTCCTGAAGCATGCCCCGGTCCACATACCGGGTCGGCTCAATCTTCCGCTTCATAATCTCCTCGTAGACCTTCCTCACCTCCATGGAAGGGTGAACCAGGCGTGGGCGAGGAACGGAAGCGGTCAGGGGAGGAACGAACTCCTCGATCTCCATGGGATTTGCGCGCGATGACGAAGCTCCGGCGACATGCACCATGGTTGCGAGAAGATGGGATTAGAAGAAGAGAGCTCGGTGAAGATGGAGAAGAAATTCTCCGCTCGGTGAAGATCCTTGCTCGATATCACTTTTCTTCAGTCTTGGAGGCTCGGGGGAGATGCTCGGCGCAAAGGAGGATGTTTTCTCTGAAGGTGTGATGTCAAATGACGTTGCAAGTCTCCTTAAATAGACTTGGCCAGCGCTATTGTCGCCCTTCGATACCATCGACGCGGGTCGATGGTATCGACGCGTCTCGCTGGTATCCGCCTCCCTCGCGAGTATCGACGGCTGACGTTTGCTTGATCGAGAAACTCGGATTGCTGACGTGTCGATACCATCGACGGAAGTCGATAATATCGACGCAGCACCCGGATCGCTGACGTGGACTCACAATCGTCGTCGATGCCTTGGCGCGGATCGGTGACATGGATGTCGATACCATCGACTTGGGTCGATGGTATCGACTGCTTTTATTGCGACACCGCCGTTTTGTTGCATTCAACCTGTGATCAAGGCCGTCGATGGTATCGAGTTGACTGAGCAAAATTCGTCTGAACTTCTCCAGAGATCTCGATGGTATCGACTGGCATGTCGATACCATCGACACTTTTATTGCGACCTGCCTGTAGGTATGTCGATACCATCGACGGGGCCGTCGATAGTATCGACTCAGTGCGATTTTTGCAGCTGTCAACCTGAACCCATGTCGATACCATCGACCAGTGTGTCGATGGTATCGACCCTTCCTGTGCATGCACATTGAACAAATGGATTAAGGTATCTTCTTTACACTAAAATTAAACGAAATAAAAGCAATCTATGACTAAAATTAACCTAACCTAATGTACCAATGGTTGGGTTGCCTCCCAACAAGCGCCCTTCTTTAACGTCTTAGGCTAGACGGTGTGACAATCATCTCATTCATCCACAAGTGTAATGAGTTTGACCTCATTCACTTTTCTCTTGTAGTTTTCACCAAAATACAGCTTTAAGCGCTGCCCGTTCACCAAGAACGTGGCATCTCCATCACGCACAAGAATCGCACCGTGCGGTCTCACCTCTTCCACTACAAAGGGTCCACTCCACCGGGACTTCAGCTTCCCGGGATGCAATTTGAGACGGGAGTTAAACAATAGAATACTATCTCCCTTCTTGAACGTGCGCAACTCGATATGTCGATCATGGATCAGCTTTGTACGCTCCTTGTAGATGCGGGCATTCTCATATGCCGTCATGCGTAACTCATCTAATTCGTTCAATTCGAACATCCTCTTTTTCCCGGCTTCATCATAGCTCAAGTTCAGCCTTCTTAGCGCCCAATGGGCCTTATGCTCCAGCTCCACCGGAAGGTGGCAAGCCCGGCCATATGCCAACCTAAAAGGCGTGGTGCCTATAGGTGTTTTGTACGCCGTTCTATACGCCCAAAGTGCGTCCGGTAGTAATGCACTCCAATTTTTCCTCGTGGATGCCACTGTCCGTTCTAGAATCTTCTTGATTTCCCTATTTGAGACCTCCACCTGTCCTTGCGTCTGTGGATGATATGGGGTGCCGATGTTGTGCTTGACCCCATATTTCTTCAGAAGTGTCAAAAATTTCTGATTCCGGAAATGTGTGCCTCCATCACTTATGATCATTCGGGGTATCCCGAACCTGCAGAATATATTTTCTTTCACAAACCTGCACACTACAATCGAATCATTAGTCCTCGTGGGGATTGCTTCCACCCACTTTGACACATAATCAACAGCAAGCAAGATATATAAATTTGAATTTGAGGACACAAAGGGTCCCATAAAGTCTATGCCCCATAAGTCAAATACCTCAACTTCCTGAAATACATTCAAGGGCATCTCTTGTCTCCTTGAAATGTTACCTGCGCGCTGGCATGGGTCACATTGCCTCACAAAATCATAGGCATCCCGGAACAAAGTTGGCCAATAAAGGCCGCTTTCCAACACTTTGGCTGCTGTCCGTGAACTAGCATGGTGTCCTCCCGTAGGCGACGCATGGCAATGGTGGATAACACTCTCGTACTCCACCTCCGGCACACACCTGTGAAGAATACCATCCCTGCACTGCTTCAAAAGAATTGGGTCATCCCAAAAATAGTATCTCAAAGAATGAAAGAATTTCTTTTTCTCTTGATAAGACCAGTCCTCCGGGATGATCCCGCAAGCCAAATAGTTAACAATATTAGCAAACCATGGTTCCTTAGAATCAATTTTCAAAAGTTGTTCATCGGGGAACGTCTCGGTTATGGGTATGTGTAAACCTTGTTCATCTACCCTTTCTAACCTAGACAAGTGGTCAACCACCACATTTTCAATTCCCGACTTGTCCTTGATTTCAATATCAAATTCTTGTAAAAGAAAAATCCACCTAATTAGTCTAGGCTTTGCATCCTTCTTCTCCATCAAATATTTTATTGCAGCGTGATCGGTCCACACAACTACTTTAGAACCCACTAAGTACTGCCGAAATTTTTCAAAAGCAAACACGACGGCAAGTAACTCTTTTTCTGTAGTTGTATAGTTCAATTGAGCATCATTAAGTGTTTTGGAGGCGTAGAAAATCACAACGGGCTTATTATCTACCCTTTGCCCCAAAACGGCTCCCACTGCATAATCGTAAGCGTCACACAAATGGTTTTGTCCAATCCGGCGTTTGAACAACCGGAGCCGAAATCAACTTTTCTTTCAAAACTTCGAATGCGTGAAGACACTTATCATTGAAATAAAAAACTGCATCTTTTTCTAACAATTCGGATAAAGGTTTGGCGATTTTAGAAAAATCCTTGATGAATCACCGATAAAACCCGGCGTGTCCCAAAAAGCTTCTCACCCCTTTTACTGAGTTTGGTGGGGGTAGCTTAGAAATCACCTCAATTTTTACGGGGTCTACCTCAAGACCTTTGCTAGACACCTTGTGTCCTAGCACAATTCCTTCCGTCACCATCATGTGACATTTCTCCCAATTGAGGACCAAGTGTGTGTCCTCGCACCGCTACAGCTCCTTGTCCAAGTTATATAGACACTCATCAAAAGACGCCCCATAAACTGAGAAGTCGTTCATGAAAACCTCAAGACAACGCTCCACCATGTCAGAAAATATGGCGAGCATGCAGCGTTGAAAAGTCGCCGGCGCATTACATAATCCAAACGACATCCGTCGGTAAGCAAAAGTCCCATAGGGACATGTGAACATAGACTTCTCTTGATCCAAAGGATCAATAGAAATCTGGTTATACCCCGAATATCCATCTAGAAAACAAAAATGCGACCGACCGGCAAGACGTTCCAAAATCTGATCAATGAATGGCAAAGGAAAATGATCTTTAAGAGTTGCGGCATTCAATCGGCGGTAGTCAATGCAAACACGCCACCCGGTTACCAATCGGGTGGTGACAGGTTCATTCAACAGATTTGTAGTAACAGTAATTCCCCCCTTTGTAGGGACTACCTGTGTGGGACACACCCACGTCGAATCTGATATGGCATATATGATCCCTGCAGCAAGAAGTTTTATGACTTCCTTCTTCATGACCTCCATCATGCTCGGATTCAACCGTCTTTGAGGCTGAATGACTGGTTTGGCTCCCTCCTCGAGCCGAATCTTGTGTTGGCAAAGTGTAGGGGAGATCCCCTTGATGTCCGCGACTGACCACCCAAAGGCTCCACGGTGGTTCTTGAGCACTACCAGTAGTTGCTCCTCCTCAGCCGCACTCAAGTATGCAGATACAATCACTGGTAACTTTTCCTTCTCAGCTAGAAAGACATACTTAAGATGCGGGGGCAGTGGCTTCAACTCCAACTCTGGCGGGCAAATAAGAGATGATTGCAGCGATGGAGAAAGTGTACCTAAGTCTTCATAGTGCCTCGTGTAGAAACATGGAAGCATCTGAAGCATTTTGGCGCACTCCTTGAGTGAAGTACTCCGCATCCAATCATAAGTGACATTTAGCAAACACGCCTCCAAAGGCAATTCCGGATATGCATCAAAAACTAAAGTAATAATCGCATCATCCTCCCAAGAAGGTGGAATGTCCTCATTCTCATCATTTGGAAACCCAACAGCCTTGCCTAAAGAGACAACTTTAGTTTGCTCCATAATGTCCACAGCTAAGGTCCCATTATCCATCTTGCTCATCACATGAGCCATATCCAAGAATGGCTTCCCAAGACAAAGTGAGATATTGTGTTCTACATGTTTCACCATGTTGCACTGTGCTTTTGCTTTAGTAGATGCATTGCTAGTGGGCATGACCATCTCAAAGCGATCATCCGCAATGCCCAAGGTCAAGCGACCTCTTCCCATCTCCAAGATCATATCGGCTGTTGCTTGGAATGGGCGTCCAAGTAGCAACTCATTGCCATGCTCGTCCTGCATTTCCATAACCACGAAATCAGCCGGAAAAACAAAACGGTCTACCTTTACCAAGACATCCTCGCAGATTCCATACGATTTCACCACAGAATTATCGGCCAGTTGGATAGTCATGTTGCTTGGCCTTGATTCCTTTAATCCAAGCTTCTTGAATGTAGAAAGGGGCATCAAATTGATGCTTTCCCCAGAATCACAAAGTGCCTCTCCAAATTTGAACTTTCCGATAAAACAAGAAATATTGAAACAACCGGGATCCTGTCTCTTCAGCGGCAAAGTTCCCATAATAAAAGCACTCACTTGCTCCTTGAGCACCACGACCTCAGTGTCGGGTATTTTCCTCTTTTTGTTGATGACATCTTTTAGAAATTTCCCGTAAGATGGGATTTGCTCAATCGCCTCTAACAACGGAATATTTACTGATAACTTTCTAAAGCTGTCCAGAAATTTCTTGAATTGTGCATCCACCTTCCTTGCCTTTGCACTATTGGGACCGGAATGGTATGTGCCCTTTGATGAGGTGGCACATAGGGTGTCAATTTCTGCGGTTCCTCCTCAGCAGCTTGTTCTTCATTACCATTCTCAGCTATATCTTCAGCTTGCCCTGTGACAGGTGTGGGCTGCTCCTTGATGATTGCATCTTCAACTTTGTCCTGCGGTGTGCTTGTGTCATCTGCCCTTGGATTCAACACTTTCTTACCGCTCCTCAGTAGAATGGCCTTGGCCTGCTGGTTACCCCCGGGAACATTGGTGTTACCCGGAAAACCCGGATGTGCTGGCTTCTTCAAGCTTGCAATTTCAACCGCCATCTGAGCCATGAAAGTCTCTATAGTTCTCATTTGAGCCCCATGACTCTACAAAGTCTGCCCAAATTGGTTCATAAATTCACCCTGTTGCTTGATTTGTTGCCCAAATGTGTTCATTAACTCCTGGTTTTGTTTGATGACCTGATTGAGCAACTCCATGCTCTTGTCCTCTGTGGCTGGTGCAGGCTTGGCGTCCGGATCCTGCAGAAAATTGTTCGGGTCCTTCCATGAGAACTTTTTGTCCTTTCGCCATGAATAGTCATTGTTCCTGTACCCTTGTTGTTGCCTCATGTACTTGACTTGAGCCTCCTCCTCAGACTCATTGTCTTCCTTCTGCAGTAGCTTCTTTGCGAGAAGATCCATCTTCTCATTTAACTCTCTCATTGCCTTGGACTCACTGGCAACTCTTGCTTGCTCAACTGGGCCTCTCTCTCTTTCTCCCCATGATTGCTTTCGTGCCATGTTCTTCAGTATTTCCCAGCATCTCGTATCAGTGTTGTTCAAGAAAAATCCTGAACCGGCCGAGTCCAAGTTGCTTCTATCATGCTCGGAGAGAGCAAAATAGAAGATCTTCACCTGTGTCTCCTTGTCCAATCCATGATGTGGACATCTCCTCAACATGACCTAGAATCGCTCCCAGGTCTCAGAATATGTTTCACCCGCCTGTTGGGTGAAATTGTGAATCTTCCTAATCATGTCATTGGTCTTCTCAGGAGGGAAAAACCTCTCGAAGAAAACCTCCACCATATGATCCCATGATTCAACAACCTCATCGTCGAGGTTATGTAGACACTCTCTCGCAACTCCTGCCAGGGAGCTTGGGAACAATTTGAGGTACAGAACATCCTGTGGGAACCTGTCTATCTTCACCATATCGCAGTTTTCAACGAACTGACTGATGTGTGCCACTGGGTCCTCATTCTTCATCCCGTGAAATGCATTTGATTTAACCAAGTTAATCAACGCTGGATCAATCTTGTAGGTTGGAATGTTGAGCCCCTGTTTCTTGATAGGCCCCTTTGAAGCTGACAAAGAAGACGCTTTGATCTTTTCCCATATCGTCTGTGGTTCGGCCATTTCTTCTGCTTGCTCTTGCTCAGATTCAGAATCTATGACGCTTTGGTGATCTTGCTCGTAATAATCCTCGTCCTCTGGTCCCGGAGGTGGAACCTCAGGTGTGCGATTCGAGTAGTCTGTGCTACGTGTATGCACCATGCAAAGTACCTGAAATAAGAAAATCGGGGTTCAGTACTATGCTTTGAACGAGTAAACACAATTATAGAGAAATTTAAGAATATTTAAAATTGTTTCAAAATAAAAAAAAATGTGGCCTAGAGTGGCTGCTCTTAGCACTCAAAGTGCCAATAATTTTCCGTGTCCCCGGCAACGACGCCAAAAACTTGACATGTATTTTACTACGCGCTTAAACGCAAGTATACGCGTCGAGTAATATAGGCCTTTGTGAAGCCCGAGTCGAACTCAGGGTCACGTGAATTATTAGAGACTTCTACTAACTAATCGCAATCAGCTAGGCCGAATAACAAAGTAAGGTTTGTTGTCGAAATTAAAAGAAAATAAAATGAAATAATGAAAACAATTGAGTAAAGGTTAATTTAATCAATTCAAAAGGATATCTTTAGGATTGCGGTTTCGCCGCGGGTCAACATTGTATTAGGTTTTATATAATTCCTCACTCTTCTCTCTCTATCCGGGTAGTGGCCTGAAAACAGAATTACCCACTGTCGTGGTGTAACTCACTACTTAGGTTTAGGTTGATTCCACCGTCGTAGTAATCATTCCCCTAAACTAAGCGCATTACCTACGATCTCTCAGTTTCCACCATTAATTTTACAACTCCTTTGTCAAGGGTTTTATCGATTAATGTAGGTTTCATCTCTTTTCAACCGTTAATCCTTCTGTCGAAGTGATTAAGGGCATTAAGCTATTATTATGGTGATCAAGCATAACAATATATATGGAGAAAACGAATCTATACCACGGATTTGAGAGAGAAAATATGAATTATCAATATAAAATTGTCATACAATGCATTCTCGGGCTACTCCCGGTCCTAAAGATGGAGGGTTTTAGCCTCTCATGTTCATCTCACATGAATACATGGTAGAAATAGGGGAATTCATAAGAAAAACGTGAAACAAGTGGGAAAACCCTTGAACGGAGAAGAACTGGTAGATCCTTGGCGTAGAATACGAGCTTCCCCGCCTGTCGGTGGTGGAATTCATCTTCGGCAGCGTCCGAATCACCCGGGATGAGCTTCTGGCCTCCGTTCTCCTTTCTCTCCTTCCTCGGCACTCGTGCAATGCAAAATTCCTCCTCCTCTCGTGTGGGTGGCCGTCATTAGGTATAAGTCCCTAATTAGGTCATCAAATAACAACATCCGTCCGATCGAGCTCAAAACAGATCCAACGCATATCTGTCGGCGTCGATACCATCGACGCGAGTCGATGGTATCGACCCAGCGTATTAGCAGCAGCTTTCTTTTCTTTTCATCTGAGCGACTGTGGTCATCTCGATACCATCGACTTGGGTCGATGGTATCGAATCTCTTTAGCGTCGGTTGTTGTCGTTTAGCGGCGCTGTAACCTCAATGTGTCGATGGCATCGACTTGGGTCGATTGTATCGACGGATTCCTCGCCAGCAATCTGAAGGGATCTCGATACCATCGACTTGAGTGTCGATGGTATCGACTCTGTGCTGCTCCTCTCGGCTGGCAACCTGTGGCTTGGTCGATGGTATCGACTTCCGTCGATGGTATCGACGGAAGCAAATACTTGTTTCTCCTGAAATTTCACAATAAGACCAAGTAAATCCACACAAATTATGATAATATGATAAATAATGCTCAAAAATGGTAAAACAAAAGGGATTTGACATAGAATGATGGCAAAGACCGAAATGAGTGAATTATGCAATATTATCCATAAAAATGAGTAATTAGAGCACAAAACACATATGAAAAAGGTCTATAAATGCGACTCAAAATCATCGCATCACTCATCCACCCTGATGTTCCATCCATAGATATGTACAATGTTGATCCAACTTTTTTGTTATTATAACATTATTTTAATCAAACTAAATCCAATCTTTCTGTTAAATACTAATTCTTATGCGGTTACTTTGATCAGATAATTTTCAAATATGTTGTCCTTTGGGTTCAATACTAAACTATACTATGACAAGATTCATCTGCTTGTAGGTGGGATTCACATACATTTAGTTACGATAATGCTTAGGGATTTCATCCCTAGGGAACTTGTTCTGCAATAGTTAATGCATAATCAAACTTGACATAAAATAGTGTATTCAGATATTAGTCAAATATAAAAGAAAATTTGTAACACTAAACTTGGAACTGCATAATTAATCTAATAAAAGGTTCACTTCTTTTAGCAAAAAATCTTCCCACTTCTCCTACATCATAACCATCATTCTTTACTTCAAAATTCTTAAGTATAAAAGATATACAAAAAATGTGTATAGTTATATGGTAATAATGATGTAAAATGATTTCTATTCATATTAATTTATATTGTTATGATCCCAATCTTGATTATTATATAGTTTGAATGTCATGTGATGTTGTCTTGAAAATGACATCCATATACCTCATACCCAACTTTTAAATGATATAGACCAATATTTTTCTCACAAATAAAAAATGACAAATAATCAACTACTCTTTCTGTCATGCTCATTATTGAAAGATCTAGTAATCACATGTTGCTAATTTCAAAATCTAAAGTAGCCATGTATAAGTAGTTAGTAAGAAAAATTAAAATTGTTGAATACATAGAAACTAATTGAAAATATATATTTACATGGGATTATTGTATTGATTAACTCTTATCACATCCATACTTCTATAATAGAGTTATTTATCCGGTCATACTAGAATATATTTAGGATATCTTGAAAAAGACATAAATTTCAAAGTCTGGGATGACGACATCCTCGATCATATTCACCACTCTAGTTTTGGATTGGTTGTGTCCACAAAAAACTTTACATTTACTCCTCTACATGTTGAATATGAGTTCCATAATCAAATAAGGTGTAGTCTTTGGAGCAAGACCTATAGGTGGCTTCTATCTTTAGATTTTTGGATATGTTAAACTTTTCTTGTATCAAACCATTTTATGTATAGACAAATAGAAAATGTGAAAGGAATTTGATAAATATTATTATTATAGATAACCAGATGTTTGGGACAGTACACTAGACAACCTTTTGCTTGTCCTATTGTATTGCTTTCACTATAAGGTATATTCAATTGTGTAGTCTCACATTCCCTCATATACAAGTGTGACAGATACAAAGAGTATGTCAGAGGGAATTGAATTACAATGTAATGTATCACCAAGGAGATCGACCTTGCCCTCTATCACAACATTAAATTCACACTCAACAAATGCAAGTCATTTTTTTGTAGCCATCAACAGTTTAAATACTATATACCAATAACCAAACATATATATTGGTTTAACGTAGTATTATACTACTAACATATTTACATTGGGATGGTCTAGTGGGTCATTAGAAGTACTTTCACAACATTCACTGACAAGAGCACAATCTTGTACCTCTTAATAGGAGTAACATACTATGTGTTAAGTTTGAGTAGGTTGTGAAGGTTGAAATATACTTATTGTTTCTTGTATTTTCTATTGTATAACATCTTCTACATCCTCCTTTGACATATTGCAACTTTGATTAGACCTAGGTTGTTGTTGGGAGGCAAAAATAATATTTCAGTCCCATGCCAGCTCCTACTACCGTAAAACATCCAAGATGCTCTTGGTAGTTAAGAGAAATAGTTAGTTCATCCATTTGGCTCTAAGGGATGAGATTTCTTTATTTTCTTTACTCATGAATCCTTGCTAATCACAACCAATGGAGTTATTTAATGAAAACTAAAAAGAATATAGATATGTCATTGTGAGGATTGGGCATTATTGTTTTCTATGAGACTTCCTTAGTAATAGGGTTGCAAATTTCTCCTACCCAGTTTGTTCTAGCATTGATCTACACCTCATGTCCAAGTGCATATCGAGTTGGACATTAATGCGATGATTTTGAGTCGCATTTATAGACATATTTTACTTGTGTTTTATGCATTTATTGGTCATTTTGGTGGTTAATATTGCATGATTCATTTACTTTGGTCTATGATCTTTCTCAGTGTTAAATCTCCCTTATTTTGGTATTTTGAGCATAAATGATTACAATAATATGTTTTATTTCAGCTTATGTGGTTTTGTGTTGAAATTTCTGGAAAAATGAATATCTGCTTCTGTCGATACCATCGACAGTGGTCGATACCATCGACAAGACCACAGGTTTACAGCCACAAGGAGCATCGCAGAGTCGATGGTATCGAGATACCATCAGGTTGTTGGCGAGAAGATAGTCGATACCATCGACCCAGAAGTCGATACTATCGACAAGTGGATCTACAGTGACAGAAAAGGACAAAAACTGACGCCTTAGAATGTCGATACCATCGACCCTCATCGACGGTATCGAGTTAGCATTAGTCGCGACAAAGAAAAGAAAAGAAGACCAGACAATACCGTGCAGAGTCAATACCATCGACTCGCGTCGATGGTATCGACACCGTCAGATACAAGTTTGCTTCACATCGATCTAAATCTGATGGCTACGATATTTTTTCTACCTAACTCGGTGATTATACCTAATGACGGCGACCAAGAGCAATCTATCACGTCATTAGCCGCTGCACACGTCCCGAGAAGGTGTGGAGAGAAGAACAGAGCCCAAAAGTATGCCCCAGCTGTTCCGGACACCGAAGAAGACGTTTTCCACCGCCGAAAGGCCGGAGATCACACATTCTACTCCAAGGAATGCTTGGATCTTCTCCGTTCAGGGGTTTCACTACTTATTCACAATTTTCTCCATGTTTCCCCTGTTCTCTACCATGTTTTGCTCTGAGATGAACATGCGGGGCTAATCCTCTTTATCTTTAGGACCGGGAGTAGCCCGGGGAAACGTTGTATGACATTTTTATTATAGTAATTCATCATTAATCTCTTAAATCCGTGGTATGAATTCGTTTTCTCAATTATATTGTTATGCTTGACCACCATAATAATAATCTAATGCCCTTAATTACTTTGAAAGAAGAATTAACGGTAGAAAAGAGACGAATATCACATTAATTAACAAATCCCTTGAACAAGGTGATGTAAGATTAATGGTGGATACCCAGAGGTCGATTCTAATGCACCTAGTTTAGGTTATAGGTTACTACGATGGTGGAACCGACCTAGACATAGGTAGTGAATTGTACCACGACAGTGGGAAATTTTAACTACAGGCCACTACCCGGAAAAAGAGATAAATCTGATTTTCTATATAGAAATTCATACAATAATAACCCACGGTGAAACCGCAATCCTAAAGATCTTCACCTGAATTGATTAAATGAAACCTTTAATCGATTGTTTTGTTATATTTTATTTCCTTTTAATTTTACAACAACTCTCAAACCATTTTAATCAGTTTAGCTGATTGTGAGTAGTTAGTAGTAGTCTCCGATAATTCAGTGTCCCTGAGTTCAACTCGGGCCTCACAAAGGCCTATAATACATTGACACATACACTTGCGTTATAGGCACGGTAAAATCGTGTCAAGTTTTTGGCGCCGTTGTCAGGGACACGACAATTGTCGGCACTACGAGTGTTGCAAGCGGCCACTCTAGGCCTTTTTTTTATTTTGAAATCATTTCAAAAATTCATAGTCGATCTTTCAAATTTTTGTAATCGTCTAGCACAGTACTGAACTCAAATTTTCATTTTGCAGGTACTGTGCATGGTGTAGACGCATAGCACCGACTACACGCAACAGGCACCAGAGGTTCCACTACCGGGACCTGACGACGAGGAGTATTACAATCAAGACCACTTGGAAGAAACAGATTCCGAATCCGAACAAGAAGAAATGGTAGAGGAATAGACGATATGGGAGAAGATCAAGGCGTCTTCCTCATCTGCGTCAAGGAGGCCAATCAAGAAGCAGGCGATCAACATTCCGGCTTACAAGATTGATCCTGCATTAATCAATTTGGTTAAGTCAAATGCATTCCATGGGATAAAGAACAAAGACCCAGTGACGCATATAAGCCAATTCGTGGAGAATTGTGACATGATTAAAATTGACAGATTTCAACAGGAGATGCTCTACCTAAAGCTGTTCCCGAGTTCTCTGGTAGGAAACGCCCGAGAATGGCTGCACAATCTTGACGATGAATATGTGGAATCATGGAACCACATGGTGGAGGTATTCTTTGAAAGGTTCTTTCCACCCGAGAAGACCAATGACATGATCAGGAAAACCCACAATTTCACCCAGAAGGCAGGAGAGACCTACTCTGAGACCTGGTAAAGATTTTAGATCATGCTTAGGAGGTGCCCGCATCATGGGCTTGACAAGGAGACACAGGTCAAAATCTTCTATTTTGCTCTTTCCGAGCATGATAGAAGTAACCTAGATTCTGCAGGCTCAGGATTCTTTTTGAACAACACGGACACGAGGTGTTGGAAAATTCTGAAGAACATGGCCAAGAAGCAATCCTGGGGCGATAGAGACGCTGTAGAGCACGTTCGAGTTGCGGGGGAGTCAAAGGGAATCAAAGAGCTAAATGAGAAGATGTACCTTTTAGCAAAGAAACTGCTTGCAAAAGAAGATACTGAATCCGAGGATGAAGCTCAAGTCAAATTCATGCGACAGCAGTAGGGTTATAGAAATAACGATTACTCATGGAGGAAGGACAAGAAATTCTCCTAGAAGGATCCGAATAACTTTTTGCAGGACCCCGATGCAAAACCCCAGCCGGTGGTGGAGGATAAGAGCACGGAGTTGCTCAACCAAGTGATAAAGCAGAACCAAGAACTTATGAACACTTTTGGTCAGCAGATCAAGCAACAGGGGGAATTTATGAATCAGTTTGGACAGACATTGCAGAGCCATGGGGCTCAGATGAGGACAATAGAGACGTAAATGGCGCAAATGGCAGCTAAAATAGCCAATCTGAAGAAGCCAGTGCACCAAGGATTTCCGGGAAACACAAACATTCCAGGAGGAAACCAACAGGCGAAGGCAATCTTGCTAAGGAGAGGCAAGAAGCTTTTAAACCCCATGGCCGATGAACCAAGCAAACCCCAGTCAGAACCCGAAGGTGAGGCCACTGAGGAGGTGCCAATCTCAGTCACAGAGCCGGTAGACGAAATAGCAGAAGATGTCACTGCAGATCCCGTTGTTGTTGAAGAGGAGACGAGGAAAAGGACACCATATGTGCCGTCGCATCAAAGGGCACAGGCTGTCCCGGTTCCATATCCGAATAGTGTGAAAGCAAAGAAGGTGGACGCCCAGTTCAAGAAGTTTTTGGATAGTTTCAAAAAGCTCTCAGTCAACATCCCATTATTAGAGGCAATAGAGCAAATTCCCTCTTATGGAAAGTTTTTGAAAGACATCATTACTAAGAAGAGGAAGATCCCTGACATGGAGGTTGTAGTTCTCAAGGAGCAGGTGAGTGCATTCATCATGGGCACATTCCACCTAAGAGGCAGGATCCAGGCTGCTTCAACATTTCATGTTACATTGGTAAGGTGAAATTCGGAGAAGCACTGTGTGATTCCGGGGCAAGCATAAACTTGATGCCTCTTTCTATGTTCAAGAAATTGGGATTAAAAGAACCAAGGCCGAGCAATATGACAATACAGCTAGCAGTAACTCTGTGGTGAAGCCTTATGGTATTTGTGAAGATGTGTTGGTGAAAGTAGATCAGTTTGTATTTCCAGAGGACTTTGTCGTAATGGAGATGCAAGATGAACAAGGCAATGAGTTACTACTTGGACGACCCTTCCAAGCTACAGCGGACATGATACTTGATATGGGGAGAGGTCGTTTGACCTTGGGTATCGCTGATGATCGGTTCGAGATGGTCATGCCTTCCAGCACCACGTCATCTAAATCTAAGGAGCAATGCCGCATGGCGAAGCATTTTGATCACAATATCTCACTTTGTCAGGGAAGCCATTTTTAGATATGGCTCATGTAATGACTAAGGTGGAGAAAGGGACATTGGCTGTTGACATCATGGAGCAGACCAAGGTTGTGTCCCTTAGCAAAGTAGTGGGTTTTCCTAATGATGAAGAGGAGGACATCCCCCACTCCACTGAAGATGAGGCCATAGCGAGTTCGGTTTTCAATGCATATCTAGAATTACCACTTGAAGCCTGCTTGGTCAATGTAACACATGATTGGATGAGAAGCAAGTCACTACAGGAGTGTGCCAAGATGCTTCAGGTGCTTCCATGCTTTTATGCTAGGTACTATTAAGACCTTGGCGAACTCCCACCACCGCTTCAGTCATCCTTAATCATCCCGTCATATTTGGAATTGAAGCCATTGCCACCGCACTTGAAGTACGCATTTCTAGCTGAGGAAGAGAAGCTTCCTGTGATTATTTTGACATATCTAAGTGTTGAGGAGGAAGACCAGCTGCTGATTGTGTTGAAGAACCACCGAGGTGCATTCGGGTGGTCGGTCGCAGACATCAAGGGGATCTCCCCTACATTATGCCAGCACAAGATTCGGCTCGAGGAGGGAGCCAAGCTGGTGATTCAGCCACAGTGTCGACTAAATCCTAGCATGATGGAGGTCGTCAAGAAGGAGGTGATCACGCTCCTTTCTGCAGGTATCATCTATGCTATATCTGACTCGACGTGGGTGAGTCCTACACAGGTAGTCCCTAAAAAGGGGGGAATTATTGTTTCACATAATCTGTTAAATGAACCTGTCACGACCTGCTTGGTAACCGGGTGGCGTGTATGTATAGACTACCATCGATTGAATGCTGCTACGCTTAAGGATCATTTCCCTCTTCCATGCATTGATCAAATTTTAGAGCGTTTAGCCAGCTGATCGCATTTTTGTTTTCTTGATGGTTATTCGGGGTACAATCAGATTTCAATTGATCCTAAGGACCAAGAGAATTCCACCTTCACTTGTCCTTATGGAACATTTGCATACCGCCGTATGCCATTTGGGTTGTGTAACGCACCGACAACCTTTTAGCGTTGCATGCTTTCCATCTTTTTTGATATGGTTGAATGTTGTTTGGAGGTTTTTATGTATGATTTCTCTATCTATGGTGCATCCTTTGACGAGTTCTTATACAATTTGGATAAGGTTTTGCAATGTTGTGAGGACACGCATTTGGTCCTCGATTGGGAGAAATGCCACATGATGGTAAGCGGAGGAATTGTGCTTGGACATAAAGTGTCTAGCAAAGGGTTGGAGGTAGACCCGGTAAAGATCGAAGTTATTTCCAAATTGCCCCCACCAAATTCGGTTAAAGGGGTACGGAGTTTTCTAGGTCATGCTGGTTTTTATCGCCGCTTTATAAAAGATTTCTCTAAAATCGCCAAACCATTATCTGAGTTGTTGGAAAAGGATGTTGTTTTTGTTTTTAATGACAAGTGTTTACATGCGTTCGACGTGCTTAAAGAAAAACTAATTTTTGCACCAGTTGTGCAAACACTAGACTGGACTAAGCCGTTTGAATTAATGTGTGACGCGTCCGATTTCATAGTTGGGGCTGTTTTGGGACAACGTGTGGACAATAAACCTGATGTGATTTTCTATGCATCCAAAACCTTAAATGATGCACAACTGAATTACACGACAACCAAAAAAGAACTTCTCGCCGTTGTTTTTTCTTTCGAAAAATTTCAGCAATACCTTGTTGGATCAAAAGTCATGGTATGGACGGACCACTCCGCCATTAAGTATTTTATGGAGAAAAAGGATGACAAACCTAGATTGATTAGGTGGATCTTACTTTTACAAGAATTTGATATTGAAATCAAAGATAAGGCGGGCATTGAAAATGTGGTCGCGGAGCATTTGTCTAGGTTGGAAAGGGTAGATGAAAAGGATGTGCACATACCCATTACCGAGACATTTCCTGATGAACAACTTTTAAAAGTGAAATCGAAAGACCCTTAGTTTTCTTACATTGTTAACTATCTTGCCTGAAAAATTATCCCGGATGATTGGACATACCAAGAGAAGAAGAAAATTTTCCATTCTTTGCGTTATTATTTCTGGGATGACCGTATTCTATTGAAGCAGTGTGGGGATGGTGTCTTACGCAGGTGTGTATCGGAGGTGGAATACAAAAGTGTTCTTCGTCATTGCCATACACTACCAAAGGGTGGCCACCATGCAAGTTCTCAGACTGCCGCCAAAGTACTTGAAAGTGGCCTGTACTGGCCTACTTTGTTCAGGGATGCTTATGATTTTGTGCGGCAATGTGATTCCTGCCAAAGGGCAGGTAACATTTCAAAAAGACAAGAGATGCCTCTCAATGTATTTCAAGAGGTTGAGGTGTTCGACTTGTGGGGTATTGATTTTATGGGACCCTTTGTGTCCTCAAATTCTAACTTGTACATTCTGTCTAACTTGTACATTCTAAAAAGAACACTCTTTGGACTTGCCGCCCCCAACAGTATCATAGCTGGATGTGGAGGGCTCTACTTAAATACAGAGATCAGTTCCTGCCTATGGTCAGAGTGCGGATTGGCAAAGGGGATCATATCTCTCTCTGGGATGATCCGTGGGTCAAAGGTGACTTTCTATCTAACTGTGTTGAACCAGGATTATCATTGAGAAATGGGTTAACCAGGGATAGAAAGCTGAATTCCATCATTCAGGATGGAGAATGGAATATTCCAAAAGGTAGAGGCTACAGGGAGATAGCTGATATCTGTGCGAAGATTAATGTAACCTGTGAGGATGATTTGTTCTACTTTCACGGAGCAAATCCTTTCTCTCTAAAGAAAGCTTGGGACGTATGCAGAAACAAATCTGATGAGACCCCTTGGGATCGTTGGATTTGGAAATCAAAAGCTCCGCAGAGATACAAACTCCATTGCTGGCGTGTGATGAAAAGGAAGCTAGTCACAGAGGAGTTTTTAAAAGGAAGAGGGATACATATGGCATCTAGATGTAGCCTCTGCCAAGAACAGGAAGAAACTGACTCGCATCTCCTGTGGGCTTGCAAGTTCAGTGCAGAACTGTGGGGTCGTGCTACCATGACCCACATCCCAGCATGCTATGAAGATATTCTGTTGATTAAAGGAGACAAAGAAAAGACTCTGACTATTGCAATTATCTACTACATATGGTTCTATAGAAACAAAACCATTTTTGAAAGCACTCCCACTACTGCCAATGCAGCGTGGAATAGAATAGAAAGTGATAGCAAGAACCTGTATAGATAGGGTCTATATCCTTTTTGTGAGATATTCCTATCTCACCCCCACTTGTACATACTTTTTTGTTTTATTGGAAGAGAAGCACGCTTACTGATCAAAAAAAAAAACTTGTACATTCTTTTAGCTGTTGATTATGTGTCGAAGTGGGTAGAGGCAATACCCACAAGGACTAATGATGCCGCTGTAGTGTGCAGGTTTGTCAAAGAATATATTTTCTGCAGGTTTGGTGTACCAAGAATGATCATTAGTGATGGAGGTACGCACTTCCGGAATCAAAAGTTCGCGGCACTGTTGAGAAAGTACGGGGTAAAGCACAACATTGGTACCCCGTACCACCCGCAAACTCAAGGGCAAGTGGAGGTCTCCAATCAGGAGATTAAGAAGATCTTGGAGCGTATTGTGGCTTCCACGAGAAAGAATTGGAGTACCCTACTACCGGATGCTTTGTGGGCGTACAGGACGGCGTTTAAGACACCTATAGGCACTACGCCTTTTAGGTTGGCTTATGGTCGGGCCTGCCATTTTCCGGTGGAATTAGAGCATAAAGCACATTGGGCACTAAGGAAGCTAAATTTGAGCTATGATGAAGCGAGAAAGAAAAGGTTGCTTGAGCTCAATGAACTAGACGAGCTGAGGATGAATGCATATGAAAGCTCGCGGATCTACAAGGAGCAAACAAAGCTGATTCATGATCGCCATATTCAGATGTGAGTCTTCAAGAAAGAAGATCGTGTACTTTTGTTCAACTCCAGGTTGAAGATGCATCCCAATAAATTGAAATCTCGATGGAGTGGACCGTTCACCGTAGAGGAGGTCAGGCCACATGGCGCAATCATGGTGCATGATGGCGAGACAACATTCCTGGTCAATGGACAATGATTGAAATTGTACTTCGGTGCAGATTACACAAGGAAAGTGAATGAGGTCAAACTCATTGTGCTTCCAGATGCATGGGGAGCTTCATGCTGTCTAGCCTAAGATGTTAAATAAGGGCACTTTTTGGGAGGCAACCCAGCCATCGGTAGCTGAGTTAGTTCTTTCACATTTGTACTTTGATTTGATTTGATTTTGTTTTTAGTGTAAAAAAGGTACCGTGATCGTTTGTTCAATGTGCAGGACTGAGGCAGAGTCGATACTATCGACCCTTGTGTCGATGGTATCGAGTTGGGTACAGGTTTGCGGTTGCAGAAATCGCTCTGCATCGATACCATCGACGGCCTCGTCGATGGTATCGACACACCAACAGGTTGATCGCAAAGTCGAGTTCGATAGTATCGACATGCATGTCGATACTATTGAGATATCTAGAGATATTCAGACGCAAATTGTCTCAGTGAAGTCGATACCATCGACAGGCCTGTCGATGGTATCGACCAAGTTACATGCAGAAAGCGGTGGTCAGGCCTCGCGAGGGTGTTGCCCTAACCAGAAGTCGATACTATCGACTTGTGTCGATAGTATCAACATGACACATCACCGATCCGCGAGAGGAAATCAACGGCGATCGCTGCATCGAGAGAGTCGATCCATGGGATAGGTCGATACCATCGACACCTGTCGATAGTATCGACACGTCATCGATCCGGGTCCCCACATCAAGCCATCGATGACCGTCGATACCAGCGGCAGACGGATTGTGCTACAGGAGTCGATACCATCGACTCGCATCGATGGTATCGATGTGCATATAGCAGCGCCAGCCACGATTATATAAGGGATGGATTGTCTTCATATGACATCACCACTTCAGAGCAATCCTTCTCCACTTGTGTTGTGCGTCTTTGTAAGCAATCAGAACCTGACTACGAGCATCCACGGTGTGTGTGCTTCACTGAGCCTTCATCGAGCGGAGATAATCTTCTCCGACCTTCTCTGAGCTCCATCTTCTAATCCTCCTTCTTGCTCGACAATGGTGCATGTTGCTGGCGCATCCTCTTCCCGGGAAAATCCAATGGAGATCCTGGAGTTTGTTCCTCCACCAACTGCTTCTATTCTGCATCCGCGGATCGTTCATCCTTCCGCGGAGGTTCGTAAGGTCTACGAGGAGATCATGAAAAGAAAGATTGAGCCGACCCGTTACGTCGACCGCGACATGATCCGTAATCTGGGGTTCGACGCTAATCTGGCCTACGTGCTAAAGGAGCAAGCAAGGCATACGGGCAGTAGGCCCGATGAGATGGAATTCCATGCCGATGGCCAGCCGTTCTTCGGTGAATGGCCGACATACAAGGAGCTGGTGGCGGAGTTCATGGCATCACTGGAAATATGCATCATGTCAAATGACATCATTGCCACGGATCGCGAATGGATCAAGGGCCGCATTTCTTTCCGGCTGTACAATAATGACTACACTCTCACCCTCAGGCAGTTCAATGCAATCTATAACTGGAATCACGGGAGAGACCAGTATCGGTGGCCAGATAACAGAACGGATTACGACGCTATCTTCGTCGAGCTAGTGACTGTGTCGCCGGACAAATCTGTAAGCTACTACAACGAAGCGGTAGCAGATTTCGAGCATCCGTTCGTGTGGATTCTTCATCGCATGCTTTGCTCCACCCTGTTTGCTAGGGGTGATCTATCTCTTAGCAAGTTCCAGGAGACAGACATGTTTTTCCTGCACAAGTTACTGAAGCGGGAAGAGTGTAACTAGGGAGCATTTTTCTTGCAGCGTGTGTTGGCTGTAAAGAGGAGTACGCGGAAGGCTCCAATTCACTTTGGAGGGCTCATCACACCGCTGGCCCACTATCTTGGGTTGAATTTCTCCCAGTTGACTCCTCTCTCCAATAGAAGCAAGGTCAATTTGCAGCATCTTCACCGCTCCAACCTCATTATTCTGCGTGATGGATTGGTGTATGCACACGGCCACGTTAATCATGCTTATCAGGAGTGTTCGCTCCCCGACCCTGTCTTCCACATCGCGGGTGCTCATCATTTTCCATGGCCAGTTATCGCCATTGATGATTCAGATGAAGACTGCGGCAATGACGACAATAACAATGATGGTGACGAGGCTGAACAGGAAGAGGAGGCCTACACTCCTCTTCGTGCACGGGTGGCACCTAGGAAGCGTCCTCGCATGCATCCGGGTGCATCTTCATCTTCGCAGCCTCCGCAGCCACCACAACCCTCGCAGCAAAGTGAGGATGTCTACTCCATGCAAGGAATGTATGCAATACTGCAGGATATTCCTCAGACGCAGCAGCAACACACAACCTCATATGCCGGTATTCAGGATACGATGAACCGGTTGCTAGATAATCAGAGAGCCATTTTTGAAAATGAGCGCCTCCTCCTCGACAACCAACAACACATTCACGACAGGTTGCATAGGATGGAGATGCAGCAGCAGCCCTTCTATGATCATTACTGGAGCCAGAACTACTTTGGGGGGTATCCACAACCTCCGCCCATGCCCCAGTATGATCCGAGCTTTCAAGGGCAGTATCCATCTTGGGACTGCACGGCCCCGCAGTACCCACCACTGCCGGAAGAGTGATCGGTATCTTTGTTCCACCCTTTAAGGTTGTTTTTTACTATGAGGCCATAGTCGAATTCAAGCTTAGGGGGGGAGTTGGAACAACTCTATCCTTTAGTTTTCTTAGTTTTTAGTTTTATTATTTTGTCTTTTTTCATTTGTTTTTCTTAGTTCTTTGGTTGTAGGATCCACACTTTATCTAGTGTACTTGTGGATATCTTAAGTCATGTGTCATCTCAGTTGCTTGTACATGGGAATTAAGGGAAAACTTAAAAAAATTATAGTGTTTGCAAGCTTGTGTTGTTCAACTTTGAGCACATAACTTAAGAAAATGATTGAGTTTGTCAACTTTAAAACAGAAAATGACAACTGTACATGCCTAGGATTTATGAAAAGTGAAAGGAATTGGTTGTTTGAGCCTAAAATGACCAAATGATAATGAGACCTTAATTTGAAGTAAGAGAGAGAAACCTCTTGATTGCTACACAGGTCGATAAGGAGGGACACATAATAATTTGCAAAGGTTTAGTCAATTAGTCTTGTGATCTATCCATCTCATTGTTTTTCATAATCCACCATAAGAATTGGAAGTACATTACGATTTTAACCTCGTTGATTGCATTTCATGTAGATAGGACTTGCATTGCAACTATTTTCACATGTTTTGCGTGAAAAAAAAAATTATTTGATTAGTTATACATGCAAATTCTCTGTAGGTGCATGTCATTTAGATGCATGACTATCATTTTGTAGCTGTATTTACATTTTTATGCATATAGATCACATCATGTATCTTATTTCTTCTGAATATTCTAAAACATTAAAGGTGATAAACTTGTTCCATACCTTCTGAATGATTCAAGTATACAGTTATGCAACAAGAAGTGAGCCCAACAAATAATTCATTGTCATTATTGGATATAAGGGGCTTTTTATTAATATATATATATATATATATATATATATATATATATATATGAAAATGAAAAAAAAGGAATTTCGAAGTAAATAGGAATGAGAGGGAGAAAGGAACATGTTTTTCACTGCATATTAAGAAGAATAAGAACATGATGTTGTTCTCTTAGATATTCCATCTCACCTTGAGATGGAATGATAGTGCATGCATCATTCCAACCAAATGTAGGCATTAGGGCATTTACACTTGCATATGCATCATTTAGGTCATGTTTGCTTTGTGCATGTTGAAACTATATAATGCTTCCATTTCTTCCATGAGCCACCCATTCCATCCACTTGTTGCTCGATGTAGATGGTAGCTAGGGCGAGCAACGTAGATGGTAGCTAGGGCAAGCAACGTAGAATAGGAGATCACAAGATGCACCGAGTCTGAACCGACGAATTTTATTATGTTAACTGCCTTATAAGATAGTGTTCATCAATTTTGAGGTAGATATCTTTAATGGATGATTATTGTCTCCTTTAGGGTAATTATCATTATGTGGTTAGTAAGGGATGGAATTTGAATGTCCGGTGGGGATCATATGGTGATGTTTGTTGTGATGATCTGTTCTTTAGTTGACCCTCACAATTCTATTCTAAGGTTTAGTTGCTCGAGGGCGAGCAATGTGTAAGCTTAGGGGAGTTTGATGCGATGATTTTGAGTCACATTTATAGACATATTTTACTTGTGTTTTATGCATTTATTGGTCATTTTGGTGGTTAATATTGTATGATTCATTTACTTTGGTCTATGATCTTTCTCAGTGTTAAATCTCCCTTTTTTGGTATTTTGAGCATAAATGATTACAATAATATGTTTTATTTCGGCCTATGAGATTTTGTGTTGAAATTTTAGGAAAAATGAATATCTGCTTTTGTCGATACCATCGACAGTGGTCGATACCATCGACAAGACCACAGGTTCCAGCCGCAAGGAGCATCACAGAGTCGATACTATCGACAGGAGAGTCGATGGTATCGAGATACCATCAGGTTGCTGGTGAGAAGATAGTCGATACCATCGACCCAGAAGTCGATACTATCGACAACTGGAGCTACAGCGATAGAAAAGGACAAAAACTGACGCCTTAGAATGTCGATACCATCGACCCTCGTCGATGGTATCGAGTTAGCATCAGTCGCGACAAAGAAAAGAAAAGAAAAGAAGACCAGTCGATACCGTGTAGAGTTGATACCATCGACTCGCGTTGATGGTATCGCCACCGTCATATACAAGTTTGCTTCAGATTGATCTAAATCCGATGGCTACGATATTTTTGCTACCTAACTCAGTGATTATACCTAATGACGGCGGCAAAGAGCAATCTATCACGTCATTAGCCACTGCACACGTCCCGAGAAGGTGTGGAGAGAAGAACGGAGCCCAGAAGAATGCCCCAACCATTCTAGACGCCGAAGAAGACATTTTCCATCGCCGAAAGGCTGGAGATCGCACATTCTACGCCAAGGAACGCTTGGATCTTCTCCGTTCAGGGGTTTCACTACTTATTCATATTTTTCTCCATGTTTCTCCTTTTCTCTACCATGTTTTTCTCTGAGATGAACATGCGGGGCTAATCCCCTTTATCTTTAGGACCGGGAGTAGCCCGGGGAAACGTTGTATGACATTTTTATTATAGTAATTCATCATTCATCTCTTAAATCCGTGGTATGAATTTGTTTTCTCAATTATATTGTTATGCTTGATCACCATAATAATAATCTAATGTCCTTAATTACTTTGAAAGAAGAATTAACGGTTGAAAAGAGACGAATATCACATTAATTAACAAATCCCTTGAATAAGGTGATGTAAGATTATTGGTGGATACCCAGAGGTCGATTCTAATGCACCTAGTTTAGGGTATAGGTTACTACGACGGTGGAACCAACCTAGACATAGGTAGTGAATTGTACCACGACAGTGGGCAATTCTAACTACATGCCACTACCCGGAAAAAGAGATAGATCTGATTTGCTATATATAAATTCATACAATGATAACCCACGGTGAAACCGCAATCCTAAAGATCATCACCTGAATTGATTAAATTAAACCTTTAATCGATTGTTTTGTTTTATTTTATTTCCTTTTAATTTTACAACAACTCTCAAACCATTTTAATCGGTTTAGCTGATTGCGAGTAGTTAGTAGTAGTCTCCGATAATTCGATGTCACTGAGTTCAACTCGGGCCTCACAAAGGCCTATATTACATTGACGCGTACACCTGCGTTATACGCACGGTAAAATCATGTCAAACATGTTCTTGATTCTTCCCTGGATGAGGATTTCTTTTCTTTTGTCTTGAAACACAAGGTATGACCACTAGGACACAACCGATGGTCATGCATGTTCATTTTCCTCCTTTCTTAATAAGCATTTTGGATGGGTTGATAAATTTCAAAGAGATGTTGTATTGGTGTAATAAGAAAAAGTCATGTCATATATTAAAATACGTAATACCTTGAACTCATCTAATTCACAAGATGTAAAACTTTTCCTAACTTAGATTAAGTGAGATTAAGATGTAAAATAATTCTTATAAACCTACACTTACATCCTAAGTGAGATTAAGTGTTCAAAAATAGTCTCAAACTAGGGACCATAAAAAAATTACTCTTAACCAGTACATTTTTTATGAGTCCCTAGAGCAAGAAATTACATGTATAATTATCAGAAGCATTTATAATTTAGGTTACATACTTATGATATAATTGAAAACTAAGTTAATTTTGGTTAATTTTTTCATCCATAAACCAATTATGAATTAAGAGACATACTTTATCATAGTAACCATGTTGATTTCATTTCAACAATATATATGAAAAATTTCTAATTTGATGGTATGGGCATGTATTACTTAATTACAAACCAAACAAGTAGGACGTCTCTATGTTTTTGAACAAAACTTATAACAAAAGAATATTCAAGAAAAATAGTTCAACTCATGTATTTTCAAGTACTTAAAAACTAGGGTATCATCACCTATTCAAATACAAATACCAATACAATTACTGATCAAGCAATTCAAAACCAAACAAACACAATTAAGAGAATTAATACATACCCCAATGGAGTTCGGAATAGAAGAGAAGGGAGAAATAAGCTTTGGTGGCCAACGGAAGCGGTGCCAAAGGGAGAAAATAACTATGCAGCCTTGGATGCAAAGAATCAACCACACTCAGGAAGCAAAGATCCATAGTGGTGGCATGTGGGAGGAACTAAGAAGGCTAACCAATACCAAATGAAAGCGGTGACAAGACATGAGCAGACCAAGTCATGTGAAATGGGTATTGCATATGTGGAAGAGGAATGTAGAAGTCTAATTTTTCTGAGGTAGAAGATAGGATATTACATCTTTTCAATAACAAAACCCAATGTTATTGTAAAATGACACTAACATTTTAAATATAATGTCCACTAAAAGTAAAAAAAACGAAATGATATATATATATATGTATATATATATATGTATATATATGTATGTATATATATATATATATATATATATATATATGGCTCATATTTAATACCCGCGCGGGTAGCCTGATTTTTCGCTACCCGCCCATCCAAAAGAGTAACTATATGGTACACAAGAGTAACTCTTAGATCAACAGAGTAACTATGTGGTACACAAGAGTAACTCTAAGACCAAAAAAGTAACTACGTAGAAAATATACAGTCAGTAAATATATAGAAGGGTTTTTTGATTAGGGGGGAGGGAAAATGATATTATTTTTAGATGAAATTTTTTGGGGAGCTAGATAAAATGCTCCTCTACAATTGTGAGAAAACAAATTAAAAAAATTTGGAAGTGTGTGTGTGTGTGTATGTTTATATATTGTTTCGTGAGTAGACAAACTGATACTACACTATGGGATACTCTTTTTGTAGACAAACTTGTAGCATCATTATCATAACAAACACAATAATCTTTATGGTTTAATATAAAAGGGATTATGGATTTCAAAGGATTACTTCAAGAGAAGTCTTTAACATTGATTTTTTTCACAATTTGATGTTATATTTTGTGACATAAAAGATGATGGGAAATTTATATTTGTATTCTATTTATGGCATCATATTATTTTTTTAGAACTGAAACTAAATTTAATGAGATAGTCAAATTTTCTTCTCAATGTCAAATGTTGCTATACAATGACTCTTTAATTTTCAAAACTAACACTATATGCAGTTGTGTTGGATTTTTATTAGAAATCAGAACCATAATTGAGCTGCAACATGCCAAATATGTACTAGCATCTATTGAGGAAGTGTGTTGTCAAATCATTATCCATGATGGATATTCTTCTCTTGATTGATGATCTACAAATAAGCTCCTACTTTTGATGCTGGAATGTAAAAGTTATATATTATTTATCCTTTAGACGACACTACTAGATTATATTTTTTCTTACTAGGAGGATTTGTATCATGATCTTAGACATCAATTTACACGCATCATTATTGGTGATGGACAAAGATTTGGAAATCTATAGTCGTATCTAGTCGCACTACCAATGTGTCTCAAATGTTTAGGTATTGTGACAACTCAGGTATTGGTAGCTACAACATTGTACATTTTTACTCCAAAGTAGAGAGCTTTGTTATCATATCTTACATAAAGTCAATTCTACCACTCGCTTGTGTCTTATTTGAAAATAATTATGCTTTATTGTGTGAGCAATAGCCTAGCTGGTCATAGCACGGGGTCCCTCATGATTAGTCTCGAGTTCAATCCCCACTGGAAGTGTTGCTCAGAAATTAAGTTCCCACCACATCATCTGTCCTCTAATGTGACTAGGTAGGGCCCTAATGTGAGGGTTGTGGGGTCCCCCAAGTATAACCTACTATGGGAGGTCACAAAGTGGTTTGTTCTAGGAGGGGTTCCCGGTCATAAAAAAATGCTTTATTATGTGATATAGTATCATACTTTTATTGATCCAAGATGTCACGTACTCATTCTTTCATTGCAAAGACATCATATCTTTTGGTAGACACCTTACTGTAACTTGATCTTCCAATAATTCAAAACTATTTTTTTATCCCAGTGGCAACAAGAAACTTTTTCTTCTCTATCGACATTCCAGATGTGATATTTTCTTCTAATTATTTTGGATGGCGGTCTTGGATTATCCATGACCTATATCAAATATTGATCTATTATATTCTATTGACTCATGATCTTCCCTTATCCCTACAATGAGAATTTCCCTCTTCTCATTATCCTATGACTGATTTTTTATATGACCATGTTGCACATTATTACATTCGTTGTGGATTCAAGTTCTGATAATGGGATAAAGATTTCCAAACAAGGTACTATTGTTTTTCTTGAAACATGACACGATGTGTATTCACTTGGTGTGACATGCAATTATCTTATTATTTGATTCAATTGACAACAAGCACACTTGTTTTGATTTTACTATCTAAATAAATGAATGATTCTTGAAACTTGTAAAGGGATTATTCCATGAGGACTCGGATAATGGGAGCCTCTTTGTTTTCACCCTTTTTTATAAAACAAGACATACTTGTGATCATTTAACATATTTGAAAAGTGAACATTTGATATGTAAGATCAATAGTGACACTCTATATTATAGAATCATCTCTACATATCTAAGAATTGTGCCTTTTCCTATGTGTGGACAGTTGATTAACATTTTTTTCTCTTCCTCTTCTTTAGTACTTCTCGTATAACATTGTACTAAAACTTCACCAAGGTAACCCCTTTCCAATTCATCTTCCATTTAAATTTTGTGTATTTTGTTGTTTTTGACAATGTATTTCTTGAACAATGCATAAGGGCTAATAGAAATTTAAATGATATTCTCTTTCTAGAATTAGGGATGCAATATCTACTTTCTAGTAGGTGATAAAATTTAGGAAACAAGTTTCCATTACCTCATTTCATGGTTTTCATGATGGTGAGCTTTAGACGTGCTTTCAACTCAGTCTTAACTTTCTAACTCATTGTCTTTGTTTCTTACTTTTGATTGGATGTCAATTGATTCCTTTTTGCAGTTGGATAACAATATAATTTCCTAAAATGTGAATTTTTTGGTAACATTTCCAATGTTAGTTATAACAAATATAAGCATTTTAGTTACTAAATTAGTTTCTAGTTTTGAAATTTTATGTTTAGCCTCTTTGATATATAAATCTTAAATTCTATAAGCCTTATAAGTATGGAGTATTTTTCATCCCTTAGGCCTAAGAAGGTTTTGGTCTATACTTCTATAGATGGTAACAAAGATGAAGTATTGGTTTTCATTCAAAGTATTAGTCAATTCCTAAATCAAAGAAAATATAGGAAAACATCATTCTATTTTGTTTCCAATGTGTTAGGCTACCTTATAGATATATATAATTACCCATATTGTCGTTTGAATCCTACCATGTTTTAACAAAAAGCATATTTATTTTTAAATGGTAGGATTATATCAGCCTTAATCTGATTAGTTGTATGAAACATATAAAAGGTTCCATGAATCCCTTGAACATCGACATGCCTTAGATGATAATTGAGTATGTGGGACAAGTGAATGGAGACTATGTTTTTTTCATTGTATTGATTATAAGGTGGTTGATAATGCAAGTCTATTTCCTCTCAATTTTTATCATAACAGAACCTTACACATAAGTGCATTGGTACTGTATTTAAGATTCCTGATAGAATGCAAGTCACATACCTCATATAGAAACTCCCTTTACTATTGAAATCCTAGGTCGAGTCACTTCATCATAAATAAGCAAATATGACTCTATCTAGCCTTGTTACAACCCCAAAAATTAAAGATTTTTAATGCGAATTAGACATTACAATTTGACTTTTGTCAAACATATTGATGCTAAAGACAAGAAGAAAGCTAACAATTTATACCCATGATCCAAACAAACTTTCAAAATGGCAAGGAATTGGATCATAGTAAGAACAATAATTTTGTAGAACAATACATCTACTTTGTGTGACACTAGTCTCGTCACCTATAAGTGTTTGTAGCAACAAAATTTACCAAAAGAAGAAACTTTCTAAACACAATTATAGTGTATATGATCATTGTTGGAGGATGTTAACAATTTAGGTGAATATGATCATTGTTGGAGTATGACACTTCTTACTCCAAAAGGTTAGACAAAAATTCTCTTGTACTTAAGATTAGTACATCTTATGATGATACTTGGTGGTTAAATTATGTATCTATATTTAACATTTTCTATGGTCATTCTATTTTTTTCACTAATTAGGTAGATGGTTTCCATGTGATATTCTAGGATGATGATGCCTCTATAAATCTAATTGTAGATTTTTTACATGTGGATGAAAGGTTTCTTATGGGAAAGTCTTAAAGTGCAAAATGTTTTATGTGTTACTCTTTTCAAGAAGAAAACCTTTTTGACGTCTGAGTTTGTCTTTTGTGGTTTCTTTGTTAAGTCCGGAAAATAAAGTTGCAATATCTAGATTTGTCTCTTTCATAGGAGTTAGGGTACACTCAAGGTGGGTTGATTAAACATAGTGTTGTGTGATATAATGCTATTCCTATCAATGATAATTGCATCAATACTCTTTCTACTTCTATATCTTGTGATGTTTTGCATGCTTGTTACAGATGTTAACATAAGAACACCGTGAAGATTATGGTTTTCATGGATTTGATTCCTACAATGAGATTTTCTTGAAAATGAATGAGACCTTTCTTCCAAGAAAAACTACCTAAGAAATTATTCTGCTCGTAGAAATAAGTTCTTTTTTACTCCATCTTATTCATGCAATGATGGATATATTAATCGTGTTCTTACTTCATATGGTAAGAATTACTTTATAAATTTTATATATTACTTTCCCAAAAATTGTTATATTTCTTTTACAAAAATATAAGGATGAGAAAAAGAAAAAATTATGTAATATTGAAGTATAAATCCCAAATTGAGAACAACATTATGATGATTTAATTGATAAGGGGATGTTAGTATACTCCAGCTGAGATTAATCTATTCTATTAGGAACATATCCTTATACGTGAAACCACTACCATATATAACTAACAATAAAATGGTGTGTCTGGAGAAAGAATTGAACGTTGACCAATATGGAATTTTTGTGTTACCCAAATTTGACCTAACCAAAGTTTGTGGTGGGGACTCCTAACTTTGAAATAAATTCTAATTACATGCCTTTAAAACACATAGAGGAAACTACTTATGGACTTTTTTTTACTAGAAACCAATTTATAAGTATCTTAAAGTGTGATTTTCTAACCAAAGTAAATACCCCTCAGAAAAAGAAGGGGAAACTTGGCCCCAAAACCTAGGCACTATTTTTATAGGATATGTAGAGATTAGAAATGCTATAAGTTTCTTGTTATTAAACATGAAGTTTATAACATTAGGATCAACTCTATCCTAGAATTTAAACCTATAGACATTTTATATTTTGATAAATGTTTCCTCTTAAGTTTAGTGTTCCTAGAAAAGTTAGTAAAGGTCCTTTGAACCGTGATTCATTGACATCCCCCAAGAACTCAACACATATTATGTAAGAACCTAAATATCAAAATGTGAAATAGTTGAGCCTCCCAGGGAAGGTGGTTGCGTAAAGAGATAAAATGAATAAGACATTTGGTTCTAACTTATACACTTCCCTAGTAGAATAAGACCTCAAGACCTATATTGAAGCCATGAAGTCCACATATTACATACTGTGAAAGGAAGAAATTGATAATGAAGTAAAACTCATCATGAAATCTAGAATACATGAATGATGGATGTAAAAGTTTCTTCAGGAAGAATATATTCACATATAGTACCATTAGTAATTATTTAAACACCATACTTATAGACAAAGGTTATGAATAAAAACAAAATGTGGATTGGTTTGACACCAATGCTTCCCTACTCAAGATTACATCTATTTTTCTCTTTTTTGTCTTATATAATCTAGAATTTAGTGAGAGTGATATATATGGATCAAATTTAATATTTATTCATAATTGGGCATGAACACAAAATATTTAGACTAGTGAAAAATATATATGGTATGAAACAAGCACCTAGGAGTATAATGATAAATTTTGAAAATAATGATAATCTATTATCATCTGCTAACAACTTTGATAGATTTAAATATTCAATCTTTTAAGCAATGTATTTGTGATTATGTTCTTGTTTGTCAATACTATTTTAAATTTCAAACCGGTGGTGCAATAATTTCTGATATTAAATGTATTCTTGTTAAGAACTTTGAGATGAAATATTTAGTAATTATGGATGTTATACTTGGCAGAAAATTGGTAGATCAACTTGAAATAATACTTTGAATTGGTCTCACTATGTGAAAAGAGTGTGACATAAATTTAATTTTTATTATTTTGTTCCTATAAGTGCATCAAAGTACTCTGCATTATGATAAAGGCATATAAACGTAATCATGTGGATCAAACTAGGTATTTCCAAGTTATAGGATGAAAGTACACAACCAATTCTTCTCAACTTGAGATTACTATATTGTTAATAACCTTAGGAGGTACACCATATATCTTAATATTGATCATTGGAAAAAAAATTCTTTGAGTCTTTATGTATCTTAAATGAGACATTTTTTATGGTTTTCACTGGTCTTATTTTCTAGGAGTATTAGAACATTATAGTGTTGCAAATTAGATTGCTTACTTGATGAAACAAAGTTGACTTATCATTATTTGTTTAGCTTTAAGTTTTCTTAAAAATCATTCAAGAAAATTATACATGCTAAATCCACTATGGACTCTAATTTCATATCTCTATATTTAGAATATTGTTAGGATGATCAACATATAAATATTTTTCATTGTTTTACTATAAATTTGTTTTTTTTACAATTCCATTTCTTGTGGTATTATATCAATTACAAAAAATTCTAGACAATATAGGGACAACTCTTGAAATCTCTCTAAGAGGTCAAGGTACAAAGAGGTGAAATATTTTAATTATCAAAGGTGTAATATCTCTTTTATTTAGGAGGTATGAACATAATACGGTTGATCTTCTTATAAAAATTCTTGCTAGAAAGGTAGTAATTAGGACGTCAAGGTAGACTAGGTTTCTACTCATGAGTTGAAGGATGCAGTGGTAGCACTACCATTCCAAATATTGAAGTCCCATGAGTATCAATTCAAAGGGATAACTAAGTTGTATTTTGTGTTCAAATAGAAGCATGATCTAGGAGTTGTTACATTGAACCCCTACCATAGGAAGATTGTTCTTTGATGCTTTCATGGTAGAGATATATATTTTCTCAAAATCATCTAGAGCCACATGTGTCAATGTGGTATCAGTAATTACACTCTTGAAGATCACTAATATGTGGGTATAACCTGTGACCAACATATATGCCAATTTGGTATTGTTTGTAGAGTATTCACGAAACAAATCCTTTTGGATGTTGTAATGCACACACCCAATATAACTTATCATCACACCCTTTCTATCTTTGCATTGTTTGTTAAAGTTCAAATCATGGAGTCTTGTTTAATATTTAGTTCACCATGCATTTATAGTTGTAGGTATATTACTATCAAGAAAGGTTCAAAACTACAAAATACATGTATTGAATGATATAGTTTATGTAGGAAAATATGTCTACAGAATGGGCAGCGGAAACAAAAAATTTTAATATCATATTCTCCATAAACCAATGGATCACGTCAATAACTATATGATGGGAAGGATGGTTTTGAGGATATACTATACCTGGTGCAAGTCCAACAAAATCTTCTCATTGTTGTAGATGCACAACTGTCTTCTAGTTACAATAGGAATCGTCTGACTGTTGTGCCTGTTGGTCTGCACCACAGATTGAAAATTCACATTGTCCTCCTAGCCATATACAACAACCTCCATGCCTCAAAGGAAGTCCACACGCACCACTAGGAACTCCTATCATCCTACTAAAATGGATAAGAAGGAGTTGTCCCTTTCGTTGGTGTACTAGTCACCAACTTGCTCTCCTACAATTGTTTCTCCCTTGATATCCCTTCCTTTATCTAGTAGAACTTGCTCGGGATATCTATTGCTTACCACATCCAGATAGGACAATAATTTCCAGAAGCAGTTGATTTATGTTCTAAGAAGCCCCCACTACCCCTCTATTTATAGGAGATGTAAGGGTCTGGGTTCCCAATCTGTGTGGGAGTGGAAGGGACCAGAAGATTTTGAATTTTTGCAACCTACAAGTGTTGAACGGGTTGGTTGTCAACTAAGACGGTCATATGGCACGTGATCCGATTGGTTTTTATTGTGAACATATCATTTCACAATTTCCTAATCGCACATTAATTTGGCAATTCATTTCCAATTAATGCCAAACAACAATTCCTTGCATCAATAAAATTGAGCAAGTGAAACGATTAATTTTTCTCATGAATTTGAGAAAGTTATTAGAACCTTCCATCGGAAAAATTGAGTTGATCGGTTCACCAGGTGAACCGGTTGTCTTGCTTTACCAGGGCCGATCGGTTCAACCAGTGAGACGATTGGTTGGTGCCCCTTTCATGCAGAATTTCAGCCAATTTAGTTCCAATCTACTTGACACTCCAAATGTTCATCTCACTAGGTGAGCTAATCGGTTAGCATCCATTCAGTTGATTTATTGCATGAATTGAACACCTAAACACTTTAGTAATCAATTCAATCATCATTCAAGACTAAACTCTTCTTCTAGGTCAAGAGCTATGTATGTGACCCTTGAGGTCCCATATTACGTTGGTAGTGAATGTTCATAACAACGTACGACATCACAAGCAATGAGTGGTGCCTAGTCACACATCAATGCTACCCAAGTAAATAGAAATTTGGAGACCAACTTCACCCTACAATCTGTGTATGGTGTTACAATCAATGATTGTATAGTTCCTTTGTCACTGATATCTTGATTAAACTTGAGGCATGGAGTAGTCATCCACTTCAACATTCAATCTTGTTCCTTGAACCATAGCAGACTGTCTAAGATATATGTAAGCTCAATATCACATAATGACTCATGTGTGCATGGCCATGCCTTTATTAGTTTCTCTAATCAAGAGGCCTTGGATAGCATGCTCCTATAGGAGGGACAAATCCCATCTACATCACTCCTAGTCAATCCCCATGTGTCACAATCATCCAATCATCACCTTGATAATAACCCTTATTTTAGGATTATGTTTGTTGATGTCAAAGCATACCAAACAACATGTGATGAGTGTAGTGAATTCAGGTCTAAAAAACCACAATCACCACCATCGCTATGAGAGATGAATATGATTACCATGGTAATGGCTTCCATGTGTCAGTCTCATGGTGTGTCTATTTGATGGTGTGTCTATTTGATACATTGTTCCCTAACATGTATCTATGCACTTGGTTTAATATTTCCATATCATGACTAATGAGATTCTATCATAAACCAACTCACACTCTGATCTTAGGTGTTCCTATTATCAATCTACCTTCAACAATAACAACTGATCAAGGAGATAGTGAGAATGTACTTGAAAACATATGTCATTGACTAATCATTCTCTAGACATCTATATGTTACATTAATATCTCATAATTGAATTAACAAAATAAATTAGAAGCTTTCCTTTATTTATTAATCAAATCATTTACCTATTATGCCATTACAATCATCATATGATTGGTTCTATGGGCATACATACCAACAAAACCCCACTTGAATTTAGAGCCAATCACCCATTAATTGTATTTCAAGTGATCTAACATGTCCATCATGCTTCTACTGTGAAAGTGCCTTTGTCAAGGGATCAACAATATTGTTCTCAGTTGGTACTCTACAAATCTGTACATCTCCTCATTGTAAGATCTCTCATATGAGATGGAACCACCTTTTTATATGCTTTGAGAGTTGATGCGATCTGGGTTCCTTAGCTTGTGTAATAGCTCCATTGTTGTCACAATATAGCTCAACTATGTCGATGATGGTTGGAATGACCCCAAGTTCTGAAATGAACTTTCTGGTCCATATAGCCTCCTTTGCTGCATTTGATGCAACAATATACTTGGCCTCTATTGTAGAATCAACAACAGTCTCTTGCTTGGAACTCTTCCAGCTAACAACTCTGTTGTTTAGGAAAAACATGAATCCTTATTGCAATTTGTAATCATCTTTGTCAGTCTGTAAGCTTGCATCGGTGTAACCTCTTACCACCAACTCTTCCTCTCTTCCTTAGACCAAGAACTGATCCTTGGTCCTTCTCAAGTACTTGAGGATGTTCTTCACGGATGTGCAGTGAGCATTACCTGGATCTGACTGATATCTGCTCATTGTGCTCAAGGCATATGAGACGTCTAGAAGGGTACACAACATTGCATACATGATTGATCCTATTGTTGAGGCATATGGAATCAAACTCATGTATTCCCTTTCTTCACAAGAACTAGGACTTTGAAATTTAGAGATGGTTACTCCATGTAGCATGGTCAGGTTTCCTCACTTCAAGTTCTCCATGCTGAACCGCTTCAACATTTTATCAATGTATGTGCTCTGACTCAGTCCAAGAAGCCTTTTAGATCTATCTGGATATATCTTTATCCCCAAGATTTAGGATGCTTATCCTAAGTCTTTCATTGAAAAGGCATTTCCCAGGCATGTCTTTACCTTTTGTAAAGTAGGGATGTCATTCCCCATCAATAGTATGTCATCTACATACAATATGAGGAATGTCACTATGATCTCGCTAACCTTCTTTTACACATATGGTTCATCTTCATTCTGAATAAAGATAGACTCTTTGACTGTCTCATCAAAATGAAGGTTCCAACTACGAGATGCTTGCTTCAATACATAGATCGACCTTTGTAGCTTACATACTTTATTTGCATCCTTTGGATTAAAAAAACCCTTAGGCTGTGTCATGTATACATCCTCGAGTAGATTACTGTTAAATAATTTAGTTTTATAACCCATCTACTAAATTTCATAGTCATGATAAGCTACAATAGAAAGCATGATCTTGATAGGCATAACCATGGCCACTGTAGAAAATTTTTCATCATAGTCAACACCTTGAACTTGTATGAAACCCTTTGCAATGAATCTGGCCTTATAGTTTTGTACTTTACCATCCATGTTGGTCTTCTTCTTGAAGACCCACTTGCATCCAATGGGTTTTAACCCTTTAGATGGATCCACCAAAGTCCATACTTTGTTGGTATACATGGATTCCATCTCAGATCTCATGGCCTCAAGACATTTCTCAAACTCTGGTCCCTTAGTAGATTCTACATAGGTTGTTGTCTCATCATCTATGATCAACTCACCGCCTTCATGAGTCACAAGATATCCAAATCTCTTAGGCCCAAGGAGTGTCCTATTAGATCTATGGGGTACTTGTATCATTTAGGGAATTTGAGATTCCACAACAACTTATGATTCTCTTTGTTCCTCTTGTTCATTTATTGGTTCAATGTTTTCTTATTGGTCTCGAAGCTCTTTGAGTTCCACTTTTCTCCTACTAATTCCTTTAGAATTGAAGTCCATCTCAAGGAATAATGCATCTTTGGCCACAAACACATTGTTGTCAGATAGGGAATAAAAGTAATATCCTCTTATCCCTTTAGGATATCCAAAAAAGTAACATTTATCAGATTTTGGGCCATGCTTTTTAGAAAATGTAAGCTTCACATTCTCAGATCCTTATAAAAAACATTTTGCGACGCTTCCCATACCAGATCTCATACGTTGTATTTTGAACCGACTTAGATGGTACTCTATTTAGTTTAAACACGATAAACATGCAATAAAAAGTGACAGTTGTGGCCAGCCTAATGTAATTCCTTGGAGCCACAAGGAACTACCACAACCTAAGGTCCACATCACATACAAAAACTTGTTGTTGATCAAGATCAATGCTTGTCAATCCGGGTTGATTGGTTGAACTCTTGAATCAGTCAGTTTGCCTCCTGGTTGGTCAGTTGGTCGTCTCACCGATTGTCTAGTCCTTCTATCCACCATTTTTTGGATCCTCTAGTTGATCAGTTGGTCCCACCACCTGATCTGTTTTGTTCATCCACCTGGTCCTCCTCGGTCCTCTAGCTGGTCGACTCATCTCTGAGATGGTCGTCTGACATCATTAGAATTTCTTTCTTCTTCATCATAATAGGAAAGTAAAGTATCCTACTTACATGGTTATAAAGAAACCTGGAGTTACATTTAAGGGGAGCAAAGGTAAGAAAAGAATGAACTTTTACATTGGGAAGATAAGATAGAGATTTGGTATGCAAATCGAGATAAAATAGGATTAATCAACCAAATAACCATGCATAGATAATAGGGTTCATTGGCCATAACCACACCCCACATCCACCATTTAACTCCCTTTTAGGGTGACGTCTGTAAATTTCATACATATATCATATATTATATATATATATGTTTGGGATTATGTGTGGTATTTAATTGGATATAATTATTCACATCGCATGCAATAATTAAATGATAAAACCAAAAATTCGATCACATCAGTTATAAAAAAATATAGTAGATTGGCGTGGCCTTGATACCACTGTAGGAAAATATGGCTACAAAATAGGTAACGAAAACAAAAATTTTAACTACCATATTCCCCATAAACTAGCGGACCGTGTTAATAACTATATGATGGAAAGGATGATTTTGAGGATATACCTGGTCCTAGAGCAGGTCTAGTGACATCTCCTCATCGTTGTAGATGCACAAGTGTCATCTAGTTGCACTAGGACTTGTGTGATTTCTGGGCCTCCTGGTCTGCACCACAGACTGTAGATTGACATTGTCCTCCTAGTGGCAGACAACAACCTCCACACCACTATGGAAGTCCACATGGACCATCTAGAACTCAAGTCATCTTATAAGAACAGATAGGAAGGAGTTGTCCCTCCTATTGGTGTACTAGTCACCAACTTGTTCTCCCATAATTGTTTCTCTCTTTCTATCCCTCCCTTTAGTGAGTAGGGCTTGCTCGGTCTCTCTATTAGTTACAATAATCAAAGAGGACAACAATTTTCAGAGGAAATTGAGTTGTGTTCTAGGAAGCCCCCAGTTCCACTCTATTTATAGGAGAGGTTAGGGTTTGGGTTTTCAATCTGTATGGGAGAGGAAGGGACTAGAAGATCTTGAATTTTTGCAACCTATGAGTGTCAAACCAATCAGTTGGCAACTGAGACAGTCTTCTGGTGTGTGAGCCGATTAGTTTGCACTGCAAATTGATCATTTTGTAGTTTTCCAATCACACATGAATTTGGCAAATTGTTTCTAATTAATGGCAAACATCAATATCTTGCATCAATAGAATTGAGCAAGTAAAATGATCAATCTTTCTCACAAATTTGGGAAAGTTACTTGAACTTTCCAACTGTACAATAGAGCTGATTAGGTAACCAGGTGAACTGGTCATCTCGCTCTACCCAAACAGATCGGTTCACTCAGTGAGTCGATCGGTTGGTGCCCCATTTTGTGTAGAATTTCAGCCAGTTCAGTTCCAATCAACTTGAGACTCCAAACATCCATCTCACTGGGTGAGTCGATTGGTTGGCGGTCTACTCGGTTTATTTGTTGCGTGAATTGAATACCAAAACACTATAGTAATTAATTGAATCATCATTCAAGACTAAACTCCTCTTCTAGGTAAAGTCCTATGTGTGTGACTTTATAGGTCCCATATTACGTTGGTGAATGTCCACAACAACTTAGGACATCACAAGCAATGAGCAGTGCCCATTCACACATCAATGCTACCCAAGTAAATGAAATGTTGGCGAACAACTTCAACCTACAAGATATGTATGGTGTTACAGTGTTTGTATTGTTCCTTTGTCATTGATATCCAGATTGAACTTGAGGCATGGAGTAGCAATCCTCTTCAACATTCAATCTTGTTCCTTCAACCAGAGCAGACTGTCTGAGATACATGTAAGCTCAATATCACATATTGAATCACATGTGCATGGACATGCCTTTTTTAGTCTCTCTAATCAAGAGGCCTAGGATATCATGCTCCTGTAGGAGGGACAAATCTCATCTACATCACTCAAAATCAATATGTATGTGTCACAATCACCCAATCATCACCTTTATAATAACTCTTATTTCAGGATTATGTTTCATGATGTCAAAGTATACCGAACGACATGTGATGAGTGTAGTGACTTCAGGTATAAGAACCACAATCATCACCATCACTATGAGAGATGCCTATGACTACCATGATTATGGCTTCCATGTGTCAGTCTCATTGTGGGTCTATTCGATACACTGTTCCCTAACATGTATCTATGTGCTTGGTTTGATATTGTCATATCATGACTAATGAGATTATATCATCAACCAAATCACACTCTGATCTTACGTGTTACTATTGTCTATCGATCTTCCACAATAAAAACCGATCATGGACATAAAGAGAACGTATATGTATACTCTTGACATTCATATGATCTCATCATTCAAGTCATGTACTTGAAAACATACGTTATTGAGTAATATCATTCTATGAACATTATTATGTTGCATCATTATCTCATAACTAAATTAAATATAATAAATTGGAAGCCTATTTTTATTTATTAATCAAATCATTTACATATTATGCCATCACAATCGTCATATGATTTGTTCTTCGGGCATACATACCAACAGATTATAAATCATATTTTCTTTTGATGAATTTCTTATGTTTGTTAAATATATGGGGGAGTGTTGAATTCCTACATTTATTTTTAAGTATTTCAAATCTCCTAAATCAATATTTATATCTTTTTGTGCATGAAATTGTTATTTATCACAAGAACATATTTTATATATTTGATTCATGTTATATTGGTATTTTTTATTTTGGAATTCCAACATAGAAAACGTTAACTTGATTTTGATAATATTTATTTGTTCTTTCTCATTATTTTAATTTATGTCATCTTTGAAAGCCATTAACTTCCTTGAGTAACACGAGACACCGTATTGTAATATAATAAGTTACACAAGGACTATGTATATCTAACTGATATTTGATTGCTAACTGGCCAAAAATGGTACGATAGATGATGAGAAACTCGACTGGATGTTCCATCATTGTCTTTTTATCTTTGTATATATACTTTAGATTTATATTTGTTTTATCTAGTCATATGACTTATATAACCAATCCCTATCTGACTTGATAGGATCATCAACTTTTATGCATCAAAAACCATTTATATGAGCATTTTTTGGGACTCCTCAGCTATAATTCTCAGATAATACTTTTTAAACATGAAAAAGATTTGCTCTAGGATGGAATAATGGGTTGGACACTAGATTCCTCTTCATCATCATCTTTTCTGTAATTTGATTATATGATTTCTCATTTGACATAGTTCAAAAAGTGAACACTTGATACCCTAGATCAGTAGGGAGACATTCCATTCTATGATATCATACAAATATGAGCACTTTGCCACTTGATTAACATTCTTATTTTTCCTCACTACTTTCAGTGGGGCACCAAATACAAACTCCATTTGATTAGTCTTTTTCTTCTTTCATCTATCATTTCTGTGGTATGCGACTTGTGGTTTACGTTGATGTATTTCTTTAATGATGCATATGGGCCAATACACTATTTGACAGTGTTCTTTTCCTAGTAGTGGGAGATAATGTCTGAATATTAGGAGGTGAATGAAACTAGGAGACAAGATTTCACAAAAGTTTGTGATAAAAGTAGCATATTGTTTCTTCACGAGATTGATCTTTAGGTACACTTCACTCCAAGCTCAACATTTTGAACTCATTAATTGTGTTATTTATTTTTAGCCATATATGAACTACTTCCTATTGCAAATTTATGATATATATTTTCCTAAAGTGATAGCCTTTTGATAATATTTCTAACAAAAGCAAGCCATAGTCCCTTGGACTAGAAAATATGATATAATAGTAAACATAAATACATTGAACTAAAATATTTTATTTCAATTTCCTAACATGAATACATAGTTATTATATATATATATATATATATATATATTAATATTTTTTTGTAAATATCATTCATGTATTACAAGTCATCTAAAAGGTGGGGTTCAATTACGCACCTTCAAAATGGACCCGTTTAAATTTAAAATATGGGAGCTTTATTGATAAATTTTGCAATTGAGTCTAAATTTTTATTTTTTTCTAGCTGAAAAGCTATCACGGTGTTTAAGATTGTGTTGAAAAGTGTGTTACTATATTTTATTCCATAATTTGTTTCATACAATGTAAAGAGATATTGTTGTTTAGAGAACAAAACAAATAGAAGAGATGAGCCAAATTATCTATAAAAATATTTTAGATATTTATGAATATCTCTTGAGATGTGAGGAAGTCATGCTCTTCCTAGGAGTTATTAGGAATGATTATCCAACAAGGATACTTAAATTTCACCTTCAATAAGTCTAACTTGTGCTAGGACATATACAACATAAAAAAACAGTTTTGTTCTAGACCAAATAAATTAGTAACTGTTACTTCTATTTACATATTTTTGCTTAGTGTACAAAGTGAAAAAAAACTATCATCTTACTGATCTCATATTTTAGATTTGACAATCCTTGTGATATACTAACTTTAATTAAAAAAGAATTCCCAATCCCATAGTTAGCAAGTTAGTTGGGCTCACAATAAGGGATATATGTCAATACCACATCTGTATGGGAGAGGTGACCCTTCATGTTAAGATCATGACCAATGACCAACCAATTGATAAATATCTCCTCCATCACGGTTTGTTACAAGTTTATATATGTTTGTCATTGTTCATTGGTATCCAAACAACCATTGAAACCCCCTGAAACCTCAAAACATATCCTTCCATTTATTTATTATCAAAATCATTATCTAAGCCTCAATACAAACCTTATTGGGATCAATTACATGGATCCTTCTTTTCCAATTACCTCTGTTATATGTCATATTTTGATCAAGATGTAAATAGTCAATATATTTCTTTATTATATCTTCCCAAGTTAACATAGGCATGCCTCTTTATGTTTCAATTGTAATCACTCAATAGCATTGCCTCGTATAGGCATGTCAGTTAGTCCACATTGCACAGATACGTATCATCTTAGTCAATCCCCACACAACTAGTCCCTAATACTCACCACCCCAATTTTTTCCATATATATTCATTTCTCAAGTGATTGACAATTGCATTTTTACACATTCATTTTGGCATAATTATTTTGGATACCTTCATCTTGACATTGTTTCTCCACCACCTAGTATTCACTCCCATATAGCATGGTTGGTCGTATAGCTATTCTATAAAATTTACTTTTTAATTCGAGAGGAATTTTTTGGTAACATAATACTCCAGTTAAAATTCTCCATTTAAACCATATTGTATTGAACCCATGGAAAACATCATGTTGGACATCTCCATCTATTTTTAAAATAGAACCCAAAATGAAATATCTCACATTTTGATGCTTCCACTCTACCTCACTTGGTCCCACCATTCAAAATTGTGGACTAGATCAAATTGAAATGCACACATTGGATTTTTCTCCTACCAATGATCGTCCCATTTATTATTAACATATTTCCCTAAAGTTTGACTTTATCATTTCATCCATAACTAATTTCAACACAATATCATCCACAAACAACATGCACCAAGGAATATTATCTTCAATATCCTTTGTCAACACATAAATAACAAGAGTGAATAGATATGGATTGAGGGTTGATCCTTGATGTACTACAAATATAATAGGGAATGTCATTGTCTCTTCTCTAGGTATCTATAGTTCTAGAAAAGGCCTCATGCATGTATTTAATCAAGTCAATGTATTGGATTGGCACACCCTTTTCCCCTAAAATTATACACAAAACATCTATGGGTATATGTTCATAAGACTTTTTTAGGGAACCCTAAAGATAGAGACAACATTTTTTTCTATGAGGATAGAAGATTCCTTGTGGTCTCCCCTTCATCTATGATGGGATTTGGAGATCTTTTTAAGCTCCCCTCTCCTTAGGATTTTCTATGAGTTACCTTAACATTTGGTGGCCATCCCTAAAAGATACATATTTTTTTTCTTAGGGTTTTAGGCTTTCCATAAGTCTCTTTCTTCATGGAACTTGAGATGGTATATCTCTTTCAAAGTGTTTGGTCTTCTTAGCGATAACTTTGTAGCATTCATAAATTTGCATAATTTATTTCTTAATTATGATTTATGTGAAAACACATTATAAGAAGTATACTTATCTCCTTGAAGTTGAGCCACTTTGAAGGACCCTTCATGCATGGCTACATAGTGAGGGGACAATTCATTAGAGGGTATAAATCACTCAAGTAAATTTCTATATATAGTTTCATTACGGTGATTTTGTGTTCATACCCTCTAAGTATTATATATTAGATAAATATGTTATTGGGTCTAATGTTTCTTAAATTAGGAAAAAAACACCAAATATTATTTTTTTAGCAAAAAGGCTTAAGTAAAGGTACGAAAAAATATGATACCTAGGATACAATATGTTAGAGGGTGAACCACCTATATCCACATGGAAAACCCATTGTGGAAGCCACCAACTAGAGGAGAAGGAGAGTTGGTGGTGTGACATATTTGTGCATTAACATTAGCCCTAGGAGGGAGTGGACTAGGGGTAGTAAGGGATTTGTACAAAAATGGTGGTCACATTCTTTCCAAGTTAGAAGAGGATATGTATCATATGTTCCATGCCCCCTCCATTGGTTGTCAGAGAAGAAATAGGTGGTTGAATTCTAGATTTGAACAACTGAAGTCCCTTTCTAAGAAACCCTCTCTTAACATAAATACGTATGGCATCGCAAGGAATTTCAAATTATTGTTTGAAAGAATAATGTGTATACTAGTAACAAGTCATACCTCATCTTGGGACTTGCTATTCTAATACCCTAACAATTGGTCTTAATTTCCTTAATATTCAGAGTGAGGGATGGAAGTGATTCCTTCTTTCTGATAGACTAATATGTTGAGGTGTTCCAGGTGGAGTCCACTGGGAAATAATCCCATGGGATCTAAGAAGGTCCTCAAACTCTTGGTTTAAGTATTCTCCACCTCGTTCAAAATAAAGTGCCTTAATAATTTTCCAAAGTTGGTTCTGTACTTCATTCATAAACTCCTTGAACGTTTCAAGATTTTTTGACTTATATTTCATTAAATAAGCATAGCCATACCTACTGAAGTCATCAGTAAAGGTAATGAAGTATTGATACCCACCTTCAGCAGTTTCTCTAAAAGGTCTACATACATCATTATGTATGTGTCCTAGTAGGTGTCTTGTCCTCTCATTGTTACCAGTGAAAGTGGTCTTAGCCATCTTTCCCAACAAACAACATTCACATGTCTCTATTGGTTCTAGATCAAAAGAGTCAAGATAACCATCTTTATAGAGTCCAGATGTGTGATTCTTATTTATGTGCCCTAGATGACAATAGTAATGGTATGTTTTGTTCAAGTTGTTGAGTTTTAGTCTTTTGGTATTAACATTATAAACATCTATCTTTAGATCCAACAAGTAAAGACCATAAGACATTGGGGAACTACCATAAAAGATTCTATCTTTGAAAATAGAACATCAACCATTTTTATATGGAATTTAAATGCATCCTTGTCCATACAAGATACAGAAATGATGTTTCTATTTATAGCATGTACAAAATACTAGTTCATTAACTCTATTAGAAGCCTTGTGAGTAGAGATAAAATATATGTTCTAACTGCACGGGCCGCAACTCTTGTGCTATTTACAACTCGTACTTCCACCTCGCCTCGTTCCAAAATCCTACTTCTTTTCAGATCTAGCATATTAGAACATATGTGAGATCGGCATATGGTATCTATTACCCATGATGAAGTAGTAGATAGATTTATCTCAATAACATATATACCTGAAGTGGAGATTTGTATCCTCATCTTCTTCTTCCTAAATGCCTTCAAGTACAAAGGATGAGTTCCTCTTGTACTTTTCTTTCTCATTACATTGAGTGTTGAAAATTTGGATTTGGGCTTGGCTTCAAAAATCTTCTCAGCCTTTCTTTGATCCTTGGACTCATCTTTGTTGATCACCATTACGGTCTTGTCCTTCTTCAATCTTGCTTTAGCATGAATCAACATAGCAAGAAAGTCTGACATTGGGATGGCCATATTATTCACATTATAACATGCAATAAAGTGGCTATATGATTCTAGTGATGTCTTTAGAATCATATTCGTGGCCAACTCTTGGCTCAAGGTGAATCCCATTTCTTTAAGATGATACACATGTCCAATCATATTGAACACATGTTCATCTACTGAGGCTCCCTCTGTCAGCTTAGGCTAAAACATTACCTTCATGATATCATCCCTTTATTTCTTTGTAAGGCCAAGGTTCACTTTCTTAATATGTGTTACCCTATCGAGAATCCCCATGTCCTCACATTGCTCATGCAATTTGTAGTTCATGCAGCTAAGTATAATGTACTTTATCTCTAAGGCATCATTGGCACGCTTCCAGTAAGCATCCACTTATTCCCGAGGCATGTCAAGAGCAGGTATTTTTGGCATTGGTTTGTCAAGGACGTAGAGCTTGCACTCTTCATTGGGAACACTTCTCAAAGTCCAAAACTAGTCATGGAAAATTGTTCTGTCAAGTTTGTCCTTCCTAAGGATCGATCACAATATAGATTTGTTTGTCATTTTATTTTACAAGATAAAATTTGCATTTGTCAAAAACCCTTTTGTTTGATTTTAAAAATTTGACGATATCAATTAGGTCTTTCACTAATTATCACTTCCACTATTTTATTCAAATTGATAGCCCTCATATATCAATTTAGAATATTGCAGCGTACAATATTCTAGTGGGCCAAGATCCAAGATAATTCAACTATGACCCGACCAATGCAAATATGCATAGTCAATTACCAAGGTAGGCAACTTTTGCCATTTGCGTCATATGTAATTCTTGGATAGATGATATGCCCAACTCCTTGTGATAATCATCTGCATGCTTTTAGGCTTAGACACTCTTAGAATTACCAGTTAAGATTGACCCAAAATCTAACACGATAATAATGCACCCCTCTAGGGTGGAACTTGCACTACTACCATCACACTTCCATGAGATATAAAACACACCACACTAGGGCGTAACCTATGCTTGGTCGATCGGGCTTTTCATGTGTGTCACTTTTGGAAAAATCTAAGACTTAATATTTTATTTGAGGGAGTTTGTGTTTATTAATACATATGCTTTATCCAATCACCACATATATCGAATCATAATTGATTAATGGAAATGAAATGATACACTAAATGTATGCTTAATATATAGGTAAGTAAATATAACCCCATATATTTTCCAAATATGAAATAATATGGAAATTCAAATTCCTCATGGTTGAATTAGGTGACCTACAAAATTTCAAGTCAATAGGATGCTATGTACACCCTTTAATTGGATATAGAAAGTTAAATATATAGTGGAGAAGAAGTAATGGAATTTAACAGTGTCACATGATTTACTACAGAAGTCAAGTTGATTTTTTCCTATCACCTAGATGAGGATCACTATGGACGAATCAACTATTGTGGCTTTTGCACGTGTTGATCCAAGGGTTCATGTTTGTCTTCATTCTCTGATTCATGAACAAAATAATGGTTGGTTGACTATAATCACCATGATTTCTCACTCCTCAGCCAACTATTTTGAATGATTCTTCTCACATTTGATTCCTCACTCCCTTCCATATTTTTTGAGGTATAAGTTGTATTGGATGAAACCTGAGGGCTAAATGCCTAATATGACCCTAACTCCTTCTTCCTCTATTAACTCTCAACCTATAAATACAATCGAGTCTATTTCCTATCACTGCATTATATCCCATAATCAAGCCCCACACCTTCTTATTCTTCTGTCCTCTCTTACACTGGACGCCTAGTGTATTGCCTTGTTGGCCGCTCTTCATCTCTGGCCACTATAGTGTGATGAGAGCCTCCACACAACCTTCACCAAAAATACGTGATAACAAGCCTAAAACTCTACTCTTGACATTCCTAATCATATTTTGCTATTGGGTTTTCCATTTCGTCATCCCAACAATATTACCTCCTGTGACCTTTTTGAAGTTGCAAGCTTCTCAACCCGATGATTATAGGGCACCATTTTGGGATTACCAGTTATGTCTCATCATTACAGAGCTATTGGAACAAGTCCCAACTTACAAGGAGGGGAGGAGCAAGATATGAATAATGAAATGGAACTCTTATAATGTTGTCATAGAGAGAGGAAGTGGATGAATCCCCTTCGAGAAATTCCTAGGCTGTCCTCACACTGATTTTATTTTTTATGCTTCATATGGATATTTTTTCCTTGTCTTGCTTTTAAATTCATCCCAGCTGCATGATTAATTAATTGTTAGGATTTACCTTGTCATGCTTAGATGGCCAAGTCAGTAAGCTTCTTTGTTCAAATTATTACAATTTAAAAAAATTGTAAAATCATTATAAATTATCTAGAGTTCAGAAAAAATAGAATTATATGCCCTCTACATCTAAATAATCCTCCTGGTTTAATGGCATTGTCTTTAAAGTCAAGATTCAATCTTTTTAGTAGGGTAAATTTAGGGTTTAACAAATTAAAATATATAAATAATAAAAATATTACATTCATATGTTGGACTTAGGTTTTGGAAGCCTGACCCTAAACCCATGAAAAACTTTTGGAGAATTTAGATCTTGTTTGAGAGGCATGTGCAGTCTCTATCTTGGTTTAGATATTTTTATGACTTGGACACAAATTTTCCCATGATGAGGCATCTCTTGACAGTAATACTTCTTATTGTAAATATATGTCTTTCAATTGGCAATCATTTGAAATATCTTGAACTTCTCATCATATTATATTAGATTTGTAAGTCTCTATTTTTATTTAGATATTTTTATGACCTACACACAAATTTTTCCATGATGAGGCATCTCTTGACATTACTACTTCTTATTTTAATTATATGCCTTTCCATTGGCAATCAGTTGAAATATCTTTTTTATCTTCTCATTCATATCATATTAGATTTGTAGCCCCAACATGTCATGTAAATTAATATTGTTGATGTGAATGATGGACATATATCTTGTCTTACTATTTTACATGTGATATTATAATAAGATAAGTGTTGTATATGCATATGCATAACCATAGTGCACGTCTTGCCACCTAGAGTATGTCTTTCCACCTTGCATATATATTGAGGTGCATCATTCCGCTCAATGTGTGCCTATCCATTCGACCTCTGACCGAAGATCAATGATGTCATGGCCTTACTTTATATACTTTTAGTTTATTAATTTAAATATAATTATTTTATTTATTGACTAAAGGCAACATCCTTTCGGATGCTCTATTATTCTTTAGTATCATGTTGTCTTTCTGAAATCTATTGAACTTACCTATGTGTTAAAAACTCTCTTGAATAGGAACTCTCTTGCTATACACATTTGATTAAAAATTCCCAAGTATATTTACAATGCACATATTCAATTATTACTATTCATACTTTTTATCTATCTCTTTTTTGGTATGGTTGCCCTCCACCCAAAGCCTGAACTACTTGTGACCCCAAAATTTGTTGAGAAATACTTTATGAACCTAAGATTTGGAAGAACATGATGATGAGTAGGAGGATAACCTGAGATGCATAGGTGGCCATATGCATCTTCCCTATATTTAATTTTGATAGTTTTGTTTAGATTTTGTTATGTTCGTCATACACCTAAATATTTAATAAACTATTTTAATTGTAATATTTTTGTTACAAACCCATTTTTTTGGATTCATATGGTATTAGATGCTATTTCTCGAATGAAATGTATGATTATGAAATTGAATGGTTTATGTATAATGATGGATTTGGTGAATTCTACTATGTTATTATTTCAATGGAAAAGGTAATTACGTTGTGTATTTTGCCACTAAATCTTACTGTACCAAGATTCAATTATTTTAAAGGTTTCTTCAAAGAATTTGAAAATAATACAATATAAAAGAAAGGGAAAGTATAATCTAAGTATCTAAGGAGTTGGAAGCCTCTGGGACACTACTCCTTAAACATGGTCCTGATAGGATTAAAACACCTCCCACGACTATCATCTATAAACACCCAGGAAGGAAACACCTATCGTGGCCTACAACTTTTCTCTTCATTTCCTTGAACCCTAGAAGTTCTATGGGTTGTTTATATAAGAAAAGGCCACAGGAACAAAGTGCTATGTATTTTCCTTGTTGACGGTGGTAACCACAAGGTTGATGACCAGCGGGTCATTGACGGGTCTGAGGAGGGCTACGAGGGCGGACAGAATCAGACGTTGTCATCCTGTCATGGGCACACCGGCACCAGGTAGGATGTGCACCATGACAATGGCGGCTAGCAGGGTAGAGAGGACCCCTCCCATGCTTGAACGTGCCTACTCGATGAGGGAATCTCGATGGTTTTGGTTGTTGACCCTGCAGTGGCAAAGATGAACTTGCGTGCCCAGGAGGAAGGAACCAGGCTTCACCATTGATGGAGTTTGGAGGCAGAGCTTTGGCACGCGGCCATGGTAGCACCTGGTGAAGATGGTATCCGCTTTGACACTGTGAGGGCCTGAGGAAGAAGGGGCAATATGATTCCTATCCGACCAGCGCCAGGGGAGCAAGGTTGAGCACCAACAGGGCGTCGGGCGGCAGGTTGGAGTAGCGGCTCCCTGTCAAGCTGGTGAGCATCCTTGGTGGAGCAGCAAACGGCACCACCTGATCCGTAGCGAGGAGGAGGCGAAGTGGAGGAGAAGTGGCATCGAGGCCATGGCCTCGCTGCGTAGCAAACACACGGGAGAACGGCGACGCAGAGCGTCACGGATGGCGTTCGCGAGGACCGCGAGCGAGAGGGTGAATAGAGTCAAAAGACCCTACTGCCCCTGCATGTACACTCATGACCCAAGGGTCGTTTGGTCTTCTCCTTAGAGTTTTGAGCTGAACCACTGGTAAGTTAATAGTTGGGTATAATGCCGACGTGGCATCATTTTATTGGTCCATTTTTTATTAAGCTTGAAATAATCATAGATAATAATTGGTACCTCAGTTTTGGACAAGTTATATATATATATATATATATATATATATATATATATATATATATATATATATATAATTTATCAAGAGAATGCAAGGAATCCACTAAAAATATAATTAGAAAATAATTATGCTTCCAAATTGAAAAGTACTTAAAGCTGCCACCTTTAATGTTATTATT